>JAWHQI010000205.1:1800000-2352500 GCA_033032865.1 Dactylorhiza incarnata | reverse complement strand
TCCCCATTTAAGTCTCGTACACCCCCTCTCTCTTATTTTCTTTTTGTATGTTTCTTTTAAATAAAATGCATGCATGAAACCCTCTCTCTCTCCTCCCATTTAATATCATGCATGCATTTTCCCATGCACATGGCCGCCCCCCCCCCCCCCCCCCACTTGTGTCCCCCAATCTCCTCTTCTCTCTAGAATCTTCCCCCTCATCTATAAAAGGAACCCTTGTCTCAAGCATTGGGAGGTTGGAAGTTGGAGAGGAAGTATAGTGCTAGTAGTAATCTTGTCTTCAAGAGTTTTTCCCTTGTTGTAATCTCTCTTCATCGTTGTAATCTTTTTTAGTTGTAATCTTGTTGTTCTCTTTATTGTTGTATTCCCTTTTTATAAAACTAATGAAAATGCATTCTCCTTATTTCGTTGCTATTTCATTTTCAAATATGCGTAGCTAAATTTTCTTTAGCATTCGATCATGAGGATCCATGAAATGAGATGAGATTTCTTTTTATTTCTTAGTTTTATTTTTGTTAAATTATTTCTCGATCCTTCGTTGATTTATCTCGTGTCGACTCCGTATTTCCGGTATACGGTAGTAGGCATTTGATCTCATTTCATAGAAGTCGAGAGACTCGTTGATTTGAAAGATCATTCAAGGAAGGAAGGAGTTGCACGCAATCCTAGAGATAGGACGACATAAACCTCCGGATTGGAGTCAAATCTAATAGTGCGGTTCATTTCGTTAATGCGACTTTATCCCTTTTGATTTGCAAAGAGATTTTGATCAAAACGTCTAATAGTTAGGAGATTTAATGCTCTAGCGAGATTATTTCTTATTTTCGGATCCGTCACGGTCTAGAACGATTTACAATCATAAAACTTAATTTTTATCTCTCTTATCACTTTTTCATGGTGAATCATTGATCGAATGCTATCTTTTTAAATCTAAATTTATCGTCTTCTATTTTCATTAGCTCGTCTTTAAATTTTCAAACCACAACAATCGTACGGTAGGATAATAGTTGGAAGCGTGAGTAGTAATACTTGACAGCCCCGTGTTTTAAATACGACTTTGGTACTACGGTTCGATAGGTACACCTGCCTTTTCGGATTGATCGTAAATTAATCACCAAGTTTTTGGCGCCGTTGCCGGGGAAAATTTGTCAATATTAAGAAAACGCCGTCGCTATTACTTCTACAAAAAAAAAAAAATATATATATTATAATTAACCCACATCATCGTTTTTCTACCCCACTTAAATTCCTGGAAAGGACGCTTTGGGCTAGAATTCCCATCACAGCCTCTAGTACCGCTGCAAATCCCTCACAGGGTAGATCTCGGGAAGTCCAGGACTAACATAATACTCCTAAGAAAGAAAAAAATCATTTTTAATTTTGGTTTTTCACTTTCGGCTATTTTCCCTCTTTCCCTTTTCTTCCTACTAGTGCATGACCCGTAGTAACTCTTCGAGTAATCCTGATATTCATTTTGATCCAGAGATCGAGCGCACCCTTCGGGAGCGCCTCCGAACTCGTGATCAGGATTTACATATAGATCTCGAAGAGTCGAGCGGAGGCACAACCACAGAAATTATGGGTGATCCCAATCAAGAAGTTGACCAGCAACGGACCATGTCCTATTATGCTCGGCCTAACCTAGAGGGTACAGAATCAAGTATTCTCCGCCCTGCTGCAGCGAACAATAATTTTGAACTTAAGCCTAGTATCATCCAAATGGTGCAGCAATATGTGCAGTTCGACGGATTACAAGATGAAGATCTGAACTTGCATATTGCGAGCTTTATCGAAATCTGCGATACTTTTAAGATAAATGGCGTGAGCGATGATGCGATTAGATTAAGACTTTTTCCGTTTTCCTTAAGGACTAAAGCTAAACAGTGGTTGAGTTCTCTTCCTAGAGGTTCCATCACCACATGGGCTCAATTAACTGAAAAGTTCTTATCCAAATATTTTCCGCCCGCCAAAACTGCAAAATTAAGAACTGATATTTGTTCTTTTAGTCAAATCGATTCTGAGACCCTCTATGACACTTAGGAGAGGTTCAAGGAACTTTTGAGACGTTGCCCTCATCATGCTCTGCCTGTATGGTTACAGGTCCAGACATTTTATAATGGGCTAAATCAAGCAACCCAACAAATGATAGACGACGCATCCGGTGGTTCTTTGAACCGAAAAACTCCGGAGGGCGCTCTTGAGCTTATCGAGGATATGGCGATGAACACCTATCAGTGGAATACGCCTAGGTCTCGCCCAAATAAACCTGCAGGTATGTACGAAGTGGATTCCGTGTCCCAACTGGCGCTTCAAGTAGAGATGCTGAACAAGAAAGTAAAGGAGATGACTGCTGCCTCCGCCATTCAGGTACATGAACATGCAAATGCTGCTGCTGCCGAGCAGGTGGATCATCTGGGGAACACACCCAGGCCTGCTCAAAATAATTTTGCTAATTTTTCTAATCTTTCTTCTCCGCCTGGTTTTAATTTACCTTCGAACTCGTATCACCCCGGATGGCGTAGCCATCCAAATTTTTCGTGGAGTAATCCCGCAAACGCCGCACGTCCACCACACGATTTCACTCACCCACCACCATAAAATCAAAATCCAAAATTTCCAAAACCTCCATCTTTGGAGGAAATGTTTTCCAAATATATAAGTTCGAATGAGGCGACCATTAGAAACTTAACAGGGTCGATGAAAAATCTTGAAACCACGGTCGGTCAACTAGCAAAGGTTATCTACGAGAGACCACCTGAGACTCTTCCCTCAAGTACCGAACCTAACCCAAGGGAGAAAGCGAAAGCAATTTCCCTTCAGAGCGGTAAGGTAATCCACGAGCCCACCACAAGGGAAGAGCCAGAGGTTATTGCCTCTCATGCTGATGATGAACAAATAATCGTTAAGGAAACTGATTTAAAAAATGACAAAGAAAAAATTATTTTTGAAAAAGAAAAAGACAATCTTCAAAGTAATGCTCTTGAGATTTTAAAAGTATTTCTGCCACCTCCCTACCCTGCTAAGCTTAGGAAGGACAAATTAGACGATCAGTATCAACGTTTTCTTGAAATCTTTAAACAAATCCACATAAATTTGCCGTTCATGAAGCAATAAGTCAAATGCCGAAATATGCAAAGTATCTTAAGGATTTGTTAACAAACAAAAAGAAATTAGAAAATTTATCTCAAGTAACGTTAAACGAAGAGTGCTCGGCGATTATAAAAAATTCTAATATTCCGAAAAAGATTAACGATCCGGGTAGCTTTTCTATCCCTTGCGTTTTTGGAAATCTTTTTAGGAAACACGCGTTAGCGGATTTAGGTGCGAGCATCAATTTGATGCCATTTTCTCTATTTAAGAAGCTAGAATTGGGCACTCTCAGCCCTACGTGTATGAGCATCCAATTAGCCGATAGATCAATTAAGTATCCATTAGGTATCGTTGAGGACGTGTTAGTGAAGGTCGACAAATTCATTTTCCCGGTGGATTTTGTCATTCTTGATATCGAAGAGGACGTCGATGTCCCTCTTATCCTTGGTCGTCCCTTCTTAGCCACCTCTCGAGCGGTCATCGATGTGAGTAATGGGAAACTTCTTCTTCGTATGGGAGATGATGAGGTCGCTTTTTCCATAAACGAATCAATGAAAAATTCCTTAAAAAATGACGACTCTTGTTTTTTCTTAGACGAGATTAATGATGATTTCTTTCAAATGTTTCTTCAAATGAATTTTCCGCATCCTTTTCTGAAAGTTTTCCAAATGTTTTTGAAGACACGGTTATGTCCGTGCAAACAAATTTTGAAAATCCGCCAACTTTTAGACAAAAATTTTGAAAATCTTATTTTCGAAAAAGAAAAAGTTTTAAAAAATTCTTACGATGAACCACCCAATCTTGAACTCAAAACACTTCCTGATCATCTTAAGTACATTTTTTAGAAAAAAATTCGAAATTGCCCGTTATAATCTCGGCCTCTCTTTCTCAATCCGAGAACGATCAACTGATCGAAGTGCTACAAAAGCATCGCCGAGCTATAGCGTGGCAAACTTCAGACATTTCTGGTATAAGCCCCTCCTTATGCACCCATAAATTTTTTGTTGAAAATAACTCTAAAATTGTAATCCAACCACAACGTCGCCTTAATCCAAACATGAAAGAGGTCGTGAAAGGAGAGGTTCTTAAGTTGTTAGATGCGGGGATAATTTATCTGATCTCTTATAGTAAGTTGGTTAGTCCAGTTCAGGTTGTGCCTAAGAAGGGTGGGATCACGGTTGTAGCAAATGAGAACAACGATTTAATTCCGACTAGGACGGTAACGGGATGGAGGATGTGCATCGATTACCGTAAACTAAATGATGCCACTCGTAAGGATCACTTCCCCCTCTCCTTTATCGATCAAATTTTAGAACGATTATCCGGGCATAGTTTTTATTGCTTTCTCGACGGTCTCTCGGGGTATTTCCAAATCCCCATCGCACCCGAGGATCAAGAGAAGACAAAATTCACTTGCCCTTTCGGAATGTTTGCTTACCGTAGGATGCCTTTCGGCCTTTGCAACGCACCGGCTACCTTTCAGCGGTGTATGTTGGCAATCTTCGATAAATACGTTGAAAATATAATGGAAGTATTTATGGACGATTTTTCTGTTTTTGGTGATTCCTTTTCTTTGTGTTTAGAAAATCTAGTTAAGTTTCTAGAACGCTGTGAGGAAACGAACTTAGTGTTAAACTGGGAAAAGTGCCATTTTATGGTGAGAGAAGGCCTAGTTTTAGGACACAAAATTTCTGCTAGGGGAATCGAGGTCGATCGAGCGAAGGTCGAGGTGATTGAGAAACTGCCGCCGCCTACGAACGTTAAAGCGATTAGAAGTTTTCTAGGGCACGCGGTCTCATAATGCGGTTATTTAGGTAGACAACACTTGCCAATTGCATCACTATGCATCTCTTGTTTGGTTGGTGAATAACTCTTTATCCGCATCAATCATATGGAGCATGCCAACCCTATGCCTCTAGGCACTCAACCTTTGAGGCCACCTAGTTAAGTTGGACCCAATGTTGACAATGGGATATCACAATTAATCGCAAGCCCACACTTCATCGATCGAGGCAGGAAGAGTGTCATCCATCGGAAGGCATCCGTATACTTAATATTGGATAAGGGATTTTATTATTCAATCGATGAACATTTCATCGTGATTAACAATTAATCACTGTGCACATTCACAAAATAGAAATACAATATTCGCAAACCAAATGCATCCCCAATGTGCACAAAAACAAATTATCAACACTTTGATAAGATGAGCTAAATCTGAACATTTAGAACATTTCTAAATCTTCAGATTTACATGCATTGAACACAGGAACACCAACTCCACTTATACAGTAGACAAGCTCATCTCTCACTGTCAGATTCAAAATCCATGACGTTTGGTTTCATAAACCATTTTGAGGGACGGTTAATGCAAAGGAGAAACAATCTCTGAAATAATGAAAACGCAACACAATCACATGCGTTCCTGGCGGGGTTCCAAGGGGCCGCGCCCCTGGCGAGGTTTTAGGGGCCGAGCCCCTAATGGGGTCGAAGGGGCAGCGCAAGAAATAACTAGAACAACCCAAAGAGTAAAGATCTTGTGGATTTCATGAATCAAAAGATTAGGAAAGCAAAATGCGATATACCTTTGCGGGATTGAGTCAATACGCAACCAAGATGCTCCAAGAAGAAATCCGGTAGAAGAACTTCGAGTTCCAAGCACCGAAATGTATCTTCCCCTCTATGGAGATCCACACAAGAAAGGAGAACCCCAATGCCTTGTCGCACAAGGTATGGGTCAGAGAAAGAACGTCTGTAAGTAATGGAACGTTCACCTAGACGGGGGGGGGGGGGGGGGGGGGGGGGGGGGGGGGGGGGGGGGGGGTGTTAGGTGATCTAGGTTCTTTTCTAGTTATTTGCGCGAGTTTCGAATATTCAAGCACAGCACACAAATATCGCACAGATAAACATAGATAAAACACACCATACAACACAAGATCTATAGAGGTTCCTCCAGATCGGGTGTCTTGAGTAGTCCTCTGTCCCTCTGCGCCTACCCAGCAGTGTGCTAGGATCAGCAAACTCCGCCAAAAACTTCAGGCCCTCAAGCCTTACACCACGGACCGACAAGTCCTACATCCTAGGCCCGCAAGCCCCTACTGCACCCGAGCCTGCAAGCTCGACACTCAGGCCTTCAAGCCCTACTCAACACAGACCCGCAAGTCCTGTGCCTACAGCCTAGGTCCGCAAGCCCCTACTGCGCCCGAGCCCTCAAGCTCGACAAGATTGGACCCGCAAGTCCACTACCCTGCCCCTCAAGCCTCACAACTCTCCAACCCTCAACCTAGATGGTGTCGGACCCGCAAGTCCACTGCCCTGCCCCTCAAGCCTCACAGCTCTCCAGACCCCAAGCTAGATGAATAGACCCGCAAGCCTTACAAGAAATTACAGTAGAAAGACTGTTTCTTCTGTCGGATGAAGATTGACAACTTAGCCTGATGGGGATCGACTTCTTAAGGTTGAAGAAGATGTTTCTGATTCAGATCTTGAGCGCACAGTTCTTCTTCAATCTTTTCTTATCCTGATGAGGATTGGCTTCTTATCAGTCGATGGAGATGACTGCTTCTTTCTTTTCTCTTTCTTTCTTGCGCCGCTTTTACTATTTTGTTCGCTGTATGCGCAAGTACTTTCTGATTAATCGATCCCGTATTAGGGCAACATGTTATCTCTTTTATAAGACTGTGAGGCTCCCAACGGTCTTCTGAAAAAGTTCCTTAAGTGTCAGAAGCTCCTTTCCTTAAGAGCACGTGCAGATTAGACAATCAGGCGGCGACATTAAGTGCTGACAGCGCGCGTCTGCAACTTTTGAATTTGTCTCGATGATATTTCCAGCTTTACGCTGATACTGATACCATCACGATGATATGAGTAATATCTCGACGACAGGACTTTGTCGATGCCTTACGCCTTGGTAGATCTTCAATTCTTCTTGCTTCTGCCTCTGATGCTGGTATCTCGACGATACGAGACATTCTAGCGCTTCTGCATATACGACGATATGCTATCTCTGACTGTATCATCGTGATCTTCTTTCTTGCAGACTGTCGTTGTAATCACGTTGTTCTCTCGATGACATGAGTGATAATATGTCGACAGATCATACTTTAGCAACTGCTTGTCTTTAACTGTCCTTCTTCAGTCTTCTTGACGACATGCCTTCTTTACGACGATGTCCTACGCAATCAGTCATACTTAGCCTTTTCAGCGACAAGGCTTCTTCACGACGATGTCTGTTCTTCTCGATGACTTACTTGACGATACAGTTCATTATCGACGATCTCTTCAACACTGATCTTCTCTTTATCTTTTCAACGACAAGGCTTCTTCATCCTGCATTTGACGTTCTTCCTTCTACGTTCAACAATCTATCTTCTGTGTTCGACGAACAGCATTCTGCATTTGACGATCTTCCTTCTGCGTTCGATGAACCGCATTTTTTGTTCGACAAACTCTATTCTTTGTTCGATGAACTCGCCAAGTCTCCGCGTTCAACGAACTCGCCAAATCTCAGCGTTTGACGAACTTCATTCTTCGTTCGACGAACTTCCTTCTGCGTTCGACGAACCGCATTCTTCGTTCGACGAACTCTACGATGAACTCGCCAAGTCTCAGCGTTCAACGAACTCGCCAAATCTCAGCGTTCGACGAACTTTATTCTTCGTTCGACGAACTTCCTTCTGCTAACTTCCTGAGATTTATAAGCTAGAGAAGTGATCAAATACAAAGTGATGTTCTCTTAACTTGATGACTTCTTCAAATCAGGAATCGTGTGGGCAAGATTCCCAACAATCTCCCCCTATTTGAAGAAGTCAGAATCTCAATTCAAGACTACTTTCACTTGACAATAAATGTTATAATCTTAATCTTAAATGTCAAATGACCGATATTACTTAGCTTTTGCTTCTCTTCTGAGTACAACAAGCTTGTAGCCCCCCCCCCTGATTTGATGTCTCTTCTTTTGTGGCTCCCCTTACTTCTTTGCTCCCCCTATCTTTGAGATCTTCTTGAGCATCTTGTCTTGATCATGTTGATGCCATTTCTCTCCCTTTTTGACTTCTTTTCTGGAGCTCTTCTTTAAGTAGACAATAGTCCAAGCTCCCCCTTGCTCAATCATAGTTCATCCAAATCCTGAGAGATTTTCTAACCAATCATCTAGAAAGGAATTAGTGAAAAATAAGTAGAGGATTATTCTAAGTTTAACATCCCCAGTTGGAATTTGAAGAAATTATACTTAGCTTCATCTAGGGGCTTTGTAAATATATATCAGCCACTTGTTTGTCTGTTGGGACAAACTCAAGGGTGATATCTTCATTTTCCACATGCTCCCTGATGAAGTGATACCTGATCTGAATATGCTTAGTCCTGCTGTGAGATACAGGGTTCTTAGCAATTGAGATTGCACTTGAAGAGTCACAAAACTGGGGTGTTTTGGTCATCTTTAGGTTGTAGTCTTCAAGTTGATGTTTGATCCATAGCAGTTGGGCACAGCAGCTCCCAGCAGATATATACTCTGATTCTGCTGTTGAGATTGCCACACTAGTCTGCTTCTTACTGCTCCAAGAGATCAGCCTTCCACCAAGGAATTGACATGTCCCTGAGGTACTCTTCCTGTCTTCCTTGCACCCTGCATAATCTGCATCTGAATAGCCAGTTAGTTCACATCCATTGTTCTTAGGGTACCATAGGCCAAGATTTGTTGTACCCTTTAGGTATCTTAAGATTCTCTTGACAGAGACATGATGAGATTCCTTAGGATTCACCTGATATCTAGCACAGACACATGTAGCAAACATTATGTCAGGCCTACTTGCAGTGAGATAAAGCAAGGATCCAATCATGCACCTGTACTTGGTTTCATCAAAGGGTATGCCCTTCTCATCCTTGTCCAGAGACACATTGGTTCCCATTGGAGTCTTCATTGAAGAAGCACTCTCCAATCCAAATTTCTTGACTATCTCCCTAGTGAACTTGGTCTGGGAGATGATTATACCATCTTCAGATTGTTTCACTTGGAGACCTAGGAAGTATTTGAGCTCATTCATACTGCTCATCTCAAACTTTCCCTACATCAAGTTGGCAAACTTTTTGCAGAGATTCTTATTTGTAGAGCCAAAAATGATGTCATCCACAAAGATCTGCACTAGCAAGATCTTGCCCTTCACTTCCCTTAGGAACAATGTCTTATCAATCCTTCCCCTTGAGAACTTGTTCTCAATTAGAAAGCTTGACATGGTCTCATACCAGGCCCTAGGTGCTTGCTTTAAGCCACAAAGGGCTTTTCTAAGAAAATAAATATAATCAGGATGAGTAGGATCTACAAAACCTGAGGGCTGCTCTACATATACCTCCTCTTTGAGGTCACCATTTAGAAAGGCTGACTTCACATCCATCTGGTAGACCTTGAAACCTTGGTATGCTGCATAGGCCAGAAACAGTCTTATTGCTTCCAGTCTGGCTATTAGAGCAAATGTCTGATCAAAATCTATCCCTTCCTCTTGTCTGTAGCCTTTTGCCACTAGCCTTGCTTTATTCTTGGTGATGATTCCATTTTCATCCAACTTATTTCTGTAGACCCACTTAGTTCCTATGATGTTCTGTCCTTGGGGTCTTGGAACCAGTTTCCAAACCTTGCATCTCTTAAAATGGGTCAGTTCCTCCTGCATTGCAGCAATCCAAAATGGATCCTGATTTGTTTCCTCAAATTTCTTGGGTTCAATTTGAGAGAGAAAACTCAGGTACAATGCTTCATTTGCAGCTCTGCTCCTTGTCATCACACCTTTGTTGACATTTCCTATTATCTGCTCTTGGGGATGATATCTTACTTGTCTCAAGGCAGTTGGCAGTATTCTGGGCACTTCTGCATTAGCAACTTCTTCAGGTTGCATTTCTTCAGCTATTTCTGATCTTTCTGCAGGTTCTTCCTTGATTTCAACTATCACTGATTGATTCTTATTTCTGAGTGAGGTACCAGCATTGTCTTCAATGGATAACTTATCTATTCTCTCCACTGTACCTGCATTCACTAGAGAACTAGACCAGCCCTTATGTATAAGGCTAGTCTCATCAAATACTACATGTATAGATTCTTCCACTGCCTGGGTATTGATGTTGTACACTCTATAGGCCTTCCCTCCTAAGCTATGAAATGACATAGGACCAAACAAATCCAGGTGCAGTAGAAATAAGCACCTAGTGGACTCTTTGTTAGATATGCTTTTAAAGCTGGTCCTAGTCTGCTTTCCTAGTTGACAAGCTTGACATGGACCATCTTTGATGCACTTAATATCAGGTCCATTTCTAACTAGGTCTTGTGAGAAAAGCTTGTCTATTGTCTTATAGTCTATGTGTGCAAGTCTCTTGTGCCATTGGACACAGAGAGCCTCTTTACCATCAGCCACAAGACATATGGGCATGGAAGAATTTGTATTGAGAAAGTTTAAACAATAAATGTTTCCACTCCTAGTGCCAGTTAAGGTAGCGTCAGAATCTAAGGACTTCTTAATTAGACACTTGTCCTTGTGAAAGGTAATAACAAAGCCTAAGTCACAAAGTTGACTTATGCTTATGAGATTGTGTTTCAACCCCTCCACATAAGCAACCTTTGTGATGGTAACTAACCCATTTGAGATGCTGCCATAGCCTCTGGTCACTCCCTTTTCTGAACCACCAAAGATCACGGTTGGTCCATTCTCCACAGGGATGAACTCTTTCACGTACCTTCTGACTCCAGTCATATTCCTGGAGCAGCCACTGTCCAAATACCAAATTAGAGATTGGTTGGCATTTAGACCTACCTGCAAGACAAATTACTTCCCCTTAGGTACCCAATATGGATTGGGTCCTTGGTTTCTGTTAGGTCGGTATAAAGGAACACTAAACCTCGGAGGGTTCTGCACTCTCTTTGGATTGAGCCCTGTTGGGTTGAACCAACAGTCCAAGGCAAAGTGGCCTACTTTCCCACAGCACCAGCATTCATGTATGTTGTATCTTCTCTTCTGCTTCACCATTTAAGTGGGGTGGCAGTGCTAATGAGCAGAAGAGAATGCTTCTTGCCTAACAAATCTTGGGTGAATCTCATATGTGTGAGTTTGCGGTGGAATCGGTCTCATCACATTTTGATTCACCTTCTTGGGAATGGGCTTTGTAGGAACAGCCTTTCCCCTACCCTTGATTGCTGTTGTTGCAGGTTTGTGGGCTGAAGAACTTGACACCAGCACCTTCTTATAGGAAGGTCTAGCCTCAGAATCTTTGCCCGTAACTTTCTCCTGATTAAAACCGATACCAACTCTGAACTGTCCAGAGAAGGTGTCAATGATAGGCAGGATAGTTTTGGGCATTGAGAAGCTGGATGCAAGTTTCTTTTCAACCAACAACATTTCCTCAACGTCCTTGATGACCTTGTTCTTCTGTCCTAATTCAGCATTCTTAAGCCTTATGGCTTCCTTGAATTTGTCCACTTCTTTTCTCATAGCAGCCAGCTTCTCAGCTGTCTCCTGGAGCTCAAATTGAACAGGCTTCAAGGAATCTAACTCCTTGGGATGGACTTTAAGGAGTTTCTTACAGCTTTTGAAAGCTTTCCATAGGGCTTTATATTGCCTTATTAGTTCAGATTCAACATCATATTGGGATCTTGAGACTGTGTTGTTGGCAGCAGACACACCCTCATCATCATGCACAGAATCTGCTACTGATTCAGAATCAGAGTCAGATAGAGGAGTTCTGTTGGTTACCTTCCCAGGAGAGATGTCATCCTGGTTGTCTTCACCTATGGCCATCAGGCCAATGAGTGCATCTTCCTCAGTACCAGAGGAACTTGAGTCAGAATCACGCAGTGTTCTGACCTTCTTTGTCATGAATCCTTTTTCTGATTTCCTCTTGCTCCTTGAGCTTCTTCTTTCTTCATGATTCCTTGACTCCTTCTTCTTAGAGGGGCAGTCAGCAGCCATGTGACCTGTCTTGCTGCAGGAATAGCAAATAGTATTATTTAGATCATGTTTACCAGGGTTAGACCTG
The DNA here is from genome assembly GCA_033032865.1 of Dactylorhiza incarnata. NCBI lineage: Eukaryota > Viridiplantae > Streptophyta > Magnoliopsida > Asparagales > Orchidaceae > Dactylorhiza > Dactylorhiza incarnata. The sequence goes on along the minus strand of JAWHQI010000205.1, from coordinate 2,340,398 downwards.
TACCTTTCCTCCCTGGGGCTCTGGATCTGTCACGATAATCAGATCTTCTGGAGATTGAGGATGAATTTCTGTGATTATCCCTCCTCCTTCTGTGTATCAGCTTCCTGAATTGTTTTGAGAGAAGGGACACCTCTCTGTCAGTGTCATCAGAATCTGAAGAGCTAGCTTCTGATTCCTCACTGCTCTCAGATCTGCTCTGAGTTGCAGAGATTTTTCCCTTGGAACTTCTGGTGCTCTCAGCCTTTAGAGCTACCGATCTGTCTCTTGAGCTCACCTTTGAGCTTTCTTCTTCAGCCTTCCTGGTGTTGAGTTGAAGTTCATGAGACAGCAACTTCCCATATAGATTTTTGGGCTCCATGATGCCCAGCTGACCCATCTCTCTAATGGCACAGATCTTGATGTCCCATTCTTTTGTGAGGGATCTAAGAAACTTGTCATTAAGATCTGAGTTTGTGAACTCTCTTTCACAGTTTCTCAATCCATTCACTATCTTGAAAAATCTCTCATAACAGTTAGAGATTGTTTCATTCTTGCCTTGGTTGAAGGCCTCATACTCTTGGTTGAGAAGGGATTTTCTATCATCCCTTACCTCTTCAGTACCCTCCATGTACACGATCAAGGAGTCCCACATCTCCTTGGCCGTTTTGCAGTGAATCAGATTCTGGAGGGTTGAATCATCTATGGCACTTACAATGACATTTTGTGCCCTCTTATCTAGGCCTGCCAAGGCTAGCTCGTCCTTGGTCATGTCCTCATATTTCTTTACCACCTTCTTTGTTGGATCAATGGTGGAAGCAGTTGTAGGGATAAAGGGACCCTTTTGGATTGTCAGATAAATTCTTGGATCAGCCGCTTCCATGAACAGCCTTACCCTCTCCTTCCAGATAGGGAAGTTCTCCTTTGTGTAGATTGAAAGTTTCATGGATCTCATCTCCCGATTCTGATCTCCACCAGCCATAGTGAGTCATTCCACGATCTAGATCAGACGGATAAGTCTTCTTTTGATCAACCTCCTTCTGATACCACTTGTAAGTAATGGAACGTTCACCTAGAGGGGGGGGGGGGGGGTGTTAGGTGATCTGGGTTCTTTTCTAGTTATTTGCGCGAGTTTCAAATACTCAAGCACAACACAAAAATATCGCACAGATAAATACAGATAAAACACACCAGACGACACAAGATCTATAGAGGTTCCTCAAGACCGGGTGTCTTGAGTATTCCTCTGTCCCTCTGCGCCTACCCATCAGTGTGCTAGGATTGGCAAACTCCACCAAAAACATCAGGCCCTTAAGCCTTACACCACGGACCCGCAAGTCCTATAGCCTAGGCCCGCAAGCCCCTATTACACCCGAGCCCACAAGCTCGACACTCAGTCCCTCAAGCCCTACTCAATACAGACCCGCAAGTCCTGTGCCTATAGCCTAGGCCCGCAAGCCCCTACTGCGCCCGAACCCTCAAGCTCGACAAGATCGGACCCGCAAGTCCATTGCCCTGGCCCTCAAACCTCACAGCTCTCCAGCCCTCAAGTTAGATGGTGTCGGACCCGCAAGTCCACTTCCCTGGCCCTCAAGCCTCACAGCTCTCCATCCCTCAAGCTAAATGAATAGGCCCGCAAGCCTTACAAGAGATTACAGTAGAAAGACTGTTTCTTCTGCCGGATGAAGATTGACAACTTAGCCTGATGGGGATCGGCTTCTTAAGGTTGAAGAAGATGTTTCTGATTCAGATCTTGAGCGCGCAGTTCTTCTTCAATCTTTTCTTAGCCTGATGAGGATTGGCTTCTTATCAGTCAATGGAGATGACTGCTTCTTTCTTTTATCTTTCTTTCTTGGGCCGCTTTTACTCTTCTGTTCGCTGCATGCGCAAGTTCTTTCTGATTAATCGATCCCATATTATGGCAACCTCTTATCTCTTTTATAAGACTGCGAGGCTCCCAACGGTCTTCTGAAAAAGTTCCTTAAGTGTCAAACGCTCCTTTCCTTAAGAGCACGCGCAGATTAGACAATCAGGCGGCGACATTAAGTGCTGACAGCGCGCGTCTGCAACTTTTGAATTTGTCTCGACGATATTTCCAGCTTTACGCTGATACTGATACCATCACGACGATATGAGTAATATCTCGATGACAGGACTTTGTCGATGCCTTACGCCTTGGTAGATCTTCAATTCTTCTTGCTTCTGCCTCTGATGCTGGTATCTCGACGATATGAGACATTCTGGCGCTTCTGCATATACGACGATATGCTATCTCTGACTGTATCGTCGTGATCTTCTTTCTTGCAGACTGTCGTTGTAATCACGTTGTTCTCTCGACGACATGAGTGATAATATGTCAACAGATCATACTTTAGCAACTGCTTGTCTTCAGCTGTCCTTCTTCAGTCTTCTTGACGACATGCCTTCTTTACGACGCTGTCCTACGCCATCTGTCATACTTAGCATTTTCAGCGACAAGGCTTCTTCACGACGATGTCTGTTCTTCTCGATGACTTTCTTGACGATACAGTTCTTTATCGATGATCTCTTCGACACTGATCTTCTCTTTGTCTTTTCAACGACAAGGCTTCTTCATCCTGCGTTCGACGATCTTCCTTCTGCGTTCGACGATCTGTCTTCTGTGTTCGACGAACAGCATTCTGCGTTTGACGATCTTCCTTCTGTGTTCGATGAACCACATTCTTTGTTCGACGAACTCTATTCTTCGTTCGATGAACTCGCCAAGTCTCAGCGTTCAACGAACTCGCCAAATCTTAGCGTTCGACGAACTTCATTCTTAGTTCGATGAACTTCCTTCTGCGTTCGACGAACCGCATTCTTCGTTCGACGAACTCTATTCTTCGTTTGATGAACTCGCCAAGTCTCAGCGTTCAACGAACTCGCCAAATCTCAGCGTTCGACGAACTTCATTCTTCATTCGATGAACTTCCTTCTGCTAACATCCTGAGATTTATAAGCTAGAGAAGTGATCAAATACAAAGTGAAGTTTTCTTTACTTGATGACTTCTTCAAATCAGGAATCGTGTGGGTAAGATTCCCAACAACGTCCTCTGTGTCCCCACGAACTGCTAGATCCGTTGAAGGGGAGGCGGCGACTGTCTGCGACGAACAAGGACGACGTACGGGGCGAGGTCTGCGGATGGGGACGACGGAACACTTCCGAGTCGCTAAAAGGATCGATCTTAATGAGAAGACCTAATCTCGTTTCTTTTATACGCAAGGCATAAAACAGGTTATCTGCAGACCAGAGGAAAAATAGAACAATTCTGTTAGGATTTAAATTCGTCGAATGCATAATAATTCGACTAAATGCTTTCGACGAATTATCATATTCGACTAAACACTTTCGACGAATTGTCTTAAATTCGACTAAATGCTTTAGACGAATTCGAACAGATAATTTCGACTAAACACTGTAGACGAATTATTATATTCGACTAAACACTTTCGACGAATTGTATTAAATTCGAGTAAACGCTTTAGACGAATTCGAACAGATAATTTCGACTAAATACTTTAGACGAATTATCATATTCGACTAAAGACTTTCGACGAATTTTGCCAAGTCCTAATGAATTCGTCTAAACCATTTAGACGATTCATCATTAGTACTTGTTTCCCATTTGAGACATTCTCAATTCAATTCCGAACTGTCATAGGATTGGTCCTCCACTCATATCCAATATGAGTGAGGCCAACACAATCCTTTCTCCAACTTCTCTAAACGCTTTTATGTGCGACCCTATAGGCTCATATTGCGTTGACAGTAAGACTAACTGTTGATTGCTTCGAGATCACCTCAGAAAATCCAACAAAAACTATAAATTTCGAGAAGCCTGATATCCCATAATGCTAAATACTACCATAAAACTATAAGAAAGTCTCCATTAGGGAAATAAATTTCGAGAAGCCTGATATTTGAATTCAGCAATGAAAGATAAAAAAATAGAAGAGGCAAAGGATGGAGAAGCAACCTTTATTTAAGGATATTTATTTTAAATAAAATTGCTAATGCTTAGGTATTATAGACACTATTCACAACTAATGAATTCAACATCTTGAATCAATCTTCATCATTTTAATAAAGTGCTAAATGAAATATTTAAGTATTTATGCAATAATTATGGTGCATGGTGTAATCTAATTTTATTTTTATGCATATATCATCATTTTATATACCAATTATTGTCAGATTAGCACAATATATACAATAGTTGTGGCATGGGAGTGGTTCAATGAACATAAGAGCTCATTTCTAATTGATTGCAAATGTATATTGAATGCAGTTTTTTTGTTTAAATTTTCTTTTTACTATTTTGATTTTCTAACATGTAAAAGGTTTTCATAGCAGAATATGAAGTTAGATGAGGTATAGCATGTAAAAAGGGAATTGTTGTCGAAATGAGGAAATTGCTTCCATCCAGGAAATTGTTGTAAAAGGAAATGGTTGGACTCAAACTGAAGCTGAACTGAAAACTTTCAAATCGAAGCTGACCCAAAAACTTTCGGTTTTCTTCGTAGTATGTTTGAAATTTGACGGATCGGTATCGATTTTTTGTATGCTCTTTCATAACTGTATGGTTGAAAACCAATATAATTTGACTATAAAATATTTATGCATCTCCAGCTAATATACTTTGCATATCAACCAATATAATTTGACTATAAAATATTTATGCATTTCCTGCTAAAATATTTTTAGGTGTGGTCAAGCGTTCACGAACGAGGGCTCATGACCACGACGGCTCATGACCACGACGTTCACGACCGCCACCACTGCGCCAAACGAAACCTAAATCTTATATAGAATTGATTTGTTGGTTTTATTTAAGAGATACAAGATTTTTTTAGGAGTTTGTTCAATTACAAGGGCCAGCCATTTTTACTTTAAATTTTCAAAATTGTCCCTTATATGTTTGCTCTGTTTATAGAATTTAGAATTTTGGGTGGAATGCGATATAATTAAGTTACTTATTATTAAAGTTTTTTAGCACATCTTGATTTATGTGGATAATAATTGATTCTTCTATGATTTGTATGGTTGGTAAACTTTCCATTATTTTCACCTGTTAACGCTTGGTTTATTATTTTTATACGATTTGTATGGCCGGTGAGACCCTGCTACAGCGAGCTTTATTTTTTGCACACATTGGTAAGGGATAATTGGTGCAAATCTTATGACTGTCGTAAGAGCTGCATCGACCCTAGATGGTGTTCCAATTTGTTATGGGCTCGATTTAGGAATCTTAGGTCCAATTTGTTATGGGCTTCCTATTGTTGAATTGTTTCTTAAGATTTTTCCAAATGGTATACTGCATGCTGTTTCTTATGTGATTCCGATCAAAGCTGCAGTTTTGAGGATAGTTTGTTTTTATCTGCTTGATGAACTTCTTCTCATTCGCGGGCAAGTCTGCTTCCTGGTGAGAGGACTGCACATTCAAAGTTTAAAATACCAATCAAATTTGAAATAATGTCAACATGCAAATTTAATAAACAGTCAAATTTGCGTGATTTAATACAACAGGCAAGGGCAATTATTTGGGATGAGGCGCCAATGATTCATTGGAAGGCATTCAAAGCCGTAGATCGATCTTTCAAGGATGTGCTTGATGTGAATGAGTCATTCAGTGACAAGGTTATTGTTGTGGGTCGCTTAGGGCTCTTGGTAGACCGGTTTAAATTGAACCGCCTTAGCTCGTGAGCGGTCTAAGCGCGCAAACAGTCAATTTGAGATTGCTGAGTACACAGGGACTTTTTAGCGTGGAAAACCCGGAAAGGGTGAAAAACCACATGGTCGGAGCTGTGCCGACCAAATTTCACTATCTCCAGAGAGGTTACAATTAGATGCTAGGAGATCGAGTGCGACAGGCCGCTGCTCGTTACAATAGAGAGAGAAAGAGAGAGAGCACTCCGAGGGTGACAGACCACCTCTCGGAAAAACTAAGTACTTTTCCTATGAGTACGGCAGTGAACCAAAGTGAGAAGGCCGTGCCTGCTTTCCAGAGGACAGGAGTGAGACAGCTCTGTCTGCTTTCGAGATGACAGAAGTGAGATTGTCCTGCCCACTTTCCTGAGAACCAAAACGGGAGCCTTGTCGGCTTTCTTGGAACGAAAGCGAGAACCTTGTCCGCTTTCGAGAACGAAAGCGGGAGCCTTGTCCGCTTTCTTGGGAACGAAAGCGAGAACCTTGTCCGCTTTCGCGAATAAGGATTTCTCTAAGTCCTCGAAGATGATCTTCAAGCGCCGAAGGAGAAATCCGTGGAAATCTTCAAGGAGCTCTCTCTGGTCTCCAAGTCCGGGGTCCTTTAAATGAAGCCTTGGGGGCCTTTTTATAGTTTTGGCCGGGGGTAGCCCGGTAATTTTGCCGTCGTAACCACCATAACCACCTTGGCGGACGAATCATATTTCTCGATTTGGGGCACTCGGATCACCATTTTTCATATATGACCATCTTGCCCTTTGGGGAAAGGCGACAAGCCGTTCCTGAAAAGTGAGAAACTGAAAAGACAAAAAGTGAGCAAGCCGAGGCGGAAAAGTGAGCGAGGTCGAAATGTGAGCAAGGCGGGGCGGAAAAGTGAGCGAAGCCAGAAAAAGCGGGCTTCGACCCTTTCCGACGCGGGGATGCGGTTTCGGCCGCGTCCTCCGCGGAGGGGGACTCGTCCGTACTTCGCACGGGAGGGCGCGGTTTGACCGCACCCTCCTAAGGCCGCACCCCCTATGGGGGGTGCGGTTTGGCCGCACCCCCCAAGGAGGGGTGCGGTTTGGCCGCACCCCCCCCCCCCCCCCCCCCCCATGCGGGGGGGGGGGGGGGGGTGCGGTTTGGCCGCACCCCCCACCCATGGGGGGGGGGTGCGGTTGGGCCGCACCCCCCAAAAGGGGGGGGGGGGGGTGCGGCTTGGCCGCACCTCCCATGGGGGAGGGTGCAGCTCGGACGCACCCCCCATGGGGGGGGGGGGGGGGGGGGGGGGGGGGGTGCGGCTTGGCCGCACCTCCCATGGGGGGGTGCGGCTTGGCCTTGGCCGCACACCCCTATGGGAGGTGCGGCTTGGCCGCTCCCCCATGGTAGAGTGTGGCTTGGCCGCACCCCCCTAAGGGGGGAGGAAGCGGCTTGGCCGACTCGGGCCCACCCTACGCGGGTGGGGTGCGGGCTAACCGCACCCCGGAAGTGGGGTGTGGTTTTGTGCTTACCTGGCGCTGTTTCTAGCGCGTTGTTCCTGCGTGGCGGGTCCTCTATTTTCGTGATCCAGGGTTCGACTGGTTCCCCCTCTTCTCTTTAGCGGGGTTCACTAGACGCACCCCAAGGCCTTTACGGGTACGGAACATAAGCCCCCCCAAACTTCCGGAGTCCGAATCTCATTGCGAGGAGTTCGAAAGTTTTGATTTTCCTGCGGCGGCTTTTATATCCGAATAGCTTGAGGGTTTCCTGCAAAACTTTGCACGGTTCTGAGCCCGCGGCTTTTATATAATAGGAGGTTAGTTTGCACAAGTCCGGGCTTGCGGCTTTTTTGCACGAGTCTGGCTCGCGGCTTGGCCGGTGAATAGCGTTTGTATTCAAACTGAGGGTGAACGTAAGGGGGGCAGGCCCCTACGACACCGGGACTTGACGGCGGAGGAGAAGGGCGGGCCTTCAATCGACGGCGGTGCAGAGTCCCCGGGGCAGGGCCCCGAAGTGGCCGGTGAATAGCGGGTGTATTCAAACCGGGGGCGAACGTAAGGGGGGCAGGCCCCTACGACGCTAGGACTTGACGACGGAGGAGAAGGGCGAACCTTCAATCGACGGCGGTGCAAAGTCCCTGAGGCTGGGCCCCAAAGTAAAGATTTTTAGTTTATTAAATATAGGTGACGAGGTATGCGCCTATTTTTACAGTAAGAAGTCTTTTTTAACATTGTTTTCTAACATAAGACCAGTTTGCACGAGTCTGAGCTCGCGGCTTAGTACATAACATAAGATAGGTGCACGAGCCTGAACTCGCGGCTTTTACATGATGAACTGAAAGATAAGTTTGCACGAGTTGGGGCTCGTGGCTTAGTTGATGGTAGACGACTATGTTACTGGTAAAAGCGGCGCAGGTTCTGGGCGTTCCAGGTCCGTGGTAGAGTCTTTCCTTCTGCCGTTCTGAGCCTGTACGTTCCGGGCTTCACGACCGTAGTGACGACGTATGGGCCTTCCCAGGTTGGTGAGAGCTTATCTCCTTGGACGTCGACAGGGATGATAGCTTCGGTACCGTAACAGAGATTGTAAGGTGTTTCTCCCGTGGGAGTCCGCTCTGTTGTGCGGTACGCCCATAGCACATTCGGGAGTGCATCCACCCATTGTCCCCCAGCTTCCTCTAAACGTGTCTTCAATCCTTTGAGGATGGTGCGGTTCGTGACTTCTACTTGTCCGTTGGTTTGTGGATGTGCTACTGCGGTATGACGGAGGTTGATCTTCAGGTCTTCGCACATTTTGGTGAAGGATTTCCCGGTGAACTGGGTGCCGTTATCGGCAATGATTGTTGCTGGGATGCCGAAGCGGCAGACGATGTTCTTCCAAACGAATTGTTTAGCGTTTTCTTCCGTGATTTTGGCCAGGGGCTCCGCCTCTACCCACTTGGTGAAGTAATCGATGGCCAGGATGATGAACTTCCTTTGCCCTGATGCTAGAGGCAGTGGGCCGAGAAGGTCGACTCCCCATTGTGCGAATGGCCACGCACTTTGGAGTGCGGAAAGTGAGACCGGGGGCTGATGGGGTACGTTGGCGTGCAGTTGACAGCTCCTGCATTTTTGAACTAGTTCGATTGCGTCCCTTTTCATTGTCGGCCAATAGAAACCTTGGCGTAGTACCTTCCGCGCCAACGCCTTCCCGTCTAGGTGTTCTCCGCAGACTCCCGCGTGTACTTCTCGGAGGGCGTAGTCTGCCTCGTCTGTCGGTAGGCACTTTAGATATGGGCCCGAAAATGCCCGCTTGTAAAGTTCTCCGTCTATTATGGTGAATGATGCCGCCCGCATCCGTAACCTTCGTGCCTCTAAGCTATCTTCAGGGAGGCATCCGTGCTCAAGGTAAGCTCGCAATGGAGTCATCCAGGATAACTCTTCTTGGTGGATGGCTGCAATCTCTTCAATCCGGCGTCTTCGAGACTGGTAGCTGGATGGTGAAGTGGCGAGCTTGGACAGGGCATCTGCCCTGGAGTTCTGCTCACGGGGGATGTGCAAGATTTGATGCGTCGAGATTTTTTGAAGGAGCAATTTTGCGAGCGCGAGGTATTTTGCCATCTGGTCGCTTTTGGCCTCATAGTCTCCTTCGATTTGCGAGACTACGAGTTGGGAGTCGGCGTAGACCGTCAGGTTTTCCGCCTTGCAATCGATGGCGAGCCGGAGACCGGCGATCAGCGCCTCGTATTCGGCAACGTTGTTCGTTGCGGGGAACTTTAACCGAAGCCCGTAATCCAAGGTGATTTCGTCGGGGCTTACGAGGAGTACTCCTGCTCCTGCCCCTTCTGTTCCTGAGGCACCGTCGACATAGAGAGTCCACCGGGGGCTAGGGGCGTCTTTGGCGAGGTTCGTTTCCGGTGGAATGGTGTATTCCACAACAAAGTTGGCGAGTACTTGCGACTTGATGTCAGGTCGTGGTAGGAATTTAATGTCAAACTCGCCGAGCTCGACGGCCCACTTTACTAGCCTCCCCGAGACTTCTGGTTTCTGAAGGATCGCCCGGAGCGGGAGTTGTGTCAACACTTTTACGGTATGAGCCTGGAAGTAGGGCCGAAGCTTTCTGGCTGAGAAGACAAGAGCTAAGGCCGTCTTGTCTGCCGCGGGGTATCTGGTTTCGGTGTCGGTAAGGACTTTGCTGATGTAGTAAATTGGTCGCTGCACCCCCCCCCCCCCCCCCCCCCCCCCCCCCCCCCCCCCCCCCCTCCTTCATCCTTTACGAGTACCGAGCTGAGGGCTGTAGGGGATATCGCTAGGTACAAGAACAGGGTCTCTCCCGGAGTAGGTTTTGACAAAAGCGGCGGCGAGGCCAGATATTGCTTGAGAAGTTCGAAGGCCACCTGGCATTCGTCAGTCCATTGGAAACCGGAGTGGCGTGCTCCCCGGAGGATTTTGAAGAAAGGGAGGTATTTGTCTCCTGTCCGTGATAGGAAACGGGATAACGCAGCGATCCTCCCGTTTAGACGTTGCACTTCCTTAATCGAACGAGGTGGTGACATATCTTCTAATGCCTTGATCTTTTCGGGGTTAGCTTCAATCCCTCGATGGGTTACCATGAAACCCAAGAATTTTCCGGCCGTCACACCGAATGCGCACTTGCTGGGATTGAGCCGCATTTGAAAGCGACGGAGAAGCTGAAAGCACTTTCCCAGGTCTTCTAAGTGGTCGCTACGGTGGACGCTCTTCACCAACATATCATCCACGTAAACCTCCATCGTCTCTCCGATGAGGCTCTTGAAGACCTTGTTCATTAGCCTTTGATAGGTGGCTCCAACGTTTTTAAGGCCGAAGGGCATTACCTTGTAGCAATAGACTCCTCTGTCGGTGCGGAAGGCGGTATGCTCTTCGTCCGCTGGATTCATCTTTATCTGGTTGTAACCTGAGTAAGCGTCCATGAAACTAAGTAGCTCGTGGCCGGCTGTCGCGTCGACTAGTTGGTCGATCCTTGGGAGGGGGAAGCTGTCTTTTGGGCATGACTGGTTCAGGTTGCTATAGTCGACTCACAATCGCCACTTTCCCGAGGCCTTCTTTACCATGACTACGTTAGCCAGCCACGTGGGGTATTCTGCTTCTCGTATGAATCCTGCTTCCAGAAGTTTGGCTACCTCCTCCTCGATCGCCTTCAACCGTTCTGGGGCAAAGTTTCTCTTCTTTTGAATCACAGGTCGGCAGGCGGGGTTGATGTTTAAAGAGTGGTAGATGGCGTCCGGATCTACTCCTGGCATGTCTTCCGGGCTCCAGGCGAAGATGTCCCCATTTTTTTGTAAGAAGGTCGTAAGCTCCTCTCGTTCTTCTTTCGATAAGAGTGACCCGACTTGAACAGTTCGAGCCGGGTCTTGCTTGGAGAGTGGTACTTCTATTAGCCCTTCAACAGGTGCTCCGCGCTGTAAAGTGGCCTCGTCCCGGAGGTCGAAGTTATTGATGTTCAGAGCGGTCGCCTTTACCGGCTGAGCCTGCTTTAAGTAGCAGGTCCGGGCCGCTTCTTGATCTCCTCTTACAATTCCTATGCCGGCGGCAGTTGGGAACTTCATAGCCAGATGCGGAATGGATGGGACTGCTCCGAAGATTGATTGGAGCAGCCTCCCGAAGATGGCATTATAGGCGGAGGTAGACTCCACCACCACGAACTGGATGCTATATGTGGACTGCCTTGGGAACTCGCCTAACGTGACGGGGAGAGTGATCATCCCTTGCACCGGGACAGGTCTGTTATCGAAGCCGTAGACGGGCCCGGCCGCAGGGCTGAGATGATCTTTTGTGAGCCTCATATTTTGCAGAGTGGAGAGGAACAGAACGTCCACTGAGCTTCCATTGTCGACCAGTATTCTCTTCACCTTGAAGCAAGGATCTCCTATCCCTGCGCTTATTACGAGCGGATCTTGGTGTGGGAGCCGTAATCCCTGCAGATCTTCTTCTCCGAAAGCGATCGTGACGTCCTGCTTGAGCTTCTTGTCTTCGTGGTCCCTCCCGGACTGGGCAATTGAGAGGATTTGTGACGCTGAGACGGATGGTCCGGCGATTGTCTCGATCTCTCCTACCATCGGTCTTCCTCCTCCCGCGCCTCGGGGAGCGGGAGGTTGCTCCCTTGCTTCCCTAGGCTGCTGGTGCTGATTAGGGATCTGGCCTTGCAAGAATCTGCCCAGGAGTCCCTGGCGCATGAGGCGCTCGATCTCGTCTTTAAGTCTGGTGCATTCCTCGGTGGTATGCCCGGTCCATCGATGGAATTCGCAGTACTTGGATTGGTCACCTCTCGGATTTGGGGGTTGCGCCCGGGGCATGCGGAGCTCTGGGTTGTTCTGGATGGCGTAGAGTACATTCGTTCTAGTGGTGTTCAATGGGGTATAGATTCGGGGCGGTAACGGTTCCTGACCCCTTTGGGGATTACGACGGCGTTCGCCACCACGGCGCTCCTCGCCGCGCCGCTCTTCTCGCTCACGGGGGGCTTGATCGGATCCTCTCTTCCTTCCTTGATTACCTTCAAACTGCCGGCGATGGGCCTCGATGGCCTCGTCCGCGGCTATCTGAGCCTCAACTCGGCGAATGAGGTCGGGGTAACTTGGCACGGTTTCTCTCATGAGAGCTGAGTAGAAGCCGCTTGGGCGGAGTCCTCCAAGAAAGACTCCCCGCAGGAGCTTAGGGTCCACCCCTGGGATTTGACGAGCCTCCGTAGTGAAGCGTCTGAAGAAATCTTTGAGTGTTTCACCGTCGTTTTGGCGGATCCCCGAGAGGTGGGAGGGATCTCGGACAATTCTGCGGTTTGCGATGAATTGGTCTGCGAACTGCTGCGCCAGCTCCGTGAAGTTGCTAATGGCCCCATTCGGTAGGGAGTGGAACCAAGTGCGTGCTTGTCCCTTCAGGGTTGCCGGAAATACTTGACAGAGGAGTTGATCAGGGGCGCTATAAATCCTCATGACGGTGGTAAAGTGATTGACATGCTCTAACGGATCATCCGTTCCGTCAAATGTCTCGATGCTGGGGAGCTTGAAATCGTTCGGGATTGGATGGGCCAGGACTTGTGGCGACAGTGGGGAGCCGTGGTGCGCGGGACGACGGGCGAGAACTGCGCGTCGCCCTGCTCGGACGTACTCCTCTTCTATCATGTCGCGTATTTATTCTCGCGTGGTTCTTCCCGTTGCCTGATCAGGGGCATCTCTTCTAGGGCGATTGCGATGGTGGTCGGCTTCTGGCCCCCAGCTGGCGGGGCGAGGTGAGCAGAACTTGCTGCTTTGGAGTATCCTTCCGAGGCTTCGTCCTCCCGAATGACCTCTTCGTTTGGGGCGCGAATCGGAACTGGGGGTGGCGGTGCGTTCAGTGCCGGTGGTTGGATCGGGACTTGAGGCACCCCGAGATTCCTTACGAGAGCCAACATCTCGGCTTGGTGTTCTTCAATTTGCTGCATGCGTACTTCCAGCCCTGCCGCGGGCGCAGGCACTGCCTCCTCCACGGGAGGTGCATTGATAAGCGAGTGGGAGGGAGCTGGGTCGACGCGTCCTTCCGGCGTTGATCCTTCAGTTGTGCGAGCACTCTTTCTTGCCATTGCAGTTGGCCTTCAGAGAGTTTTGGGAATGTTCCCACAGACGGCGCCAAACTGTTGCGGGTCGCTTAGGGCTCTTGGTAGACCGGTTTAAATTGAACCGCCTTAGCTCGTGAGCGGTCTAAGCGCGCAAACAGTCAATTTGAGATTGCTGAGTACACAGGGACTTTTTAGCGTGGAAAACCCGGAAAGGGTGAAAAACCACGTGGTCGGAGCTGTGCCAACCAAATTTCACTATCTCCAGAGAGGTTACAATTAGATGCTAGGAGATCGAGTGCGACAGGCCGCTGCTCGTTACAATAGAGAGAGAAAGAGAGAGAGCACTCCGAGGGTGACAGACCACCTCTCGGAAAAACTAAGTACTTTTCCTATGAGTACGGCAGTGAACCAAAGTGAGAAGGTCGTGCCTGCTTTCCAGAGGACAGGAGTGAGACAGCTCTGTCTGCTTTCGAGATGACAGAAGTGAGACTGTCCTGCCCGCTTTCCTGAGAACCAAAACGGGAGCCTTGTCCGCTTTCTTGGAACGAAAGCGAGAACCTTGTCCGCTTTCGAGAACGAAAGCGGGAGCCTTGTCCGCTTTCTTGGGAACGAAAGCGAGAACCTTGTCCGCTTTCGCGAATAAGGATTTCTCTAAGTCCTCGAAGATGATCTTCAAGCGCCGAAGGAGAAATCCGTGGAAATCTTCAAGGAGCTCTCTCTGGTCTCCAAGTCCGGGGTCCTTTAAATGAAGCCTTGGGGGCCTTTTATAGTTTTGGCCGGGGGTAGCCCGGTAATTTTGCTGTCGTAACCACCATAACCACCTTGGCGGACGAATCATATTTCTCGATTTGGGGCACTCGGATCACCATTTTTCATATATGACCATCTTGCCCTATGGGGAAAGGCGGCAAGCCGTTCCTGAAAAGTGAGAAACTGAAAAGACAAAAAGTGAGCAAGCCGAGGCGGAAAAGTAAGCCAGGTCGAAATGTGAGCAAGGCGGGGCGGAAAAGTGAGCGAAGCCAGAAAAAGCGGGCTTCGACCCTTTCCGACGCGGGTATGCGGTTTCGGCCGCGTCCTCTGCGGAGGGGGACTCGTCCGTACTTCGCACGGGAGGGCGCGGTTTGACCGCACCCTCCTAAGGCCGCACCCCCTATGGGGGTGCGGTTTGGCCGCACCCCCCAAGGAGGGGTGCGGTTTGGCCGCACCCCCCCCATGGGGGGGGGTGCGGTTTGGCCGCACCCCCCATGGGGGGGGGGGGGGGTGCGGTTGGGCCGCACCCCCCAAAAGGGGGGGGGGGGGGTGCGGCTTGGTCGCACCCCCCTATGGGGGGTGCGGCTTGGCCGCACCTCCCATGGGGGGGTGCGGCTCAGACACACCTCCCATGGGGGGGGTGCGGCTTGGCCTTGGCCGCACCCCCCATGGGGGGGGGGGGGGGGGGTGCGGCTTGGCCGCACCCCCCATGGGGGGGGGGGGGGGGGGGGGGGGTGCGGCTTGGCCGCACCCCCCATGGGGGGGTGCGGCTTGGCCGCTCCCCCATGGTGGAGTGTGGCTTGGCCGCACCCCCCTAAGGGGGGAGGAAGCGGCTTGGCCGACTCGGGCCCACCCTACGCGGGTGGGGTGCGGGCTAACCGCACCCCGGAAGTGGGGTGTGGTTTTGTGCTTACCTGGCGTTGTTTCTAGCGCGTTGTTCCTGCATGGCGGGTCCTCTACTTTCGTGATCCGGGGTTCGACTGGTTCCCCCTCTTCTCTTTAGCGGGGTTCACTAGACGCACCCCAAGGCCTTTACGGGTACACAACAGTTATGATCTTCGGTGGTGATTTTCGGCAACTAACGTCTGTTGTTGTGAATGGAACAAAGTCTCAAATTATTAGCGCAAGCATCGTTGAATCGTATCTTTGGACGAACGTCCGCATTCTTAGTTTAACTATGAACATGCGAGCTCATGATGATCCACAATTGTCGGACTTCTTATTGCGTGTTGGTAATGGAGATGAACCAATTTTGCTAAATGATATGATTCAAATTCCAAACTTAGCTTAATGGTCATTCCTTGGGAAGATGAACGCTCCATAAATATATTAATCGATGCGATATTTCCTAATCTAAGTTCACAAACTGATGTCAGATATATGGAAAGCAGGACAATAATAACACCTTTGAATGAGGATGTCAACAAAATAAATGAAAAATATCTTGAGATATTTTCGGGGGAATGCAAAACCTACTACTCTTTTGACTACGTTGTGGATGACGCCCATAATTTATATTTGCCAGAATTACTATATTCAATAAATCTTGGGAATCTTCCACCTCACGAGCTCAATCTCAAGAAAGGTTCACCGATAATGCTTCTTCAGAACATTGATCAAAAAATTGGGTTGTACAACGGAATAATACTCACATGCGTATCTTTTTCAAGAAAGGTTATTGAAGCTGAAGTCTTGAGCGGGGAATTTAAAGGTCATAGAGTATTCTTACCACGAATTCCTTTGAAGAGTGCAGAAGATGTTAAAATGCCCTTCGAGCTCACAAGGAAACAATTCCCAATACGTTTGAGCTTTGCTCTAACGATCAACAAATCACTGGGCCAAACAATTTCAAATGTTGGGGTATATTTGTCTAATGATGTTTTCAGCCATGGTCAGTTGTACGTGGCATTATCAAGAAGGGTTTCCGCAAATAGCACCAAAGTGATGGTTAAAAATGGTAAATTGGAGGAGCAAGAAGGAGTATATACTAAAAACTTTGTATTCAAGAAAATCTTCACAAGATTGCATGCATCAAACTAGAATATATAGATTGACAAACTGTCATCTGCAGGTATATACAAACTGTAATATGTTTAATATTTATGTGTTTCACTACTTTCTTTTATTTTCTATATTTTATGAATTTTGATGAATACTACGATGCACCCACTATTTTATGTGTTTTAGTTTATTCCATTATGTTATGCACTTTTATGACTATCAATTGGATTCTCTAATTTGGATCCCTAATTCATCTCAAACACATGCAGATGGCAGACCAAAATAAAAACTACAATACCACTGCCAACACTGACAATGATTATGACTACTACGATGAAGTTTGCACGGGAGGTACAGACAAGTGGTCTGATGGTCCACGTACTAGAGTTGAAGGATTTGGGCTAATTATACCGACTGTGCCAAGAGGCCTGAGTGTCAAAGAAGAGTGGAATTTTGTTTTCACAATGATTAAAAGATAACACCTAACAAAAAATATATACTACGATTTGAATATTAATGTTTTATCGGGCATTACAAAGTTGTTATTTATTGATTTTTATCTTTACATTTTATATGAAACAGAATCTTCCAAGGACACTGAATGTTATCTATGACTGCATCAGAAGGGGACCCCGATATTTTGATATGGATTAAACTTTCAGATTATGTCAGATTTTTTTTTGCGTGTTTGTAGATTTTAATTTTTTGGGGTAAATGTGGGCAGGTTTTAATTTTTGGAATGTCTGTTTGTAATCTATGCTACTGTTATATATATCTTGCTGTGAATGAATTTTTTAATGCGAAATGCTCCTCTGATATATTCTGATATGTATTGTCTTCTGAGATTTATTCATTATAAGTATGAACTTTATTATGATTTTTCATTGCAAGTATGAACTTCGCATGTATGTGTGTTACATGCAGATGTCGTCGCCCCGACCATGGTCGTCGCCTCCGACCGTTGTCGCTGCCCCGACCAATGTCGCTGCCCCGACCATTGTCGCCCCCCGACCAATGTCTCCCCGAAGACCAATGTCGCCTCCAGACCAACGTCTAGCCGGAGACCAATATCACCCCCGACGACCATTATCGCCCCGACGACCAATGTCACCCCCACGACCAATGTCGCCCCCACGACCAATGTCGCCCCCACAACCACTGTCTCCTAGACGACAAATGTCGCCTCGACGACCAATGTCGCCCCCACGACCAATGTCGCCCTGACGATCAATGTCGCCGCCACGATCAATGTCGCCCCCAAGACCAATGTCGCCCCTTTGAAATTTTCCGAATCTTTATGGAGTGAGCAGGAATCATACAACTTAGAGTTCACAAGCCAAACAACCAGAAGCACATGAAGGAAATAAAGTCTTTATTGATAACAACAATCTTCATTACAGGGAGAGGTATACATGGCGAGACAAGATTTCGCCAGTACACAAAACCAAAGGGAAAAATACAATGCTGAAAAAGAAAGATAACTGAGACCGCAGATCGCGCGGTCTGCTTGCCAATCTCTGATAGCTGCCTGACCACAAACTCTGCCGGTCACCGATCAACACTCCTAACCGCTGAGCTTCCGCAACCTCCTTCTCCACTGATTCTCCCGAACTCCAGCAACCCACACTGCAAGCCACGAGACCGCCTAACCACTTTCAGAAGAAGAGGTGATCACTGCTGCCCGCACAATCCGCAGAAGCTGCACAAGGAAAATTCAATCAGCAAGACCGACCGGTCACAAGAATTGAGACCGCAAGAATTATACGCGAGCTCAGCTTACACTTGGTGCGATATTAATGCTGCTACAGTGGCTCCTATTTATAGGCGTGAGACCTGATCCAGTCACCACCCTATGAGATAGGATAACCACCCTCCAGATCGCGCGACCAGAACCGGTCAGCCTGCACGATCAGCAACAGATCATTCTGCTTAGGTGAGATCGTCGGCTTCAACAACAGACCACAGGAGATCGCCACTCCCACAATGAAGCCGCCCACCACCAATGTTCGCCAACGAGACCGCGAACACAACTTGTTCGCCAACGCCACATCGAACACAACCTGTTCGCCTGCCAGCCTCCTCCTGAGACCGCGAACAGAGACCGCTCGACTAAGATGCCTTAGCCAGGGAATACAACCAGGAACCTAGATAGTCATGAGACCGGCTTCTGGAAACCTAAATCAACCTGTGCGGTCACACCAGACCGGCACAACCCTGAGATAGACAGCCATCCACGCGGTCACAGACCAGACCGCGCGGCCTTACCCCAACACCTTGGACACAGAACGACAGTCACGCCAGGAGACCGTGGCTAGACTAAGACAAGTCAGACCGCAGAGCAGATCGACAGACGTGCGGTCTCACCAGACCGCGCGATCACCCTCCCAGACCGCCAACTCCCAAAACTTTCACTTCAACATTTTCAACACTCCCCCTTGAAGTGGGAAGTTGAAAACAGCACAAGTAGGCTCCTCAGCCGAGTGAACGGCCCCTTCGCCAGTGCCTTTGTGAAGATGTCAGCAATGTTATCCTGACTCCGACCGAAAGAGACCCCTCCAGCACCTTCTCACGAATGAAATGATGCTCAATCTCGATATGCTTTGTCCTCGCGTGACAAATTGGATTAGTAACCAATTTGAGAGCACTCTCGTTGTCGCCACGGAGTAGAGTCGGACCCCGAACCTCCTTATGGACGTATCCAACCAACCTCCTAAGCCAGATGGCTTCCTGAGCTGCCAAGGCCGAAGCCTTGTATTCCGCTTCCGTGGTTGAGACAGACACGGAATCCTGCTTCTTACTGCACCATGATATAGTCGTGGGGCCCGCCATGAAGACGTATCCAGACGTCGACTTCCGATCATCTGAATCTCCCCGTAATCAGCGTTCATGTACCCATGCACCTCGAAGCCCGCATCCCTCCTATAAAGGAGACCCATATCTGAAGTCGCCTTGACATACTTCAATATACTCTTGTCCGCTAGAAGATGAGGCATCCGTGTTCCGCCATATAATGGCTCACCCTGCCAACTGCATACGCAATATCCAGCCTGGTAATCGTCAGATAGATCAAGCTCCCAACCAGAGCCCGGAACACCAGCGGATCTCCCAAAATCCTCCCCTCATCCTTGCGAAGTTTCATAGCCTTCTCCAGAGGTGTAGAGATGCACTTCCCTTCCTTCATGCCGAACCGCTCCATGATTCGCTCCGCATATGTCACAACCCGCATTTTCCCACGAATTTAATAAATATTATCAGAGCAACGGGAAAATACGCGCTATGATGCCACGTCAAGTAGGGGACAACTACCGACGCTCAGGCAAACACTCCTTACGATTATTTTATAAAAGACAGAAATGCTTGGATAAAAAGAGAATTTTACATTTTAGCTTAAGACCATGTCCCTCGGTCCGGTGGATCATCTAGTCCACAAGTAGAAAACTATACATACGCAGCGGAAAATAGATTCATTTTAGCCTACATGAGCATGAAGATCAACATCCAAGAAATGATAAGCATAAATCTATGTTTAGTATAGTAAGAAAGGATTTTCTACGATCTTCAAAGTATGTGACATTTATTTAAAATCATGATGTACAAGAATGACATTTTTATACCAATAAAGTAACTAATGCATCCTAGCATAAAGCTTCCCAGAGAGCAAGTAGGTAAACAACCCGAAAGTAACAGCAAAACTACTAGCAAGTAAACTAAGCATAAAAATCAAACGGGCGCCAACAACTGACACGAACCCGCAGAAAAGAAGGAAAACATCCAAAAGAAGGCAACAACTAAAGAACTGCCCCTTACCTAGAAGAGAAGAAGGGCCTTGACAGGAAAACTGAACGACACCGCTCTAACTCCTGCGGCAGCTAAAGAACTGAACCTGAGACATTCATAAGAAAAGAATGCCTCAGCCCAAAGGGTGCAAGAAAACCAAGATTAGCAGCAATCAGAAATAAAAGATTGCAGAAAGGAGAGCTAAGCAGATAAACATCAATAATCTTACAACAACTCGAGCCAGCTCAAACGAGTGCACTCAGTAAGAGGAAAAGCCTGCAACAGAAGGTAATAGCCAAAGCAATCAAAGCCAACCACGCGTCCTCCATAGCGGCTCAGAGGTGGTGGTTACACATATATAAGCATATAAGTTTATAAGAACTTGAGACTGATCAGATCAAATAAAACAGGTGGCGGTCCTTTATCCTCTGCCAACCCAAAAAGCCAAAACTGGGTGGTGGTACTCTATCCACTGCCACCCAAAAATCCAAAACCAAGTGGTGGTACTCTATCCACTGCCACCCAAAAATCCAAAACCGGGTGGTGGTCCTTTATCCGCTGCCACCCAAAAAGCCAAAACCGGGTGGTGGTCCTTTATCCACTACCACCCAAAACTACCCACCGTGCAAGGCTTAAAACAAAGGTTCTAAATAATCAAATTAAGTTTCAATTAAGACACGGGACGTAACCCGAGATATCAGCACCATAACACCCTAAGAATAGGGTCACAAAGAAATAAACACTACTCAACGATTCATTTGAAAACACTTGGTGAGTCCAAACTTGACTCCCAACGAACTTCTCATAACAATACGACGAATAAGGCACGAAACAATACCATAACCGGTCACCAATCAAATACCGGACAACTCAAAGAATAAAGCATAGCTTCATCTAAAAAGTCTCAACGAAAAGACTAAAATGCTTGATAACATCGCTTAAGATACCCGGGATCACCCGACGAAAGAACATATAATATATGAGGAAACATTTTAGAATAAGCGAAGAAATCGACGAGAAGGACTTATATCAAAGTTGACGAGAAAGACTTATATCAAAGTCGACGAGAAAGACTTATATCAAAGTCGACGAGAAAGACTTATATCAAAGTCACGAGAAAGACTCATATCAAAGTCGATGGGAAAGACTTATATCAAAGTCGACGAGAAAGACTCATATCAAAGTCGACGGGAAACTTCATAAAAGAAGAAGAAGAAGAACTAATTGCACGATTTTAAGGCGAGCAAACTTTTCTAAACCTAGGGAAGTCTTATCAGACTACTTGGTAGCATAACTAAACAGGTATAGAAGCTATCCAGATTCCAAGGGGATGACAACAGGAATCAAGAACCCAGAACACCAATCAAGACCCAAAAAGGGAAACACAACAGCCACTAACCTAAAATTAACAGGTTAGGCAGACAAGGAAGAAGAAAGGACTGAAATGAAGGACTCTCAATCACCCAGCAAAATCAAGCCAATGGGACTACTACTACGTGAAGGACACAACCAACAAGAGAGCCTAACATAACGAAGCTTCAAGAAACAAAGTCATTAAGGCGAAGGACCGCTATTTGCAGCCCACAACCACTAAAAAGAAACCTTTACATTCAACCAAATTGCTAAGACAGTGAGGAGGAAGCATTACCCTTCACTGGGAATGTTAACACAAAAAGTTACATGTAATACTGAGTCTGGAAGGGTTTAAAATACTCAGAAGTAAAAGTGAGATTACACAGAAAATGACCTTTCAGAGAGAATCTAACAGAACATAAGGAAGACCACAGACAGAACTTCACTTGCAGAAAAGGGAGAGAAACAATCAAAATATATATTTATATAAGGAAGATTTGGAGTTCTGAAGAACCATGCAAGCCCAGGGAGGCGAAGCGAGCAAATAAATGAGCTCAACAGCTAGGCTACTAGTGCGAGACTATGAGTGACTTCATAATCTAACAAACATTTAAATATGATTGCCAAACATGTCAACCGTATTTTCTTAACCAAGGTCATATAACCAAAGCAATTGAATGTCATACAACAAGAATAAGCTTGAACTATGAGTTGATTACGCAACTTGAATTATCGAGACTTGCAACCCGAAGGCGGCCCACCAGTCATAGAACAATAATTGAACAGAATATCGAGAATAAGATTTTCTTTATATGGCAGACCCCAAATTAAACTTTCAGAATAGCACCATATGTATATAACTAATAGAGCCATAGATATAAAGCAGCCCCCTCAACAAGAAAAGTAGAGTTACACACACACATATATATATATATATATATATATATATATATATATATAGCAGCCCCCTCAACAAGAAAAGTAGAGGATTATGTACATAGCAGCCCCCCTCGACAAGGGAAAACATAAATATAGCAGCCCCACATAAATATAGCAGCCCCCTCATTAGACAAAACCAAGGAGCATCCCCCAACCAAGCATATAACAGCAACCCCCCTCAAATTAAACTAAAGAGAAACAACCCCCAAATTATAAGTCATAGCAGGAGCCCCAAAATTTACAAGGAGCAGCCCCCAAATTAAGCATATACAGCAGCCCCCAAATTATAAGGAGCAGCCCCCAAATTAAGCATATAATAGCAGCCCCCAAACAGAACATTATAAAAAGGCAGCCCCCCAAGTTAGAACATAAATAGGGCAGCCCCAAAAGAAATGAAATATCCAAAGGATCCAACTGTAGCTGCCCCAAAAAGAGTTATATAAGGCAGCCCCAAGTTAAAATTTTAGAATAGAAATATATGTATATTTTATCCATCCAGATCATTAATGAAATGCATAGAATAAACCTATATATATATTATCCATCCAGATCTCTGATCATAAAATATATGCAAGATTAACCAACTGAAATGATTAGGAACTAGCCAAATGGACCAAGCATATATATATCCAAGAAATTTCTGTGCATAGAACCAGGAAATTTCGGCATACAGTCCAGGAATTACTAGCATATAAACCAGGGACATCTTAGGAAATAACCCAGGAATTACTAGCATACAAACCAGGAACATCTTAGCATATAATCTAGGTAAAAACTGATTATCAGGTAGGTCTTGAATACTCCAAAATAAGGGCCAAATTCGGTTAAGCAAAAGAAAAGAGGTGAAGGGAAGGAGGAGGAAAAGGTTTCTTGTCTCAAATTGACCGGCTACCCCGCCAAATCGCGGCAAACTCGACGAGGGCCGACTGCTAGCTCAGCCCCGGCGATGAAGACAGGGCCCAACAACCTCCCAAAACCCATCTGACGGCCTATCCCTTCGATTCCCGGCGACTTCGACGAAACCCTCGCTCCACCCAAGAGGGTTCCAGGCTTGCACGGGGAAAGGGAGAAACGAATGAAAAGAAGGCTCCGTTCCCCCAACAATCTCCTCTGCTTATATAAATATCTATATTCTCATTAAAATTTTCATCAATATTTATGTATAATGCATGTATGCACACATATACCTAAACCCCCTTTTTTTCTTATATATAACTTGTACACAACTAAGGTATGTATAATATACATATATGTATATAGTTTTGTATAAAACTCCCCTCTCTATAAAAATTTCAAGCATGCAAACACATATGAATATATGTATTCGTATACATTTATAATAGTATGCTTATATATATATATTTAATACATGCTTATAATTTCATATGTTTACATATATACGTATATATACACACATTTACATACATATATGCCCCCCATCTAGAATTAACTCGCCGGACGACGACGACGACGAAAAGGTAACGCCCTCTCGCATTTACACTACGCAACGACAATTTCATAGTTAAGACATTATCAATTTCGCATCCCCACTTAGAAGACTAAGGAAATTCTGGGGCGTTACAACATATCCAGCCTGGGACACCAGCACTCCACTCTCATTCCTCTGCACCTCGAGTCCAAGGAAATGGTGCAGCTCACCTAAATCCTTCATCTCGAACCTGATGGATAACTCTGCCCGAAGCTACGCTACCTCCTCCTTTGAATTCCCCGTCACGCTCATATCGTCGACGTAAAGCAGCACGATGACTTGAAGCTTCCCGCTCTTCTTGACGAACAAGCTTGAGTCTGAGTCTGAAGCACAAAACCCGCAGAATAGGAGATATTCTGCAATCTTTCCATACCACGCCCTCGGCGCATGCTTCAACCCATACAGGGCCTTCTTCAGCTTGCAGACATGCTCCGGAAAATCTTCAGATACGGAGCCTGGCGGCTTGACCATGAAGATGTCCTTGTCAATCTCGCCGTACAAGAACGCATTCTTTACGTCGAGCTGCCAGATCTTCCACCCCCAACACGCCGCCAAGGAAATCACAACCCGTATTGAAGTCATTTTTGCCACCGGACTGAAAGTCTCTTCATAGTCTTCACCGTATTGCTGCGAGAAACCCCGAGCCACAAGGCGAGCCTTGTACCGCTCGATACTGCCGTCAGCCTTCTTCTTAAGCTTGTAGACCCACTTGCATGTCACAGGGGTGATGCCCTTGGGCTTGGGCACCAGAGACCAAGTATCATTCTTCTCAAGAGCACTCATCTCTTCCTGCATAGCTGAATCCCACTGTTCCACGCCTTTGGCCTTTTCAAAGCTCGACGGCTCCCTCTCATCCAAGGGACCAGCAAAGAAACATGAGACGAAGCTCACCATGTTTCCTCCTGTGTAGCGATCAGGGGCAATGATAGCTCGCTTCGATCTCCGCAACGCCTTCCCCTGACTCGCAGTATCCTCAGCTGCTTCTTCCCTAACTCCCCTCCCAGGCGTACTAGGAGCATCGCTCCCCCTACTTCCTGAACCAGAAGCCTCTGTCTCAGAACTAGATATTGATGGACCACCTGGTGACACAGGTAGCTCCACCTGAAGATTTTCCACATCTTTCTCCGGCTCCTCACCCCTGCTTTCAGGTAGCTCAACACCAGAGCCCCCCTTGTAAGATGTCACCTCGTCGAACACGACGTCGCGAGATACAACAAATCTCCACATCTCAGGGTCCAAGCACTTCCATCCCTTCTTCCGATCATCATAACCCACGAAGACTAGCTTCCTTGCTTTCGCATCTAGCTTCGTCTGAAGCGCATCTGGAACCTGCACGGAGCAGGTGGAACCAAACACCCAAAGGTGCGCCATGCTTGGCTTTTCCTTGAACATTAATTCATGCGGGGTCTTCATATTGATGGGACTAAGAGGCATCCTGTTGATGACGTAGGCAGCACAAGATATTCCCTCCGCCCAGAAGGACTTTGGGATACTCTTGGCATGCAACCAACACTTGCAGGTCTCCGTCAGATGACGGATCTTCCATTCTGCAACTCCATTTTGTTGTGGAGTATGCGCACAAGTAAGCTCCCTCTGGATGCCCGCCTTCCTGCAAAAACTAGAGAACTCACCAGAGGTGAACTCCCCTCCGTTGTCAGTCCTCAGCTTCTTAACCCGCAGTCCAAGCCGACCCTCCACGAGCTCCTTGAACTCCACAAACTTGGCAAATGCCTCCGCCTTCTCCTTCAAGAAATATACCCAGACATATATGGTGTAATCATCGATCAACGCCAGCATATATCTGCTGCCTCCGAGGCTTGGGGTAGCAGTAGGTCCCATCAAGTCACCGTGGATGCACTCCAACGGCACACTACTCCTTGTCTGCGACTTGTCAAATGGTAGTCGATGAGACTTGCCGAACTGACATCTCGCGCATACATGACAGTCTCCATAGGAAGATAGACTAGGCATGCCCTTGACCAGACCTCTCACCGCCATAGCCTTCAGTTTATCCATCCCTACATGCCCCAACCTCTCGTGTCATATCACGGCACTATCATTCGTCCGCATCTTGTCAACATAAGAACTTGTCGATAGAACGAACAAGTCTTTAGCTCTCCTCCCCAGATGAACTACCTCAGCCTTCACCGCCTCCATATTCCGAAGAAACCTCACTTCTGTTGGGCCAAACAGAACGTGATACCCAGCGTCTGCAGCGTTGGTCACGGAGAAGAGGTTTTTGCTCATTCCGGGCACATGATAGACACTCTTCAAAGTTATTGGCCCCCTATCACTGCCCAAGGAAACAACCCCCACCTTCTCTACAGCATGCACAGTATTATCAGCAGTAATAATAGCATCATTACCTGAATAAGGTTGCGCTGAAGAAAGCTTTGACTCGTCCCCGGTGAGGTGATGACCACACCCCGAGTCCACGATCCAGTCCTCCTGATAGTTGATAGGAGCCTCAGCTCCAACAGAAGCCGAGAAGGCTCCTCCCCATCCTCCATCAACATGCCTGGCTTCAGCTTCCCCCTTTCCTGCAGCAGCATGCCCCGGCTGAAGATTCACTCAGCACTCCTTCCTGATGTGACCAACCTTTCCGCACCTGAAGCACTTGGGACCTTCCCCCTTCTTCTTCCCTTCAGCCTTAGGAGCGTAGCCCCTCTCCTGATGTCTAGAAGTTGAAGGCCCATTGCCTCCTCCAGCGGTCTTCTTCTTATCCCACTTCTTCTTCTTTCCTGTGAAGAGAACTTCACCATCTCCCCTAGACACTGACACCCCCGCCATCTGCCTTGCCAGACTCTCCTGCGAAGCAAGCAGATTTTCTAGCTCCAGCAGAGACGGCTGATTTGCCCAACCCTGCACCGACGTCACAAAGGCAACATATTCCTTCCGCAAGCCACAGATGATGTGCCTCTTCAGCTTCGCCTCAGAAATTGGCTCATCAGGATCCAGCACTGAAATCTCGGCGCACAAGTTCTTCATCTTCAAGAAGAACGTAGAAATAGAAAGCTCACCTTGAGCCGATCTGGCCAGCTCATTCTCCAGGAATTGAAGTCTTGCCACATTCTTTTTGTTAAACAGCCCATCCAGGGCTCTCCAGATCTCTGCAGCTGATGCACACCCCAAGATGTGATCAAACAAATCAGGTGATATTGCCCTCTTCATGGCAAACTCTGCTTTGACATTAAGCCGCCTCCAATTCCTCACCTCATGATGGTTATCTCCAACCAGAAAAACTTCCTCCGTGCTCTCTCCTCCAACAACCTCCCAAAGGTCCTCTCCCAGAAGATAACTCTGCATACAAGACTTCCACTTCTTAAAGTTGGTCGAGTTTAACATCTCAATTCCAAGACCCCTCGCTTCCATGGCTCTACCACTGGTTCCTTCTTCATAAAGGCGATGGCTACACTAAGTTGTTCACTGCTCTATCCACTCCAACCTCCCTATAATACCATGTGAAATTTTCCGAATCTTTATGGAGTGAGCAGGAATCATACAACTTTGAGTTCACAAGCCAAACAACCAGAAGCACATGAAGGAAATAAAGTCTTTATTGATAACAACAATCTTCATTACAAGGAGAGGTATACATGGCGAGACATGATTTCGCCAGTACACAAAACCAAAGGGAAAAATACAATGCTGAAAAAGAAAGATAACTGAGCCCGCAGATCGCGCGGTCTGCTTGCCGATCTCTAATAGCTGCCTGATCGCAAACTCTGCCGGTCACCGATCAACACTCCTGACCGCTGAGCTTCCGCGACCTCCTTCTCCACTGATTCACCCGAACTCCAGCAACCCACACTGCAAGCCACGAGACCGCCCGACCACTTTCAGAAGAAGAGGTGATCACTGCTGCCCGCACAATCCGCAAAAGCTGCACAAGGAAAATTCAATCAACAAGACCGACCGGTCACAAGAATTGAGACCGCAAGAATTATACGCGAGCTCAACTTACACTTGGTGCGATATTAATGCTGCTATAATGGCTCCTATTTATAGGTGTGAGACCTGATCCAGTCACCACCCTATGAGATAGGATCACCACCCTCCAGATCGCGCGACCAGAACCGGTCAGCCTGCGCGATCAGCAACAGATTATTCTGCTTAGGTGAGATCGTCGGCTTCAACAACAGACCGCGGGAGATCGCCACTCCCACAATGAAGCCGCCCACCACCAATGTTCGCCAACGAGACCCTCTCTCCATATTTTACTAGGTCTCCTCAACCTACTACTAGGGTGTCCTAAACCTAAAAAATTACAATTTTACCCCTACTAGGGTGTCCTAAACAATATGTAAAATTATTTCGGGCTGCCCGCAATTGAAATTTCCCCTCAAGCTGGCACGCCGTATACCAAAGCAGCCATCCAGCTACCAGCCCGGGCCCAAACCTACAACACTTCCGGCCCGCTACAAGCAACACTCTTATTCACACCATTACTGCGTGAACAGCTTTATATATTTAAAAGTATAAATAAACTGGCAGTGTGGGACTAATTCAAACAATCGGGTGAATTAATTTTGCTCCTAATTATGGCGTGATGTTAATTCTTATAGATTATGGCGTGATGTTAATTCTTATAGTTTAAAAGTATAAATAAACTGGCAGTGGCATGTGAACAGTGCTCATAATCTATAAGAATTAACGTCACTGTTAATTATTTTGACAGTCTTTTTTTTTTCTTTTGCTCATAATCTATAAGAATTAACATCACGCCATTGTTAAATAATTTTTGCCACTGTTAATTATTTTAACTTTTTTTTGTTATTTGTTTTTGGATTTTCTTTTTTAAACAACGGAGCGGGCGGTGACTGCCGGGGAGGCCGGATCCCGCCGGGGCAGGCCGGGTACTGTCGTGCTTGACTATAGAGGCGGGCAGGCATAGCCCGCCGTGGGATGGCGAAGCCCGTCATCGTCGGGCGGGTACTGTCGCACGGGGCACGAGGGGCCCGCCGGGGCAGGCGGGTACTGTCGCGCTTGGCCATAGAGGCAGGCGGGCGAATCCCGCCAGGCGCGGACCGGGTACTATCGCGTGGGGCACGCCCCCCCCCCCCCCCCCCCCCCCCCCCCCCCCCCCCCCCCCCCCTCGTGCACTGTCACTCGTATATAAATAAATAAATAAATAAATATATATATATACAGACACACACGGATAAATGTATATACACTAAACACGTATATAAGAATATACCCGGTTTTTTGAAATCCGGGTTATACGTGCATTTTCATGAAAAGTGTTCAGCACGAAAGTTGTAGATCTCGTCAATATCTATAACTTTCATGTTGAACACTTTTCATGAAAATGTACGCACAATGCGTATTTTGGATATATATATATGTATATATATATACTTATATAGACACACACGGATAAATGTATATACATATCCGTGGATGTTGAAGCCACGCTCCGGCGGTAGATGGTATGGAGACTCGACTTACGGGTTGCCTCCACCCCTAATCCCTCGTGGATCACTCTGATCCCTCCTCGGGTCCCCAAGTCGACCCTGTCCTCGCACCTTTCTTCCTCCTCCTCCCGAGGCAGGACCTCCTCGATCCTTACTTGCTGCTGCTGACGCTGCGCCGGCACTCTGGCCCTCTTTGTTTCCAAAAACTCCGGGCAGGTGGCCGTTGCGTGACCTTCCTCATCATGGAAGTCACAGTATGACAACTCCACTTCTCCCCTCTCGGCCTCTGCCGCCCTATTCCCCCTTCTTCTTCCTGCTCCTGCCTCTGCTCCTTCTCTCCTTCCTCTTCCTCCCCTTCCTCATCTGATCGCCATAGCATGCTGAGGCGGGGGAGGCATCTGCCTCGGACCCTGCCTCCATCCCAGCTGAGGAGGTCTTCCCTGACCCCCATGGAAGTTACCCCCTCCCCGGGCATAACCTCTTCCTTGACCCTGCATCCCCCCACCATGCTGCCTCCATCCCCCCTCCGGGGCCCGGGGATCTTCCCTTCTCCGTACCTCTTGCTGTCTGGGCTCCGGCTCACTGAGCTTTGCTAGCCTCCTGGTAAGCTCCGAATTGGCCTCCTCGCCTTCGATTTCTTTCGCCACCCTCTCCATCAACTCCTCGTAGGAGACGGGGGACTTTCTCTTCAAATCCATCTTGAAGAAACTCTCCTTCAGACCGACTGTGAAGGCGAGTTGGAGGGCAAACCCAGGCATCTCTTGGGTGAGAAGCACCTCCTCCTGGAACCGATCCGCATAGCGAGCCAACGACTCCTTGGGCTCCTGCTTCACCTTAAAGAGGGACTCGGCGTCCTTCTTCCTCTTCTTCGAAGTTGAAAACCGCAACAAGAAACTTCTACATAGGTCTTCAAATGCATAGATCGACCCGACAGGGAGTTGGTGGAACCACTCCCTAGCTTTTTCCTTTAGGGTGACGGCGAAGAGCCGACACTTAAAGGCGCCCGGCATCGGCATGATAGAAACCGAGTCTTCGAACGACTGTAGGTGCTGGATAGGGTCGTCCCTGCCGTGGTAGTAGACCTTCTCCCACTCTCTGAACCCTTCCGGAATGGGTGTGGAAAGCACCAGCTCGCAAAAGGGGCTTCCTCCACATGCTGCCCTTTCCTGCTCCACTCGCCCCCCGAGCTCCCTTGCCAGGCTTGAGCTCGCTGGGGCCTGGCTCGAGAGAGCCACTCTCGCCGGAGCCGCTTATACGGGCGTCGCACCTGTCAGGATCGCGCTCGCCTGCGCCACACCCGCCTACGCCGCGCTCGCCTGCCGCGTGCCCACTAGCACCGAACTCACCGGGCTGGCAAATAGCACTCGCCCCTCCAGGTCCTGCACTGACCCCCCGCCCACCTCCTTTCCAGCCCTTCCACCCGGGGCATTCTCGCCAGCCGCTGCCGGAGGAGGGAACGCCTGAGCCGCCGGGGTCGCGAACTCGCTTCGCAAGGCCGCGACTGCGAACCCGAGGGTGTCGAGGACTTCCCTCCTGAAGTCTGAGAACATCCTCGGCGTCACCACCGGGGGTGACTCGCGAAACTCCTCGTCCTTCCCTTCATCTCCTGTCATGTCCCTTCCTTGGAACTTTCTTGAACTATCCACACTCCACGCTCACCGCACCAAAATATTGAAACCAATTTCTCGGTCTCTTGTGAAGCTCGGGCCCTCACGAAGTTGAGGGGCAGCTGGCCTTTACTAGTCCCTTGAAAGGAGCAGACTGGGGACTCGGAAACAGACTAAGACCTTAGTCACAGCGAGGAGATCCCACCGCAAACCCGGAAGATCTTTGAGCGCTTCCCCTCCCAAGCCAAAGCTGAGACTTGAGCACCTTGGAGAGCTAGAGAGCTAAACCAAAGTAACCAAGGGAGGAAGAAGCTCAGAGAACTGAGATTGGAATCCTCTCCCAAGGTGCCCTTTAAGGTATATTTATAGTTTTTTGCTCGTGGTCTGTTAATAACGGAAATCCGCCTTTTGATTTTTACTATACGCACCCCAATTTGGCCTACTAACAGCAAAACTCCGCTGTTTGAAAGGGCTAACAACATACCACCAGGGGCAAAGAGGTAATTTTGCCTCCTTAGTCTATGGGCAAATGACCTGCGAGAAGGCTACTCGCGAGAGCTCCTGCGAGTCGTCTCGTGTAATCCCTCTCAGGCGAGCATTCTGCGAAGACCTCGCTCGCACCTCTTCTGGCGACAGCCATCGAGGCTAGGTCTCGCATACCTTCCTGCGAGCTCCCCTCGGCCTTGTGAGAGTGCTGAACTGGAAGGAAGATGAGCTTGCCGAGCTGAGCTGCAGATGGAGGAAAACCGCTGAGACAACTCTGTCCCAGCGGATCCGCCGAGACGGGACGGAAATAACCGCTGAGACGGCTGACCCTCTCAGCCCAATCGCTGAGGTAGATTCAAAGTTACCGTTCATAGGACGCAGAAGGGAATTTGTCGAACGCTGAGCTGAGTTCGTTGATCTCAACTGAAGTTCAGCGTTCGTCAGACGCAGAAGGGAATTCGTCGAACGCTGAGCTGAGTTCGTCGATCTTAGCTGAAGCTCGGCATTCGTCGAACGCAGAACGGATTTTGTCTATGTCCATCTCCTGGCGAATATCGGGGTTGTACAGCTTAAATTTTCATTATATATATAATAATACTTAAAATAATTCTTATTATATATAATATTAATACCTAAAGTTAACAGATATAAGAATTCATTTATGTATATATATATATATATAAATTATAATAATTTATGATTATATTAAATTAGGGCTCTTATATACACATGGTTCTGTTATATATATTTTAGATTATCTTATTATTTTATATACTTATACATATATCACTTTTTATATAAAATCTTTTGGACAAATCACAAGTATTTAAGTGTTTTATATTATATTAACATTTTAATCGTTATGATTAATCAAAATAATGAGCCTATATAGAAATAAGAATAGTAGCATTCTTTTCTAACTATTTATCATGTATAAACATATTTCATATATATAATATGATATATATATATATCTTATTATTATTATTTTCATTCTTTTGTTTTGGTTCTCGCTCATTATTAATTATTCATACGCACCCAAAATGGTAACGCCCTCACACCGCCATTTCAAATATAATTATATTTAAAATAAATAGCGAAAACCCGGGGCATTACAGGGGCCTTCTAAGAGCCGTTGAAGATGGGAGGAGTATAAAAGAACATGATAGGGCATCTCAGAAGGGGATGGTTGTTGTTGCTGCTATATTGTTAAGTGCTGAAAAGTGTGAGAGTCATCTACTGTTCCATTGACGACTTTCAAGAGCTCTCTCCTTCTGCTTACTGAACCAACAAGAAGATACAAAGAGAGAAAATAACTCTTCTATCCAGAAGAGCAAGGTGATCTTTTCTCCTCTACTGAAGAGAAGGATCAGATAGGAGCAGGTCTGAAGATTTCATTCAGCCCAGCTTCAAGGTTGCACCAGCTGTGCATAAACAACAAAAGACAATATCACTGTTGTCAACTATTGTAAGCTATACTTATAACCTTTGTAGGAATTGTATTGTTCTGAGCTTGTACGACACTGTGCCTGAGATTGTAGGGTTGTTGAACCTGAGATTGTTGGGTTGTTGAGCCTGAGATTTGTAAGGTTGTTGAGCCTGAGCTGTAGGGCATATTGCTTGAGAAGTGGGGCTTCTTGATAGGCCTGAGGTAGGACATCAAGGTGTTCTCTGAGCAATAGGAGTGGAGGCACTCTGAGTTCGTAGAACTGGTTAGCCTGAGGTAGGGTTTGGAGCAAACCTGAGAGATCCTGAGGGATCTATGTTGTAAGCTCTTGGAGCTGAGATTGGAGGAGTTTGCCTTGTCTAACACTCTGTTAGAAAGGTGTAGAGGAAAAGTGGACTACCCATAGACACACTGTCTTGGAGAACCACTATAAAGAACTGTGTGCTTTCTGCATTTGCTTGAGTTTTGGTTTACTACTCACTAACTGCTAGCAACTATTAAGTAAAATTCAAAGAGTCCTAATCACCCCTCTAGGTGAATTGGACTACTAACATATAAACTATCAGAAACACATTGAACTTGATTGTCATCTTGTTCGTGAAAAACTAGAAGCCAACATCGTTTCTCCAACCTATCTTCTGACCATGCAACAACTCGCCGACATATTTACCAAGGTCATTAACAGAACGACTCTACTCAGATTCCTTGCCAAGTTGGGCATTTGTCATTGGATCCAAATACCAACTTGATGGGGGATGTTAAAATGTTATTCTTTGTTCAGTTTCTATTTGTTCAGTTATCTGTTTGTTTATTTTTCATTTATTCTATTAGTCAATTTACTGGTTCACCATTCTATATATATAGTCGGGTAATATTTGTTTTCGGTTTAATGAGAAATAAAAAGGAATTCATAGTTTTCTTTCTCTTGTTCATCTTTCCCTCTCTTCCTTTTGCCTTTCACATTTTAAGATCTTAACATGGGAATGTTAAGATCTACTCTAGCATGCAATGCATTTATTGGTACCGGTTGGACCCGTGATCTAATATATATTGATCTCACATGGGAATGCAACTACCGCTGCCTACTTAGGAATAATTCTAAATTTTTAGACTTGGAGTTTTTTTAGGGGATTGATTTTAGCACACCTTAATTAGATTTACACTATCCATTGATATACGCAACCCTTAAATCGATATTTATACACCATATTAATATTCGTACCCCAAAAAAATAACATTCTTCATGATAGCCCCTAAACCTAATTGCTTTCTCCTGCTTCTGAATGAATGGTTTAAGCAAGTCTAGCTTCTCTCTCTCTCTCTCTCTCTCTCTCTCTCTCTCTCTCTCTCTCTCGCTCTCCCACGACACCTTAACATGGCGCTCCTTCCCTCCTCCGCCGGCGCCAAGCTTACTCCAATGCCCTGACCTTGACCCTATTCTGTAACCCCGCCGTCCTTTTCCTCCATGGTTTCTCGTCCTCCACTTCCTCCGACCCCCCTCCTGCCGTCGATCCTTCACTGGATTCCTCTACCCGCCGTCCGCTCCGCGGTGAGGATGGGAAGGCGCCGGCGTCTCTCGACGAGACTATCTGCAAAATGATGTTCAAGCGGCCATGGACCACCCGCCTCCAGAACTCGATCCGCTTCCTTGTCCCCACCTTCGAGCAGCCACTCGTCCACGCAGTCCTCCGCCGCGCCAGTGACCGCGACGCCAACAGCGCCCTCCGCTTCTTCCGCTGGGTGGAGAAAATGGGCTTCCGCCACGACCCTCAAACCTACGCCGAGATTATTTCGGTCCTCACTCAAGCTTCCATGCTCAATCATGCCCGCTGCATCCTTCTCGAAGACATGCCCAAGCGTCTCGTCCTCCGAGACGAGAACATTTTCGTCGCCCTCATTAGCGCCTACGGCCGTGCAGGCATCCCCCAGGAGGCCGTCAAGCTCTTCCGCCGCCTTCCGGAGTTCGGCGTTGATCACACGGTCCTCTCCTATGACGCTCTCTTGAAGGCAATCCTCCAGCGCGGTCGTGTTCTCATGGCCAAGCGTGTCTTCAACTCTATGATTCGTGAGGGAGTGCCCCCGGCTATCTCCACGTACAACATTCTCATTTGGGGCTTTTGCTTCTCCATCAAGATGGAGACCACAAAATGCTTCTTCTCTGAGATGAAAGAGAAGGGCTTCTCACATGACGTCGTGACCTACAACACCCTGCTTAACGGCTGGGTGCGAGCAAAATAGATGGATGAGGCCCAGAAGGTGTTTGACGAAATGCTCTCCACTGGTCTTGTTCCCAATTCCGTTACCTACAACCTCATGATTAAGTGCCACGTGTCCTGCGGAAATGTAGATGATGGAATCCAGTTGTTTGAGGACATGAGAGCCAAAGAGTTGAGGTCCACCGAACGGACCTACGCAGCTCGGATGCCCGGCCTCTGCGATGACACAGGAAGAGCAGGAGCCGCCCTTAAGGTGTTTGAAGAAATGGCTGAGAGAAGAATGACTCCTAAAGACAAGTCCATATTTGTTAGACTGATCACAAGCCTGTGCGGGGCCGGCGAAATGGACGGCGCATTGAAAGTGCACCGATCCATGCACAGATTTTGCGTTCCCTTAGATTCGAAGCATTACGGCCTACTGCTCGAAAGTCTATGCAATGGTGGAAAGTTCGAGCTGGCCATGGAGATACTCGACGAGCTCCTCGAGAAGGGAATCTTGCAGGGCCTCGAAAGTGTTCCCATAGAAGCTTCTGCATACAATCCCGTCATCGAGTACTTATGTTGCCATGGTCAAACATCAAAGGCGGAGACTTTCTTCAGGCAGCTGATGAAAAGAGGAGTCGATGATAAAACCGCATTCAACCATTTGATTTGCGGCCATGCCAAAGAGCGGAAACCGGA
Source organism: Dactylorhiza incarnata (assembly GCA_033032865.1). NCBI lineage: Eukaryota > Viridiplantae > Streptophyta > Magnoliopsida > Asparagales > Orchidaceae > Dactylorhiza > Dactylorhiza incarnata. The sequence continues at coordinate 2,305,037 of JAWHQI010000205.1, read as the reverse complement.
GCCCGCATTCGAAATCCTCAAGATTATGAAACGCCGCGGAGTTGAATCGTGTGCAGATGCTTACCAACTTCTCGTAGAGAGTTTCTTGAAGAAGGGAGAACCCACCGATGCTAAGACTGTTCTCGACAGCATGGTTGAGGAGGGGCATTTGCCGAGTTCAGCGCTATTCCGGTCGGTGATGGCGGCGTTATTTGACGATGGACGAGTCCAGACGGCGAGTCGTGTGATGAAGATGATGATAGAGAAGGGCATGATGGAAGAGAATATAGACATGGGGCAGAAGATCCTGGAAGCTCTCCTCATGAGAGGACACATCGGAGAAGCCATTGGACGAATCAATCTGATGATTATGAATGGTTTAAGTCCTGATCTGGATATTTTGGTGGCATCCCTGTGCAAAATTGAACAGCCGGTTGCTTCTCTCAAGCTTGTGGATTTCACATTGGAGAGAGACTATGATATCAGTTTCTCAAGCTATGACAGGTTACTGGATGCGCTTTATGTTGCAGATAAGGTGCTGCCGGCATATTCGATTCTTTGCAAGATCAAAGCGAAAGGTGGGGTTGTGAATGACGAGGGATGCCAGAAGGTCATCAAGAATCTGACCTGCGAAGGGCACACAAAGCAGGCAGATATTCTCTCGAGAATCATCTCGGGAAGCAGGTCCGCGGAGCAGAAGAGGGGAAAGAGGATGTCGGTTTAGTTTGAGTTGAAATCCTTCCTTTATTTTTGTGTTGAATTCTTGCTTTTCTTTTGTCCACAAGGACTTGAAGGTTGCCTGCTGCTACCACCATGATTGAAGGTGTGTACCATGGGTTCTTAGTGATTTTTTAAATTGATCTTTCATATTTTCAAATGTTGGAAGATGATTTGTGGCTAAATTTGTCTTGAGTGACTTGCATGACACAAATTATGGATTCTGTATTAAAATTTTCCACATAAAATAGTAAATGTAAACATAGGTGGCGTTTGGTTGGGCTGATACGCTCCGGTGCGGATGGCGAAAAACTTCATTTACGCTAAAAGCAGCGTTTGGTAAAAAGCCGTTTATTATCATCCGCCGATTCCTCCTATACGCCATCCGCGCCCAAAATCTGCTTTCCGTGCGTCCAGACGCGTGATTCTGTGGAAGGCGGAAGCCGAAAGGCGTCGCTCAATGCGGAAGGCGTCGCGGAAGACATCGCGGAAGACATCGCTTGATGCGGAAGGCATAGCTCTTCTTCCTCTTCTCCAAGCTTACAATGTTCCTACTATTCTCCATCCCTGTCGAGTGCGCTAGGGCTTCACCATTTCTCCATTACTCAATTTCTTCGGATTTTTTCCCGATTTGTTGATGCGATATTGAGCAATATATGATTAGAGCACATAAAGCTAGGGTTTCCGATTGGTTGATGTGATAATCGCTGCAACTAATCGAGTTTCATCTTCCATTCCATTCTACTTGTAACTTCTTCAAGAATACTAATGGAAAGCTGATGGAAAGCTTCTCCAGGAATAGCTCTATTTTTTTCCAATTTCTACTGAAAGCTTCTCCAGGAATACGAAGCATAGCTCTGATTTCTTCCCTTCAAATGCTCTACTGTTTGCATTCCACTATCCCATGCCTTTAGAACTGCCAGATCATAACATTTTTTTTATTTTAAATTCATAAATTTATTGCTCCAATGAAATCTTCAGTGAATACTAATTTTTAAGGTTAATGTGTTACTGTAGATTCATAGAATGGATTTTAAGAATGATAAATTCAAATTTTTATATAAATTTATTTGCATTGCTATCGTTGATATTGATTTTTACATAATGTATAGATTTGATAGTAGATTTTTGGTCTTATGAGTTATGTCTACTAAATTTTGTATGAAGTTTATTTTTGGTATCCCACTTACGGTGTTTATATGACTTGTTTATAATTTTTTATAATTAGAGTCCAAAAAAAATTTCACCCAAAACTCGGTTTTGTTCTCAAACAACTTTTTCAAAACTCTGTTTTATAAACTCCATTTCACCCAAACAGTTTTTTAACAAAACTCTATTTTTCATAAACAACACTTTTCTCAAACTCCATTTCCTATCAGCAGCTTTTCATCAGCAACAGCCCAACCAAACAGAGCCATAATCACAAGCACAAATGTCCTTGGAAAATAATGAGAATGAAAACAAAGAATAAGACATGGGATCTGTATTTCCCGTAGCTTGTTATCACACCATCTTTACTAAGGGAAGTGCCCTACTTTCTAGTTTCAAGTTCTATATGTAATCATATTACCAATGGAGTGTTTATAGGTAAGCAAGCACAAGTCCTCCAATGGCTATGTAAGGAAAAAAGCTAATGAATAATAGATTGAGGGTTGAGATGATTCCGACAACCAGGTTTTTAGTGGATGAGATGAGTTGCGATTATCAAGATTTGATGGTGAAATCCTAATGGCTAGGAGACAATAATGTCAGCTGATGTAGATGTGGTAGAATCCTAATGACTATAAAGAAGAGATCAACCATTTGTGGGATCTGACTATTATGAAGGTTTTAGATGGTGATCCAGGGCTAGTAATGTTATTTATAATCTAACAATTAGATGGTGATCAAGGCTATGCAAATGATTAAGGCTCTGTTTGGTTGAGGTGTTGCTAATGGAATGCTGCTGATAGAAAATAGAGTTTGAGATGAGTGTTGTTTCTGGAAAACAAAGTTTTGTAAAAAAACTGTTTTGGTTAAATGGAATTTGCAAAACAGATTTTTGAAAAAATTGTTCAGGTACAAAATGGAGTTTTGGGTGATGTACATAATAAAATTACAAGTTTTTGTTATTAATAACAACATTCTCATAGGCAGTTCCACCTTAAATTCGAACAAGATACATGGCTTTCATTTCTATTAAGCCATTACTTTCGATCTTATAATGCTTCAGATCAAGATATACATACACAAACACAAACTCAGAAACATATTTCCTCTTTCTTAGCAGTCCAGTTCATGAAAGTTTGTGGAAATATAAAAAAAATATTAGTTCTGTCTGCTACAAAAATGATGGAAATAAAAAAATAGAAAATAAATATTGTTTGCCTGACAAGATGGGTAGATGCAACAAAGGAAAATCACAGGAGATCTGTCAGAGAAGTTGTCAAAGAAGTTTGGAAGAAGATCGAGTAAACTTATTTTTTGCTGAGCGCCCACAATCCGGAAGAGGCCTCCCCCTTTCCATATCGTGGCTCAAAAGGGGAGCAGTGTAACATCCCAATTCGCACTAGACTCCTCGGAGACGTTTTGACTCGCCTTGGGTCGGTTTTGGGCAAAGGAGGATTGAGTTCGACGAAGTGCTCGGCGTTCGACGAAAGTATTGACTTCAGTTCGACGAAGTTGAAGGAAACAGGAGAAAATAAATCAGTGTTGACAGTTTCAATCGCAACATATTTTGAGTTCGAGTTCTTTGCTTCGTATTAAAATATGAAAATATTGATCACATTTTGGACTGGTTTGATGGGTATAACGGTGTGCTAATAACTGATATTAGTAGAGGTCATTGATGTATTAATAGCGGATATTGGGATGAAATTAGTGTGCTATTAATGTGGTGTGCTAATAAGGGTTTCCTTATACCTGAAATGGGGTGCTATTAGAGGCTTGTGTTGGCTGATATGTGAAATGAAATGTGGGCTTATGTTGAGCCCAATAGGCTGTAGTTGGCGTGATATTAAGCGGTGGATTTTGTTTAATGTCGCCTCTAAACCTACCAGATATCATCGACTCTTTTCATTTCTCTCCCTTTCTCGTCGGTGTCGTGCTAGGGTATCACGTGTGTGTGCGTATAGGCAATTTCCCCATTTATAAAGAAATGTGTATGAGATTTATGGTGTGCATATGAAAAAAAAGTATACATATATATATACATGTATATATATACATATATACACATATATGTATATATGCATATGAGTGCTCTCCTTGTCCCGATCTTTCCCTGCTGCCTCGTTTCTTTCTCCCCTCTCCCGATCTTTCCCTGCTGCCGTGCTAAAGAAAAGAGGGCGACTTAGGGTTTCGGCGTTGCCGGTGCCGGTGTTGCCGGTGGAGGTTGATTTCTTGGCCGCCGGGCTTCCTCTCCGTCGACTGGGCTTCGTCGGTGTCGTGGTTGTGCGATCTATTGGTTCTCCGATTCGATTGAAGGCAAGAAAACTTCTTCTCCTTCTCCTTCCGCCCTTCTTTCTTTCTCTTGAGGCTTGGTTATTAATTATGGCTGGAATTTCTTTCATTCTCATGATGCTTGGGTATGAAATTTTTACATTATGCGATGAAATCCTTGTTCCCTTTTGGGTTGGAACTGTTTAGGGCTGTGGCTTTGTGCTCCCCTGCTGTAATTGCTGTCTTGATGTTCTCTTTGTGAATTAGGGGCTGCATTTATACTTATACCCTTTTTTGGTCTCTTGGGGCTGCTCTTCAATTTGCTGTCTTGGGGCTGTTATTGGGGGTTGCTCTTTATTTTGTTGTCCTGGGGCTGTTGTGGTGGCTGCCCTTTATTTGCTTTACCGGGGGCTGTTTGTTTTACCTGGGGGCTGTTTGTTTTGCCTTGGGGCTGCTCTTACTTTTGTTAGTTGGGGGCTGTTTTCACCTTGCTGCCCCATTATTTTGTTCTGCTTGGGGGCTGTTTGTAGTGGCTGCCTCTTTATTGTGTTACCTGGGGGCTGCATTTATACTTTACATTCTTTTTCCTACTATGCAATTGGGGGCTGTTCTGTTATGCTTTTGGGGCTGCTCCTTTCCTCGTTGAATCAAGGGTTGTTGCTATGTTCTTTACCTATGGGCTGCCAAGTTTGATAAATTGGGAGTTTAAAACTTTAAATCTCTACATTGGGGTTTTTCCTATTCCTGCTGCCATACAAGTGATCATGCTATTTTGGGTTAGATTTATTAAATTTCTCGCATGGTAGTAGCTTTTCCTTGATCGGTTGTCTGCTGTTTCCTTTTTTTAGTGGGTAATGTTGACTGATTACATGTGTGATATTTCTGTGGATCAGGACCCCTTTAATCAGTCTTGGCCAACTGCCGCCATGCCGCAGAAGAGACGACCGCGAACGTCGGCCGGAAATCAGGTAACTTCCTCCCCTCTCCCTTGGTGCCAGCCTCTTAGATCACAATAGGAGAGATGAAGGCTCAAGAGAGCTTCTCGTGTGAGCATTAATGGAGTTTCCTTAGGAAGACCAAGCCGGAACCTCAAAATTAGGGCATCGCTCGCCGCGAGGTTCTAGGGATCATTTCTTCTCTTCAAAGGGAGAGATGGGATTTGATTTGGGGCAAACCCATGGTCGTTGTGGGAGAGTGAGGGGAATGATATTTGGGGATTTTAAAAGGGGGGTGAAATGATCTTCATGTTTGGGGAAGATGATATATGGATCATGCGTTGTTAAATAGGTTTGCCTTTTATTGTATATTATGTAACAAGGTTGAAATTAGCCCCTTGGATTAGAAGTCCCGGTGTATGTAGATACACAGATTGTTTAGAAGGACTTGGATTAGAAGTCCTGGTGTACGTAGATACACAGATTGTTTGGAAGGACTTGGATTATAAGTCCCGGTGTACGTAGATACACGGATTGTTTAGAAGGACTTGGATTAGAAGTCCTGGTGTACGTAGATACACAGATTGTTTGGAAGGACTTGGATTAGAAGTCCCGGTGTACGTAGATACACGGATTGCTTAGAAGGACTTGGATTAGAAGTCCTGGTGTACGTAGATACACAGATTGTTTGGAAGGACTTAGATTAGAAGTCTCGGTGTACGTAGATACACGGATTGTTTAGAAGAACTTGGATTAGAAGTCCTGGTGTACGTAGATACATAGATTGTTTGGAAGGACTTTGATTAGAAGTCCCGGTGTACGTAGATACACGGATTGTTTAGAAGGACTTGGATTAGAAGTCCTGGTGTACGTAGATACACAGATTGTTTGGAAGGACTTGGATTAGAAGTCCCGGTGTACGTAGATACACGGATTGTTTAGAAGGACTTGCATTAGAAGTCCTGGTGTACGTAGATACACATATTGTTTGGAAGGACTTGGATTAGAAGTCCCGGTGTACGTAGATACACAGATTGTTTAGAAGGACTTGGATTAGAAGTCCTGGTGTACGTAGATACACAGATTGTTTGGAAGGACTTGGATTAGAAGTCCCGGTGTACGTAGATACACGGATTGTTTGGAAGGACTTGGATTGGAAGTCCCAGTGTACGTAGATACACAGATTGTTTGGAAGGACTTGGATTAGAAGTCCCGGTGTACGCAGATACACAGATTGGTTAGAATCACTTGGGTTAGAAGTTCTGGTGTATGTTGATACACGGATACACATGGACCCCGCTGGGGAGGAATACTTGTGGCGGGTCTATGAGCTTGCTAGTCGTGACACCGACAGAAGCTGGCAGTAGACTCTAGACCGGTTGGGTTGGACTCTTGGTGCTCACCTACCCAAGTCCCCTTTTGTGTCCTTGGAGGCTCTGCTGTGTGTTCTTAGCGTCGAGCAGTACGCAGGGTCTCCGCTGTGTGTTCTTAGCGTCGAGGCGTACAGAGGCCTTGGACTGGTAGTGTTCATGCCCTCCTAGTAGTGGAGGAGCTCGTTCCACTGTCTCCGTCTGGCCACGATGGGAGATGCCTGAGCGGTTAGCTACCACTCAAAAAGCGAGAACTAAAGGTCTATGTCGACATAGCAACTTTGCATGGGTGAGTCTTCATATCATAATCATTGCATTGCATTCATCCTTCATAATCATAGCATTGCATCGCATCGGGTCCATCATATAAATTAGTATGGGCTCTTTTATATGATGGGTCCCAAATTGGAAACCTTAACTTATAAGTTTGTATGGGCATTCATATAAGTTAAGGTACGATATGAACTGCTTACTTCTTTCTGTTACTAGTACGATATTGATACTCTGCTTATGCTTTCTGTTACTAGTACGATATTGATACTCTACTTATGCTTCCTGTTACTAGTACTTGCTTATTGATACTATGCTTATGCTTCCTGTTACTAGTACTGGCTTATATATGTACTTGTTAGTTAGAGTTATTGCAAGCACTCGGGTACTTATACAATCGACATGTATATACAACCATTCCTTTCACCTGCTTTGTATATTATTGCTTATATTGCAGCTTTCCTTCCTTTCCTTCCGCCCGGTTCCTTGGAGTCGTCGGGGGAGCGGATGTGAAGCCACTTAGTCTTTATGACTAATGGTTGCTACGTCCCTCTTTTTAGGAGTGTTCCTTAGAGCAGCAGTGCACGGTGCTGGAGGAGGCCAGACTGGTCAGGTGTGCAGGGTTGGTGACTATGGTACCTTGGTTTTCGTTTGTGGCAGAGGTGAGCGCAGTTTGAGATGTAGCCCTTGGGGCAATTAGTTTGATACTCTGATACTTTTGCATGAGCTCTCGGAGCTCTTGTCTTTGTACTCTTTTTGGACTCTTACTTATGTGAATATCTCTTTATGGCTTCTTGCTTTTATTTTATTGATGGGTTGGCGCTGTTGAGTTGGTTTGGCCAGCAGGATAGGCGTCTTGTGGGGGAGACTAGCTCGTGTGTTGGTGCTCCCGCAAGGCAGCTGTCCTGGGCATAAGACTCCCCTCGGCCATGTCGTGTGTTCCGGGAGGGGGGTCTTACAAATGGTATCAGCTTGCAACGATCCTGAGATAAAGAAGTCTATTAAACCACTAGGCCACCCCTGCTAGCTAAATCAGTTTGAGGACAAACTGATGCAGCGGAAGCGGTGGTGTGCCCATGGGTGATTCACATTAAGTATGTCCGCTTTTTCCTATAGGAAGTGCCAACTTAAGCCAAACTCGTACCCTTACGTATAGATGCTGGCTCATTCCGAGACAGTAGGTGGTATTCCCATTCCAACAGTCAGAGTTGGTTTGGCATAGGATTGATGCCAACCTAACTAGGATACCATTTTGGTCGACTTAGCAGGATATGTCGTGACATACCCTAACCTTATACTGATCTCGGGGATGATGTGGCCAAGCAATAAGTGACCGCAAATGATTAAGGGAAGAGTTTAACGTGAGTGTAGATGCTAGAGACTCACACCCTGAGATTTATATCCTAGATATGGAGTAATATTATCACCTTACCCAAAATATTAGGGCAATCTAAATGAGATTGGTGCCTGAAATCTATCATCAGCTTAGTAAGAGACCACCAAACATGTCTTTTATACTGTATGATAAGAATTCAGATCCAGAAAAGGCTCATTGTGGGACGAATGTGTTATATTGGTGGTAGTAGAAACTCAGTCGAAGAGATACGGGGGCTTATCTCTTCGTTTATTGGGCTAGTTATGTACCGGGTAATTGGATGTTCTTTGTGCACGCTCTCATTACAATGAGATGCAGCTTGGTCGTCCCCGTAAAATTTGAATTTCTACATCATGGCTGATATATAAGTGCGTCGATATGGGGATATATAGGGTAAGAACTCTAAGTCGAGGAAGATATGCCCCTAAAGTTTGTGCCCATACGTGAGATGAATGTACCATATGGGCGGTGGATGAAATTTAGTCCAAAAACGTACGGGGGCTTGTCCCTTCGTTTATTGGCCTAGCAGATGGGCCAATTGGGATTCTACCAGGAGCCAAATATCTTTGTGGCCTGCTTCACTTAGCCATGCTACAATGAATTTTTCCCATTTAAGTCGTTACAAGCCGTTGATATTGGAATTTGGCACTCGTTGATGAATGAGTTCATCTTAAGCAAGGGGGATGATTGAACACCATGTTTTGGTTTACGGTGAGTTCACTCCCAGAGTAATAGAGGTGAGTACCTTAAGGATGAGCAGGTCTTCACTCTAAATGAAGACTATGCAGAGAGTAAACTGTAACGTAGCGTTGTAATGCCTCTCAAGGATCAAAGGTCGATCTGACGATCGCATGACAAATTTTGGGGGACGCCTTAAAGTTTGTCAAGTGGGAAATGTATCGATTTCTGATCGGAGAGGTGTGTTTGCAAGCGTCTGTTATAAGATAAAGAATACGGAGTTGTAGCACCCGTGGTGCTAAGGCATTGTTACGTGATTTGTTAAGTCGACAAATTCATACAATTGCATTATAAATACGTGTAGTACCCAGTCGGGGGTGTTGATTTCATTTGGGCTCCTACTTTTGGTGGGGCCGTTTGCTGGGTTCATTTTGGGCCCTTATGATTATGTCTCGGCTAAATCATGTGCTGTCATACTCTGCCCTTGTTATTCTCCGCACTTGTCGTTGTTGGAAATTTGATCGGGGTTCCGGATAGGTATTCATACCAATAATTAGAAGACGGATAGTTTGCCGGATCTTAGTTAAACAAAGGACTAATTCTGATCGACTAAAGTTTAGAATTTTAGATAGCTCCGTTTCTACATATTACGGCCTGGCTCAGCTCTAGTTGGTTTTAATTCTGAATATATATTATACACTTGTTAAAAGGTGCGGTTGGTTTTGCGGCTAAGTTTCATGGAGCCTTGTTTGCAAATCCTTATCGGTGTGAGGAACCAGATCTTAATTCCCCGGGAATTTCGTTTCTAATTCCTGGCGAGTCGGGGGAATTAGAGGCCAAGCTCCCTGGGAAATTCCCTTGCTAGCTCTCGACGACTTTGCGAGGCTAGCAAATTGTTAAATTTGAAGGATAAGTGGATGGAATTCGGTTTTGGGTTTTTACTTGTTCCAGTAACGGGCAGCATAGCTAGATCCATGATAAAATGAAATTCAACTCTTGAAATATCAGCAATATGCTAGTAAGTCTCTCCAAGTTCTTGTTAACATTTATGTTGGATTATGCTAGCAGTTTTTCTCCAAATTTTGGTTAACATCTATTTTGGGGGTGCTAGCAGTGGTCCTAGTTCCGGCTATCATCCTATTGTGGGTTATCTTGGTTATACACTGGGTTATGATTGGCTAGCTCAGGATGGTTATATGGTTGGATCACTTGGTTAGTGCTGCCTTTATACTTGGCTAATCTTGCATATTTTGGTAGCAGAAAATTTGGAGGGGTTTGTAAACTTTGCGCATTTCTCTAGCTAAAGGTTTTGGTGGTTTGGCGGGCTAATCTTTCTGGAATTTTATTTTGTAATCTCTAGTTGGGTTGGGAAACATTAGACCTTAGATTCCCCAGAACGTTCGTTTCCTAATTCCTGACGGGTTTGGGAATTTGGTGCTAAATTTCCTGGGAATCTCTCTTGTTAGTTCCCGAAGTTTTGGCAAAGTTATAAGTTGTTAAACTGGGTGGTTATGTGGATTTACTTCGGTTTCGAGCTTTATAACCGCTTCAAGTCATTGACTGCTTCGCTCTATAGATAAGTGAACAAAAATATCTGAATGGTTCCATTCTTTCATGTTGATCCGACTAGGGGCTATGCTTCTTGCTGTTGTCTAATGTGTTATGGGGTGCTGTGCTGAAACCTGCTGCTGTTATTATTCAATTTGGGGGCTGCCCTTTGTTTCTCTTATTAAGGGGGTTGCTGCTGTTTACATTTAATATGGGGCATGCTCCTTGAGTTGGTTACGCTAGTCCCGAGCTGTTTACATTTAATATGGGGCCAGCTCCTTGAGTTGGTTACGCTAGTCCCGAATCGTGGATACTTGTTAAATTCCTGCACCCGATTTGTTGTTCCGTTGTTTGGGGAACTTTGGTTGGGCTATTTTTTTTTCCTGAAACAACACGTGTACTGTTGATATTGGGCTGTTTTTCAGCAGCCCTTAGGGCTGTTGTGCTGTTGTCCCTTTACTTTATCGTTGCTTTGGTTGTTGCTATAACTCCTCCTTGTTGGCCGGCTGCTATTGTCCTAATCTGTGGGGTGTCATTGCTGAATTTTCTGCAGTCTATAATAGGCTAAGTGGTCATTCTTATGCAGTCCACTAAGTGTTGTTGATCTTATACCTTAATAGTGGGCTGTGGCCTTGATGGTTATTGTTAGTTATGCTGGGCTTGAATCCTTTCAACTTTGTTTGGGATGCTCTACTATCTTTCCTTGTTATTGGGGGCTGTTTTAATAGATTTACTAGGTCGGGAGCTGCCTTATAAAACTCTGTTTGGGGTATGCTTAAACTGCAGGAATTTCTTAAGCTCCTTTTCTTGATAATTAGGGGCTGCCTCTTATGTTTTTGTTTGGTGGCTGCTTTACATTTATCTTGCTTGGATTACATCGGGGCTGATTGTATAATCCCGATTTAGAGATTGCTATATACCCATCCGGTTTGGTTTTATGTTTGGGACTGCTATGTGTAGTTTCTATTAGCTATTGTTCAAATAGTGTGAGTCACGATTAATTCGTATGACTATAGAAGACAAGAGCGCTTATACAATCTAGACCATATGTATAAATCATAACGATTGGGAATGTATAAGTGAGCTTGTTATCGTTAAGGGTGAATCATCCATAACTGCATACGGTGAGAATGTTTCAATCCCATCCGGAAGACCCTCGTAACCCCAACTTAAATTTCGGGGACGAAATTGTTTCTTCGTTTATTGGATTTGTAACATCCAAATTCGCACTATACCCCTCGGAGACGTTTTGACTCGCCTTGGGTCGGTTTTGGGCAAAGGAGGATTGAGTTCGACGAAGTGCTCGGCGTTCGACGAAAGTATTGACTTCAGTTCGATGAAGTTGAAGGAAACAGGAGAAAATAAATCAGTGTTGACAGTTTTAATCGCAACATATTTTGAGTTCGAGTTCTTTGCTTCGTATTAAAATATGAAAATATTTCTCACATTTTGGACTGGTTTGATGGGTATAACGGTGTGCTAATAACAGATATTAGTAGCAGTCATTGTAGTATTAATAGCGGATATTGGGATGAAATTAGTGTGCTAATAAGGGTTTCCTTATACCTGAAATGGGGTGCTATTAGAGGCTTGTGTTGGCTGATATGTGAACTGAAATGTGGGCTTATGTTGAGCTCAATAGGCTGTAGTTGGCGTGATATTAGGCGGTGGATTTTGTTTAATGTCGCCTCTAAACCTACCAGATATCATCGACTCTTTTCATTTCTCTCCCTTTCTCGTCGGTGTCGTGCTAGGGTATCACGTGTGTGTGCGTATAGGCAATTTCCCCATTTATAAAGAAATGCGTATGAGATTTATGGTGTGCATATGAAAAAAAAGTATACATATATATATACATGTATATATATACATATATACACATATATGTATTTATGCATATGAGTGCTCTCCTTGTCCCGATCTTTCCCTGCTGCCTCATTTCTTTCTCCCCTCTCCCGATCTTTCCCTGCTGTCGTGCTAAAGAAAAGAGGGCGACTTAGGGTTTCGGCGTCGCCGGCGCCGGTGTTGCCGGTGGAGGTTGATTTCTTGGCCGCCGGGCTTCCTCTCCGTCAACTGGGCTTCGTCGGTGTCGTGGTTGTGCGATCTATTGGTTATCCGATTCGATTGAAGGCAAGAAAACTTCTTCTCCTTCTCCTTCCCCCCTTCTTTCTTTCTCTTGAGGCTTGGTTATTAATTATGGCAGGAATTTCTTTCATTCTCATGATGCTTGGGTATGAAATTTTTACATTATGCGATGAAATATTTGTTCCCTTTTGGGTTGGAGCTGTTTAGGGCTGTGGCTTTGTGCTCCCCTGCTGTAATTGCTGTCTTGATGTTCTCTTTGTGAATTAGGGGCTGCATTTATACTTATACCCTTTTTTTGGTCTCTTGGGGCTGCTCTTCACTTTGCTATCTTGGGGCTGTTATTGGGGGCTGCTCTTTATTTTGTTGTCCTGGGGCTGTTGTGGTGGCTGCCCTTTGTTTGCTTTACCGGGGCTGTTTGTTTTACCTGGGGGCTGTTTGTTTTGCCTTGGGGCTGCTCTTACTTTTGTTAGCTGGGGGCTGTTTTCACCTTGCTGCCCCTTTATTTTGTTCTGCTTGGGGGCTGTTTGTAGTGGCTGCCTCTTTATTGTGTTACCTGGGGGCTGCATTTATACTTTACATTCTTTTTCCTGCTATGCAATTGGGGGCTGTTCTGTTATGCTTTTGGGGCTGCTCCTTTCCTCGTTGAATCAAGGGTTGTTGCTATGTTCTTTACCTATGGGCTGCCAAGTTTGATAAATTGGGAGTTCAAAACCTTAAATCTCTACATTGGGGTTTTTCCTATTCCTGCTGCCATACAAGTGATCAAGCTATTTTGGGTTAGATTTATTAAATTTCTCGCATGGTAGTAGCTTTTCCTTGATCGGCTGTCTGCTGTTTCCTTTTTTTAGTGGGTAATGTTGACTGATTACATGTGTGATATTTCTGTGGATCAGGACCCCTTTAATCAGTCTTGGCCAACTGCCGCCATGCCGCAGAAGAGACGACCGCGAATGTCGGCCAGAAATCAGGTGACTTCCTCCCCTCTCCCTTGGTGCTAGCCTCTTAGATCACAATAGGAGAGATGAAGGCTCAAGAGAGCTTCTCGTGTGAGCTTTAATGGAGTTTCCTTAGGAAGACCAAGCCGGAACCTCAAAATTAGGGCATCGTTCGCCGCGAGGTTCTAGGGATCATTTCTTCTCTTCAAAGGGAGAGATGGGATTTGATTTGGGGCAAACCCATGGTCGTTGTGGGAGAGTGAGGGGAATGATATTTGGGGATTTTAAAAAGGGGGTGAAACGATCTTCATGTTTGGGGAAGATGATGGATCATGCGCTGTTAAATAGGTTTGTCTTTTATTGTATATTATGTAACAAGGTTGAAATTAGCCCCTTGGATTAGAAGTCCCGGTGTACGTAGATACACAGATTGTTTAGAAGGACTTGGATTAGAAGTCCTGGTGTACGTAGATACACAGATTGTTTGGAAGGACATGGATTAGAAGTCCCGGTGTACGTAGATACACGGATTATTTAGAAGGACTTGGATTAGAAGTCCTGGTGTACGTAGATACACAGATTGTTTGGAAGGACTTGGATTAGAAGTCTCGGTGTACGTAGATACACAGATTGTTTAGAAGGACTTGGATTAGAAGTCCTGGTGTACGTAGATACACAGATTGTTTGGAAGGACTTGGATTAGAAGTCCGGGTGTACGTACATACATGGATTGTTTAGAAGGACTTGGATTAGAAGTCCTGGTGTACGCAGATACATAGATTGCTTGGAAGGACTTGGATTAGAAGTCCCGGTGTACGTAGATACACGGATTGTTTAGAAGGACTTGGATTAGAAGTCCTGGTGTACGTAGATACACAGATTGTTTGGAAGGACTTGGATTAGAAGTCCCGGTGTACGTAGATACACTGATTGTTTAGAAGTACTTGGATTAGAAGTCCTGGTGTACGTAGATACACAGATTGTTTGGAAGGACTTGGAATAGAAGTCCTGGTGTACGTAGATACACAGATTGTTTAGAAGGACTTGGATTAGAAGTCCTGGTGTACGTAGATACACAGATTGTTTGGAAGGACTTGGATTAGAAGTCCCGGTGTACGTAGATACACAGATTGTTTAGAAGGACTTGGATTAGAGGTCCTGGTGTACGTAGATACACAGATTGTTTGGAAGGACTTGGATTAGAAGTCCCGGTGAACGTAGATACACGGATTGTTTGGAAGGACTTGGATTGGAAGTCCCGGTGTACGTAGATACACGGATTGTTTGGAAGGACTTGGATTAGAAGTCCCGGTGTACGTAGATACAAAGATTGTTTAGAAGGACTTGGGTTAGAAGTCCTGGTGTATGTTGATACACGGATACAAATGGACCCCGCTGGGGAGGAATACTTGTGGCGGTTCTACGGGCTTGCTAGTCATGACACCGACAGAAGCCGGCAGTAGACTCTAGACCGGTTGGGTTGGACTTTTGGTGCTCACCTACCCAAGTCCCCTTCTATGTCCTTGGAGGCTCCGCTGTGTGTTCTTAGCGTCGATCAGTACGCAGGGTCTCCGCTGTGTGTTCTTAGCGTCGAGGCGTACAGAGGCCTAGGACTGGTAGTGTTCATGCCCTTCTAGTAGTGGAGGAGCTCGTTCCACTATCTCCGTCTAGCCACGACGGGAGATGCCTGAGCGGTTAGCTACCACTCAAAAAGAGAGAACTAAAGGTCTATGTCGACATAGCTACTTTGCATGGGTGAGTCTTCATATCATAATCATTTCATTGCATTCATCTTTCATAATCATAGCATTGCACCGCATCGGGTCCATCATATAAATTAGTATTTCTTTTATATGATGGGTCCCAAATTGGAAACCTTAACTTATAAGTTTGTATGGGCATTCATATAAGTTAAGGTACGATATGAACTGCTTACTTATTTCTGTTACTAGTACGATATTGATACTCTGCTTATGCTTTCTGTTACTAGTACGATATTGATACTCTGCTTATGCTTCATGTTACTAGTACTTGCTTATTGATACTCTGCTTATGCTTCCTGTTACTAGTACTGGCTTATATATGTACTTGTTAGTTAGAGTTATTGCAAGTACTCGGGTACTTATACAATCGACATGTATATACAACCATTCCTGTCACCTGCTTTGTATATTATTGCTTATATTGCAGCTTTCCTTCCTTTCCTTCCGCCCAGTTCCTTGGAGTCGCCAGGGGAGCGGATGTGAAGCCACTTAGTCTTTATGACTAACGGTTGCTACGTCCCTCTTTTTAGGAGTGTTCATTAGAGCAGCAGTGCACGGTGCTGGAGGACGCCAGACTGGTCAGGTGTGCAGGGTTGGTGACTATGGTACCTTGGTTTCCATTTGTGGCAGAGGTGAGCGCAGTTTGAGATGTAGCCCTTGGGGCAATTAGTTTGATACTCTGATACTTTTGCAGGAGCTCTCGGAGCTCTTGTCTTTGTACTCTTTTTGGACTCTTACTTATGTGAATATCTCTTTATGGCTTCTTGCTTTTATTTTATTGATGGGTTGGCGCTGTTGAGTTGGTTTGGCCGGCAGGATAGGCATCTTGTGGGGGAGGCTAGCTCGTGTGCTGGCGCTCCCGCAAGGCGGCTGTCCTGGGCATAAGACTCCCCTCGGCCGTGTCGTGTGTTCCGGGAGGGGGTCTTACAAGCAGCCATTTCTATATATATATCTATGTTAGCACAGATTATTAGTTTCTAATATATATATTATAAAATTATATAAGAACTATATATATATGTATATCTTTTATTATATTAAAAAAGTACTTTGAATCCTCTAGCTTTAATTTTGGTCATCCAATGAAGACTGTATTTTTAATCTCAACCTTACAAGTCATTTAAATGGAGAGAGAGAGAAAGAAAGAGAGAGGGGAGAGAGGGCGGCGGAATCCTTATAGCCCTCTTATCCCTACATGGGGGAGGGACATCCAACCCGTATCATCAGTCTTGGAGAAGGAGGAAAGAGAATGTGAGGGAGAGAGAGCGGGGGGAGGGAGAGAGGGAGAGGGCGGTGGCAGCATGGGAGATAGAGAGGAAAGAGAGTGAGTGGGGCCCACAACATCATTGTATGAAGTAGAAAGAAAGAGAGAGAAAGAATGAGCGGAAGAATGAGAGGAATAAATATAAGCGGGAGTGATGAGTAATTTATTTACTCATCTTTTAGTTTAGGTTTATTATGCTTTTAATATAAAATTATGTTATTTATAGGAATTTTATCATATAAATCCTTCCATTGTTTATTTCATAAGCTAACTTAAGTTTATTTTTTGTTTTCAGATTTTCTAGGCTGTTTCGAGCAAAAAGTAAAATTATACGCCCTAGGTCACGGGCGTGACCCATGGGCGTGTAACCTACGAAGTGTTCCATACCTGTTTCTGCCACTCCGGGGACGTTCCGTGAAGAATTCGCCAAGTACACGCCCCAGGTCACGGGCGTGACCAAGGGCGTGACCCAATGTCACGGCCGCGACCCGCCACAAGCATCCAGAGCTAGATGCCACGTCAATTAAAATTACATGCCCCCGGTCACGGGCGTGACATCAGGTCACGGGCGTGACATTTTAGGCGTGACACCCGGTCACGGGCGTGACTCTTCCCGCGCCAATTTCCCGCCGAAGCTTCCCGCCAGCAGCGAGTTTTAAAGATTACATGCCCCAGGTCACGGGCGTGACCTAGGGCGTGACACGTCCGTAATGCCTGTATTGAAGCCAGACGGCGCCTTCTCCGCCAGCACCGATCACGCCCCCTACACGCCCCCTGGTCACGGGCGTGACCAAGGGCGTGTAACACCAAATTTTCAGCTATAAAAGGGGAGCTCCTCCAGATGATGAACACACTTGTTTTTGGAGTCGAAGCCTCCATTTTCAGCATTATTTCTACTGTTTTGGGTAATCTAGTTTGACTTTTTCTTGCACTTGTAATTTCCCTTTCAATAGTTGTAATTCCTCTTTTTTATTAATAAAATTTAGTGTTGTTTTATTCGTCCATTTCCCTAAAGTTTGTCCACCCTCTCTTCAATAGTTATAATTTTCAAGTTAAGTTCTTTTCTTTTTGCAACCAAATCAAAGTTTTATTTGATAGAACAATAGAGATCTTCTTGAGTAAGAGTAATCAACACGTACGCCCGGATTTTTATACGACATTGGTTTTATAACCTATACTACATTCGATACGGTACACTTGTCGTTATCGTTTGCGGATATAGTTTCGCTCATCAAGTTTTTGGCGCCGTTGCCGGGGATCTGAGTTGATATTTCGAAAGAGAATATCTATTGGCTTTATCGCTTCCTTTCTTCTCTTATTATTATTTTTTTCTATCATTCATGGTGTAACTAAATTCCTGGAAAGGACGCTTTGGGCTTGAATTCCCATCATAGCCTCTAGTACCTTGCAAGCCCTTCACCGGGTAGATCTTGGGAAGTCCAGGACTAATTTTAAATCACCTAATAAAAAAAATATATAAAAATAAAAAAAATTATTATATATAATAATTATATTTATCTAAATTTTTGCTTTGCTTTTTTTTCTCTCACCTCTTTCTCTCTTTTCTTTTCTTCTTGGTTTATGACCCGACACAACTCTCCAGCTACTTTTGAATTTGGATTTGATCCGGAAATCGAGCGCACATTGCGGCGGCGTCTCCGATTTAGTGATCTGCCTATAATTCGCGAAGAGTCGGTCGGAGAAACTAACAAGGAAATAATGGGTGATCCCATCCATAATGAGGCCCCGCTACGGACCATGTCCTATTATGTGAGACCAAATTGGGAGGGTACACAATCTAGTATTATTCGCCTAGCTGTGGAAAATAATAATTTTGAAATTAAAACGAGCATCATTCAGATGGTACAACAAACCGTCGTTTTCGATGGTTTACCAGATGAAGATCCTAATTTACATTTACTTAATTTTTTAGAAATTTGCGATACATTTAAGATAAATGGTGTCACCGATGATGCCATCCGTTTACGCTTATTTCCTTTTTCTTTGCGGACTAAGGCCAAGCAGTGGTTGGGATCTCTTCCTAGAGGTTCCATCACTACATGGGCCGAAATGACGGAGAAATTTTTAACGAAATATTTTCCTTCGGCAAAGTCCGCCAAACTACGTACGGACATTCTCTCTTTTACGCAAGTAGACTCGGAGTCTCTCTACGACACATGGGATCGCTTCAAGGAATTATTGCGGAGATGTTCTCATCATGCCCTTCCTTTGTGGCAACAAATTCAAACTTTCTACAATGGTTTAAATCTCCAAACGAGGCAGATGATTGATGTGGCCGCAGGGGGAACTCTTAATAATAAAACCCCCGAAGCTGCTCAAGAGCTTTTTGAGGAGATGACCATGAATGCCTATCAGTGGAATGCGCCACGGTCGCGCCCTAATAAGCCGACCGGACTTTTTGAAGTCGAGGCCACCCCTAACTTAGCGCAACAAGTAGAAATGCTCACAAAACATTATGTGGCGGAGATGACTGCTTCCTCCACCATAAATTGGGCTAATAATAATAATTTTAATAATAATTTTATTCCTGAGCAAGTTGATTATTTGAGGAACTCTTATCGTCCTCCTTATAACCCGAATAATAATCTTCCGTTTAACAATAGTTATAATCCGGGTTTAAGGAACCACCCAAATTTTTTATGGAGCAACCCCAATAATGCTCAACGCCCCCCACAAGTGAATCCCCCCAGATTTGCTCCACCACCACCACCACACAAGCCCTCTCCGCTTGAAGAGGTCTTCACCAAGTACATTGCCTCCAATGAGTCCAATATCCGGAATCTCACCGGATCGGTCAAAATTTTGGAAAATCAAATTGGACAGCTCGCAAAAATGTTCTCCGAACGCCAGCAAGGAGCACTTCCGGGCAACACTGAGCCCAATCTGCGGGAGAGCGCTAACGCAATCACACTCCGCAACGGAAAGGAGGTAACTTCTTCAAAGTTGGTCGAGCCCGAGGTAAATGTTTCATCTTCTCCTCCGCAAGTTATTTCTTCACCTGCTTTACCGTCTGCTGCTTTAGCTCCACGCATATTTAAAAATCATTCTATTCCTTATCCTTCAAAATTAAAAGATGAGCGCAATGAGGAGCAATATAAAAAAATTTATTGAAATTTTAAAACAAATCCAAATAAATGACCATTCTGCGAAGCAATTGCTCAAATGCCAAAGTACGCTAAATTTTTAAAAGAATTACTTTCAAATAAAAAGAAACTTGAAAATTTTTCGCGTATTTCTTTAAACGCAGAGTGTTCTGCGGCTTTATTAAATAAATTACCACAAAAATTGAACGACCCGGGACGTTTCTCCATCCCGTGTATGTTTGGTAATTTATCAATCAAGCACGCATTGGCCGATCTAGGGGCTAGTATAAATTTAATGCCTTTTGCGTTATTTCAAAAACTTGGTTTGGGTAACCCAAGCCCAACTAATATAAGCATCCAACTAGCGGATCGGTCAGTTAAATACCCAATAGGGGTCATTGAAGATGTGCTAGTAAAAGTTGATAAGTTTATCTTCCCGGTAGACTTTGTCATCCTCGATATTGAAGAAGACGCCGAAGTACTCCTAATACTTGGCCGACCTTTCCTAGCCACCGCTCGAGCTATAATTGATGTAAGTAACGGAAACATTCTCCTGCGAGTTGGAGAAGAGGAAGTTATTTTCAAAATTAATCAATCAATGAGAAATGCAATTACTAATGATGATTCTTGTTTTATTTTAAAATCAAATTTTGAAGAAGACTTATCAACTTTTGCGGAAATAAATTCCCCTTTTAAAAAAAAATCCGGAGTTACAAACTTTATTATGTCTTGAAGAAACAATCCGGCAGGAAAATTTTGAACAAACAAATTTAAATATTTTTAAAATCAAAACTTCTTATGAAGAGCCGCCGAGTCTAGAATTAAAACAACTACCGGATCATCTAAAATATGTATTTTTAGAAGAAAATTCAAAATTACCCGTAATTATTTCTTCTGCGCTTAATGATTCGGAAATTTCCGAATTAATTGAAATTTTAAATAACCACGGTCACGCAATTGCGTGGCAAATTTCTGATATAAAGGGTATAAATCCCTCGTTCTGCACGCATAAAATAAATCTTGAAAATAATTCTCGCGGCACTATTCAGCCTCAACGACGCTTGAATCCTAATATGAAGGACGTCGTTAAGGCCGAAATTATAAAATTATTAGACGCGGGAATTATTTACCCAATTTCTGATAGCACTTGGGTTAGCCCGGTGCAAGTCGTGCCTAAGAAGGGCGGAATCACAGTAGTTGAAAACGAAAATAACGAGTTAATCCCAACCCGTACTGTTACGGGTTGGCGGGTATGCATCGATTATAGGAAATTAAATGATGATACTCGCAAGGATCATTTTCTGTTGCCCTTTATTGACCAAATTTTAGAACGTTTATCCGATCACTCGCACTATTGTTTTCTTGATGGTCTTTCGGGATATTTCCAAAGCCCAATTGCGCCCGAAGACCAAGAGAAAACCACATTCACTTGTCCGTTCGGCACCTTCGCATACCGAAGAATGCCGTTTGGGCTTTGCAACGTGCCAGCTACATTTCAAAGATGTATGCTGGCAATTTTTAATGAATTAGTTGAGGACATCATGGAAGTTTTCATGGACGATTTTTCAGTTTATGGCGATTCCTTTAAAAATTATCTAAAAAATCTTGATCGTGTTCTTCAACACTGCGAAGACACGAATCTGGCACTCAACTGGGAGAAGTGCCATTTTATGGTCCGTGAGGGATTAGTCCTCAGACATAAGGTTTCTAGAAAAGGGATCGAGGTCGATAGGGCCAAGATCGAAGTTATAGAAAAACTCCCTCCGCCTACTAATATTAAATCTATTAGTAGTTTTTTAGGACATGCAGGTTTCTATAGACGGTTTATTAAAGATTTTTCAAAAATTACAAAACCGTTAACGCATCTTTTAGAAAAAGAAACCACGTTTATCTTTGATGAAGAATGTTTAAGGCGTTCATAAAAATTAAAAACGAATTTATCAAATCGCCTATTTTAATTTCACCAGATTGGTCTCTTCCGTTCGAAATCATGTGCGATGCAAGCGATTTTGCCGTAGGTGCGGTCTTGGGCCAAAGGGTGAGTAAATACTTTCACCAAATTTATTACGCAAGCAAAACGCTTACATCCGCCAAAGCTAATTATACTACGACGGAAAAAGAACTTCTAGCGATCGTTTTTGCTTTTGATAAATTTCGCTCGTACATAACGCTATCAAAAATTATTGTTTTTACAGATCACTCCGCACTCCGGTACTTGCTAGATAAAGGGGATGCCAAGCCCCGACTATTGAGATGGATCCTACTCTTGCAAGAATTCAATTTGGAGATCCGAGACAAGAAAGGAGTGGAGAATCTGGCCGCCGACCACCTCTCAAGACTGGAGAACCCGGCAGCAGGAGCACTAGTGGAGGCCGAGATAGATGATAAATTCCCTGAAGAGCGCCTCCTCGCCATCGAAAAGGTAACGACTTCTTCCACCCCTTGGTATGCGGATTTGGCCAACTATTTAGTGGCCCGGGTCCTACCAAAAGATTTTTCAAGTCAGCAAAAGATGAAATTCTTTTCAGATTTGAAAAATTATTTTTGGGAGGACCCCTTTTTATTTCGTGTCTGCGCGGACCAAGTGGTAAGAAGGTGCATTTTGGGCGAGGAAGGCGTCCAAATATTGCGGCACTGCCACGAAGGACCAGCCGGCGGACCCTACCAAGCAAACCGAACCGCAAGAAAAGCGCTAGAGGCGGGCTTCTATTGGCCCACCTTATTCAAAGATGCTCATAATTTTGTGAGTAATTGTGATCGGTGCCAACGGTCAGGTAACATTTCTAACCGAGACGAAATGCCCCAAAATATTTTTATAGAATGCGAGATTGTTGATCTTTGGGGAATAGATTTCGTAGGTCCTTTACCCTCTTCTTTAGATAATAAATATATTCTTGTTGCGGTCGATTACGTGTCAAGGTGGGCGGAAGCACAAGCTTTCCCCACTAACGAAGCGAGAGTCGTCGTAAATGTTTTAAAAAAAATATTTTCGCGATTTGGCACACCCCGAGCACTAATTAGTGATCGGCGCACACATTTCTGTAACAACCAACTTGCTAAAATTTTAGCAAAGTATGGAGTTACCCACAAGCTATCTACCGCCTACCACCCACAAGCAAATGGTCAAGTGGAGGTGGTGAATCGCGAACTAAAAAGAATTTTAGAAAAAACTGTCTCCGTTAATAGGAAGGACTGGTCGCTAAAATTAGACGACGCACTATGTGTTGGATCGTATGACGCCCTTAGAGGGGGGGGGGGGGGGGTGAATAAGAGTGTGTCTAAAAATTAATTTTTACTTAGTAAATTTTTTTAAAGAGAATTTACTTTACAAAAAAAATACTTATAAATACTTTCAAACCAATGCAATTTTAGTATTAAATCAAAACACAAATTTCCAAGATAAAGATTATGCCATCAAATATGTAATTAAAGAAAAAGACATAATTATATTAATCATGAAATTTGAGTACAATAAAAATGCTCTTAACAATGCTTAAGATCAAGGCACAAATAAGTTAATAAGAAATTCTACAATTTTGGTTTACCAATCCTTCTCCCAAGGATCGGAAGGCTATCGCTTGTCTCTCCCAAGACCAAGCCCAAGCCTATCCTCTAGATCTTCCCAAGATCTAGACGTAGCACACAAGGCCACGATTTCCCACCAAGCCACGCAAGGACTTGGACGCTCCGCACAAGGAAGCAATTTTCCCCTAAGCCGCGCAAGGACTTAGACGCCGCACGCAAGACGACGATTTCTCTACCAATACAAAATGAAATGTGTGTAAAAGAAAATACAATATGAAAAGAACAACTCCCTAGAAATTCAGATCTCTGAATGGATGGTTGAAGCCTCGAGATGATTGTTGATGTAGAAGCGCGCCCGATCTCGTCTTCAATCTTCAATCCTTCTTTGCACAAATGGGAGTTGAGGAGGTTCTGGAGCTCTCTGGTTCGTATGCACTCAGGAAGGAACTGGAATTCTCAAAAGCTTGGAATGCACGAACCAAAGGAGGCAATTTATAGAAAATTGTTGTCGCCTGGGCGACATCCACTGTCGGAATTTTCCGACAGCGCTAAACTGCCACTGGAGTGGCGTCGTGCGGGCAGTTGCTGTAACGGTCGAGTTGTCGCCTGGGCGACATCGATGTCGGATTTCCGACAGCGCAAAACTGCCGATCGTGGGTGAAGTCGTGGGCAGTTGTTGTAACCTCCGAGCTGTCGCCTGGGCGACATCGCTGTCGGAATTCCGACAACTCAAAACTGCCTTTCGTCGTGCTGTCGTGGAGGGAAGTAGTTGTAACTTCTCTGCTGTCGCCTGGGCGACAGTGGCCGTCGGAATTTTCCGAAAGTGCAATTTTCCCACATTCAATTTTAGCTCCAGTAGAAAAAGTGAAATCTCATACCTGTTACCTGCACACCATTAATAAAAATAGAATCAAATACAAACGGGACTTTGTTATTTATCAAACCGGAGGAGTGCGAAACGCATGCTCCAACAATCTCCCCCTTTTGATAATAACAAATCGGTATAAAAAGAAATCATGTTTGTTTAGATTGTTGATTTTAACATTTGGTGTGTGCACAAAAATAACATGATATATTTCTCTTAAAATAAATAATCTCCCTTTAGGTGAAGGCTCCCCCTAAATGAATGCTCCCCTTAAATATATGCTCCCCCTAAATATATGCTCCCCCTATATATATGATGTATTGTGTAGGTGGAATATTTAGGTGTGATAGATTTGTGATTTTTCTTTTTATACTTTAAATTCTCCCCCCTTTTGGTATTAGCAAAAGTGAATATTAGATAAAAGAGTAGCTCTTAAGGGAAAGGTAATAGAAAATAGAAATAAAGAGTAAGCGGAAGCAATTTGTTGGTAATGATTGAAGTCCATGAAATAATAGGAATATGCCATAGTATGAATAAACCCATGAAGTGACGGTATAGCCATATGAAGTAATGAAAGAAAATAACTTAAACATGAGTAAGTTCATTTGAAAGTATCATAGAAAGACACAATAGTGTATAGATATATGGAATATTTTCGGTCCAATTCTCATGAGATGAATGTTTATATAACATAATGATGTGTACATGTGATACTTAGATCAAACATATGAAGTTATTTAATTTACATGATCATTGAAATGTAGAACATAATAAAAGCATATAAAGGCAACTTTGACTTTGAAGATATAGCACAAGATGAATAGAAAACCATGTTTCTTTTGCACAAGACACTTTACAATTCTTTCCAAGGTGCTTAACCTCACAATGCTCATTAAGACTTATCAGGAGGGTAAGTAGTGCTTGGTGGAGTATCCTTGTCTTTATTTTACTTTTTTTGATCACAGATGTTTTAATATCTTAATTTTGATATATTGATATATTTTTTTAATTGACCAAGGATCTCCGAATTCACTTGAATCGCAAAAGATGGTGTATATTTTGTTGTGCTAACAAATCAATGTTGAAAGTTGTATTTAAGAAGTGCTATTGTATTATGTGAAAGCAAATATGATCCATGTATATATTAAATAAAAAGACATACGTATTGATCAAAAAAAGTGAACGTGATAGTTCATTATGATAGATAAACAATTTCTCATACTTAGAGACATGCGAAAACAATTTCCAATGGTCTAAACAACTAAGTAGGAGTGTCAATACGATGATAGCTTGGAAATGAAATCATATAAGCATGTAAGAGTCATTTTTTTTAATTAAAAAGCACATGGTTTGTCATCAAGTCATGAGATGAAGCATTAATAATGACATATAACTATTGTAAATCATCAAAGGGACCCAAAATTGATTTTTTAGCACATTTGGAGCTGTCGGAAAATTCCGACACCTACTGTCGCCTGGGCGACAGCCAAAAATATAAATAGGGCATCAGACCGAGTCAAACCCTATTGTGCTTCATTTTGCTGGACTGTTGAGAGAGAGAGGGCTGTCGGAAGTCGGCGACAACTCAAGATCTAAGGTATGGAAGTTTGCTTTTTATGGTTTTGACTCAATTTTTTTAGGGATTTTTGATTTTGAAAGTAGAGAAGAAGGAAAATGTAGTTTTCATTTTGATTTTTGATGAATGGTGTAGGTTTTTGAAGTTTAGTGTTTATTTTTGTTATAAAAATGTAGATCTAGTTTAAAACAAGTGGATCTTGTTGGATCTTTGTTAAAAATTTTCATTTTGTGATTTTTGTGATGAAGGGTTCCATTTGTTCATTCTCAAAAGGGTTTTTGTAGATCTAGTTTAGTGTAGAAGGTTGAAGATGATGAATAGTAAAGGATTTGTAGAATATGTTGATTTGAAAAACATAAATTTTTTTTTTAAAACGTGATGTTGAAATAACATTGATTTTGAGTAGATCTGGAAGTATATGTAAAAATTTTTGAGAGAAATCACTTGGTGAGCTGTCGGAAATTTTCGACAGTCACTGTCGCCTGGGCGACAGTGTGCCAGTGCACAATGTGATACCATGTTTAATCAAAATTTTTGTATGTTATTTGCAGAATGGCTTCCAGCTCCAAAGCTCGAAAGAGTACTTCGGAAGATGCACATAGTTCATATCAAGTTTTTCCTGGGGTGGAGAAAGCTATTGTTGGAGTTGCAAAGTATGTGGAATTTGATTCGCCAAAGCACGATCATATCTATGATCGGCTTGCGAATGCAGGTATACTATCAATAATCACCCCAGAGGCATTTTCTTCCTTTTTCATTCGTGAATTTTATAACCATTTGGAAGACCCAAATTTCACTGAATTGGATGGAGGAGTTAGATCAAGGATCCAAGGTCAACATGTGGAAATAACACATGTTGATCTAAGAGAGGAATTCGGACTGGTGATGAGTGAAAATATGCCTGATATAGTGGAGAGTTATCGAAAGGATAGAGATTGGACCCTTGTAAACATGAGTTTACATGGAAATCAAAAGAAGACTCTTACCACTGAAGTTACGTCACTTACTCCGGATGCTTTCTTAGTTCAAGATATATTAAGGAATTCAGTGATGTTGAAGAGTGGAGATACTAGAAGTATTACGGCTCAGTTGACCCTCATTACTTACTACATTATGGAGGATGAGCTTTTTGATGTGGCGGACTTCATACTCTCCCAGATTAGGTATGCGTATAGATTAAAGCATCCAAGATGGGTGAAGGTTCATACGCTGCCAATGGGGGCGGTAATTCAGCGTGTACTCTATAAGAAGTACGGATGGATAGTGCAAGGTTCTTATTTGGATGATTGTTATCCGGAGATATATTATACGGGTTCAATGAAAGTGAAGAAGCCGCAGAGAAAAGCCCATCCGGGGATTGAGATTAGAGAGCCGACAATTTCTAGGGGAGGTTCACTAAGGGAGTCCATTGATGATCTACGTGATTCACTAGAGGATCACAAGAAAGAAGTGAAAAAGGACCGTAGTCGAATGCAGAAGTTTATGAAGTTTCTCGTCAAAGGTCTGAAGTTAAAGCCAACTCCGGAGGAAGAGGCCGAATGGCAAGTTCCGGACGAAGAACCACCACGCCAATCGATGAGGCGGACTCGTCGTGGTAAAGCCGTGAGACGAGGAACTCCAGAAGATTGTCCAGAGAGCAGCGGGGCTGGTTTTGAAGATTCAGAGTAGTTTCATCAGGTTGCTGCTGCTGGGAGATGTCGGAAATTTCCAACATCCACTGTCGCCTGGGCGACAGTGAATTTCTGCAGATTTCTATTTCTTGTTTAATGAACTTGATCCTTATGTTTTTTCTATTGTTTTTATTTGAACAATATTGATGTAATATTAATGATGTTGAATTTTTGTTAAGTCTTTTGAAATTTTATGTTTTGAATTTTAAAATTTAGGCTTTTTCTTTTTAAATTGTTTATGTTTTGTGATAAATTTTTTTTAATTTTATAGGCTTTAAAGAGTGATATATTCATTGTGAAATGTCTAGAATTCCCAATTCTAGCCTAAGCATAGAAAAACGGGAATCCGGTAAAGGCTTAGTGAATATATCAGCTAGTTGATTTTCCGTGCCTATAAAGTTGATTTTTATATTACCCTTCTTAATATGATCCCTTATAAAATGATGTCGGACGTCTATATGCTTAGATCTAGAATGCAATACGGGATTGTTGGTTAAGTCTATAGCACTTTTATTGTCACACTTTAATTCTACACTACTTTGTTGTATGCCAAAATCTTCTAACGTTTGTGACATCCAAAGAGCTTGGGCACAACAACTACCTAGTGCAATATATTCGGCCTCGGTAGTTGAGAGGGCAAAAGAATTCTGTTTCCTACTCGACCATGAAATAAGTGAAGGGCCGATAAAGTGACAAGTGCCACTAGTGCTTTTCCTATCTAAAGAACATCCTGCATAATCAGAATCCGAAAAACCATGCAAAATAAAGGAATCATTATGAGGATACCATAAGCCTAATTTTGATGTTCCTATGAGATATCTAAAAATACGTTTCACCGCTTTTAAATGTGACTCTTTAGGATTAGCTTGAAATCTAGCACATAAACAAACGGCAAACATAATATCAGGTCTAGATGCGGTTAAATACAATAAAGACCCTATCATACTTCTATAAAGGGTTTGTTCAATTGAAACACCACTTTCATCTTTTCCTAATTTTAGTGAAGTACTCATAGGAGTGTTTGCATGCTTAAGATTTTCAAATCCAAATCTTTTTAACATATCATGAATATATTTGGTTTGACATACAAAAATACCATCATGTTTTTGTGTAATTTGAAAACCTAGAAAATATGAAAGTTCTCCAACCATGCTCATTTCAAATTCATTTTTCATAATTTGAACTACTTCATTACACAACTCTTCATTAGTGGCTCCAAAAATAATATCATCAACATAAATTTGTAAAATAACTAAATCATGATCAATTTGCTTAATGAAGAGTGTAGAATCAGCACTTCCTATTTTATAATCGTGCTTTAACAAATATTGAGTTAATCGATCATACCAAGCACGAGGCGCTTGTTTTAATCCATAAAGCGCTTTATCTAATTTATAAACATAATTTGGATATTTCTCATTTATAAAGCCAGGGGGTTGTTCTACATAAACCTCTTCTTTTATATACCCGTTTAAAAATGCGGTTTTGACATCCATTTGATATAATTTAAATCTTTTAAAACAAGCAAATGCAGGAAATATTCTAACCGCTTCTAATCTTGCTACGGGTGCAAAAGTTTCATCAAAATCTACCCCTTCAATTTGTGCATAACCTTTTGCAACTAATCTGGCTTTATTTCTAACAATTCTAGATTCATTATCCATTTTATTTTTAAAAATCCACTTAACACCAACTACAGGATGATTTTTGGGTCGTTCTACAAGATTCCAAACCTTATTACGTTCAAATTGATTAAGTTCTTCATTCATAGCTAAAAACCAAAATTCATCATTTAAAGCGGTGGAAACATCTTTTGGTTCTATTTCAGAAACAAAACAAAGGTTTGAAAATAAAACATGTAGCGATGAACGAGTACTAACCCCTTTTTGCGGATCTCCAATGATAAGCTCCTTTGGATGATCCTTTGAGAATCTCAATTCACTTGGAGGCACATATCCTTCTCTTTCTACTTCTTCTCTATCTTCTTCTCCTCTTTCTTCTTCTCTTTCTTCTTCTCTTTCTTCTTCTTTTTCTTCTTCTTTTTCTCCAAGTTCTTCATCATCATTCTCCACTGATGGAAGGGGTTCATCTTCTTTTTCTGTAATTTTCTTTTCTACACATGAAGCAAACTCATCAAACCTAACATGAATAGATTCTTCAACTATTTTTGTTCTTTTATTAAAAATCCTATAAGCTTTACTAGTTGAAGAATAACCAATAAAAATACCTTCATCACATTTTTCATCAAATTTTCCTAAGGAATCTTTAGAATTTAAAATAAAACATTTACAACCAAAAACTTTGAAATAAGAAACATTTGGTTTTTTACTAAATATTAATTCATAAGGAGTTAATTTTAAAATAGGGCGAAGCATTACTCTATTAATTACATAACATGCCGTGCTAACTGCTTCAGCCCAAAAAGATTTTGGTAATTTGAATTCAGATAACATCGTACGGGCTAACTCTTGAAGAGTTCTATTTTTCCTCTCCACTACACCATTTTGCTGTGGTGTGCGTGGAGCGGAAAATTCATGTTTAATTCCTAATTCCGTACAAAAAGAAGTAAACTTTTCATTTTCAAATTCTCCTCCATGATCCGATCGTATGCGTTTAATTTTTAACTCAAATTCATTTTAGATACGCATACATAATTTTGAAAATTCCGAAAATGCATCGGATTTGGAGGTTAGAAATAAAGTCCAACAAAAACGAGAATAATCATCAATCAATACAAATGTATATTTTCTACCTCCTAAGCTAGAGATTCCAATTGGCCCAAATAAATCCATATGTATTAATTGAAGTGGCCTAGTGGTAGAAATAATGTTTTTACTTTTGAAAGATGATTTTGAAAATTTCCTTTTTGGCAAGGCACACATAGTGAAGAAGATAAATTTCCATTTAACAAAGGTAAACCTTTAATTAATTTATCTTTTGAAAGTTTTGTAATTAACTTGGCACTAGTATGTCCAAGTCGCCTATGCCATAAATCTAATTCATCATTTTTTGATAGAAAACATTTCAAAGTAGAATTTGAAAAATCTAGAAATTTAATCATATATACATTATGACATCTAGGTGCGGTAAAAACAATCTCATTTGTTTTGGAATTAATAATTTTGCACAAATTTGTTGAAGATTCAAATAAAACATTTAAACCCTTATCACACAATTGACTAATAGAAATAAAATTATGCTTTAATCCTTCTACAAATAAAACATTTGAGATTGAAAAATTTTCGTTACCCACAACACCAATGCCGATGATTTTTCCTTTTCCATTGTCTCCGAATGTCACAACTCCTCCTTTCTTCATCTCCAGGCTAAGGAACTTTTCTTTATTGCCCGTCATGTGCTTTGAACAACCCGAGTCCAAGTACCACACGTCTTCTTTGTCCTTAGCCTGCCAACACACCTAGAAAGAAGAGGTGAGTAAAGATCTGGTTACCCAAGTGGTTCCACCCATAGTATAGGTAGAAGCCTTAGGCACCCAGATTTGTTTGGTTTAACTTTTTCCTTCTTTCCAGCAAGAGTCCATAGTGTGACCAAATCTATTGCATTTGGCACATGTAATGTATTTAGAGGAGTATAACTTTTCTGGACTTTTACTGGATGAGGATGCAGTATTTGATAATTCATTAATTTTAAAATTTTTAAAAGTAAATTTTCTGAACTTTTCACTGTCGCCGGCGACAGTGGTTGTCGTCGGGCGACAGCTTCCAGATGTGTATCCGAGCCCAAACCTTCCAGATCCATGGCGTTGGTATCCTAAGATCATATCTAGTGATCTTCGGCCCATTCCAAATTTTTTCATGGCTAGTGTTAAGTCATGAATCTGTTTTTTCATTTGTGTATTCTCGGATACTAGATTTACGCATCTACGTTCAAAAGATTTCTTTCCCTCATGGACTTTGGAGATTGAAGATTTCAGATCTCTCTCTAAAATCTCATTCTTGTTAGTAAGAATTTTTATTGTAGAATGAGATTTGGAAAGAGATTCTTCAAGTTCATTAATTCTTCCCAAAAAGTGATCACACTCTTGGCAAGAGATATCTCTTTTTCCAATAGTCTTAATTTCCCTTAGCAATTTTTTGTTTTCTTTAAGTAAAACGTCATTTTCAGATTTAAGTAGATCATTGTCTTTTAAGCTTTTTTCAAAAAATTTGCAAATCTTTAAAAATTCAGAAAATAATTCATCATAGGTTGGAGGAGTTACCTCAGTGTCGCTTTGGACACTGCATTCGTCATCAGATATGATGCTCTTTCCCATTAAGCATGTGTTGGCCTCCTCTTCTTTACTTGAGTCGGAACTGCTTGCATCCTCAGAAGTAGTATCATCCTAGGTTTCCGCCTTCAACACCTTCTTCGACCCTTTGTGCTTCTTTTCTTTAAGTTCTTTCAAGTACTTTGGACACTTGCTTCGAATGTGTCCTAACTTCTTGCAGTGATAGCACTCCGGTGGCGGTCTCTCTTCCTCCTCATCACCTTCCTTTCCTTTTTTTTCCTAAAGGTCTCCTTCTTAAAATACTTCTTAAACGAATTCCTTCTCTCCGGATTTTTCATAAATTTTCTAAATTTTTTAACAAATAGACTTTCCTCATCTTCTTCATCCTCCTCAGAATCACTAGTTTCTTCCTTCTTAGATCTTAGAGCCAATCCCTTCTTCCTTGGCTCCATATACTCTTGTTGTTGAATTTTCAATTCAACTTCATGAGTTTTTAAGTTCCCAATGAGGCTCTCCAATTGTAAGGTCTTAAGATCATGTGACTCGGAAATTGCAGTCACTTTAGGATTAAACTTCGGGGGAAGTGATCTTAAGATTTTCCTTACCAAATCTCCATTTGAGAACACCTTTCCTAGCACCTTTGAGTCGTTCACGATTTTTGTGAAATGTGTGTACATCGTATCAATCTCTTCATCTACCTCCATTTTGAACCTTTCAAATTCAGACTCCAGTTGAAATAGCTTTGAATCTTTTACCTGCGAAGTACCTTCATGAGTGATTTCTAATAAATTCCAAATTTCAAATGCAGTATTACAAGCACAAACTCTATTAAATTCAGTGCGATCTAGTGCGCAAAATAAAGCATTCATGGCTTTTGCGTTGTTCTTGCATTTTAATTTATCGTTGTCATCCCACTTGTTTTTGGGCTTATCCATGGTTACATCTCCTACAACAAATGTTGGAGAAGTGTAACTAGATTCTACCATATTCCAGGCTTCTATATCTAGTGCGATTAGAAAATAACGCATACGTGTTTTCCAATAATTATAGTCTGTGCCCGTAAAAAGTGGTGGCCTACTAATTCCTTGCCCCTCAACGAACGCGTGATCGTTGTGCGCCATTACTCCCGGTGGTAAAACCGTTTTGGAGTAACCTCCCTCTGATACCACTTGTTGGATCGTATGACGCCCTTAGAGGGGGGGTGAATAAGGGTGTGTCTAAAAATTAATTTTTACTTAGTAATTTTTTTTTTAAGAGAATTTACTTTACAAAAAAAAATACTTATAAATACTTTCAAACCAATGCAATTTTAGTATTAAATCAAAACACAAATTTCCAAGATAAAGATTATGTCATCAAATATGTAATTAAAGAAAAAGACATAATTATATTAATCATGAAATTTGAGTACAATAAAAATGATCTTAACAATGCTTAAGATCAAGGCACAAATAAGTTAATAAGAAATTCTACAATTTTGGTTTACCAATCCTTCTCCCAAGGATCGGAAGGCTATCGCTTGTCTCTCCCAAGACCAAGCCCAAACCTATCCTCTAGATCTTCCCAAGATCTAGACGTAGCACACAAGGCCACGATTTCCCACCAAGCCACGCAAGGACTTGGACGCTCCGCACAAGGAAGCGATTTTCCCCTAAGCCGCGCAAGGACTTAGACGCCGCGCGCAAGACGATGATTTCTCTACCAATATAAAATGAAATGTGTGTAAAAGAAAATACAATATGAAAAGAACAACTCCCTAGAAATTCAGATCTCTGAATGGATGGTTGAAGCCTCGAGATGATCGTTGATGTAGAAGCGCGCCCGATCTCGTCTTCAATCTTCAATCCTTCTTTGCACAAATGGGAGTTGAGGAGGTTCTGGAGCTCTCTGGTTCGTATGCACTCAGGAAGGGACTGGAATTCTCAAAAGCTTGGAATGCACGAACCAAAGGAGGCAATTTATAGAAAATTGCTGTCGCCTGGGCGACATCCACTGTCAGAATTTTCCGACAGCGCTAAACTGCCGCTGGAGTGGCGTCGTGCGGGCAGTTGCTGTAACCATCGAGCTGTCGCCTGGGCGACATCGATGTCAGATTTCCGACAGTGCAAAACTGCCGATCGTGGGTGAAGTCGTGGGCAGTTGTTGTAACCTCCGAGCTGTCGCCTGGGCGACATCGCTGTCGGAATTCCGACAGCTCAAAACTGCCTTTCGTCGTGCTGCCGTGGAGGGAAGTAGTTGTAACTTCTCTGCTGTCGCCTGGGCGACAGTGGCTGTCGGAATTTTCCGACAGTGCAATTTTCCCACATTCAATTTTAGCTCCAGTAGAAAAAGTGAAATCTCATACCTGTTACCTGCACACCATTAATAAAAATAGAATCAAATACAAACGGGACATTGTTATTTATCAAACCGGAGGAGTGCGAAACGCATGCTCCAACACTATGGGCCTATCGGACAGCGTACAAAACCGCCATCGGATGTACACCGCACTGATTAGTCTATGTGGAAAAGCGTGTCATTTACCGGTGGAATTAGAACATCGCGCGTTCTGGGCGCTAAAATTTTTAAACTTAGATTTGAACTTAGCCTCCGATCAACGAAAATTTCAACTTAATGAATTAGACGAATGGCGTGCAAACGCCGATGAAAATAATAAATTTTACAAGGAGCGCACTAAGTTTTACCATGACAAAAAATAAAATTTCCAAAATCTTTTTCACCGGGAGACTTAGTCTTTTTATATAATTCTAGATTAAAAATTTTTCTGGGCAAATTAAAATCCCGATGGTCCGGCCCTTTTGTTGTAAAAGAGGTTTGGCCATATGGGACCGTGCTAATAGAGCACCCGGATCAAGGCCTTTTGAAAGTTAACGGACACCGATTGAAATTATATCATTCTGGCGACCCAGCGCCCGGCAAAATTGAAACGCTTAACCTCACAAACTTGTAGAAAGCCACTTAGTCAAGCTACGCGACGATAAACAAAGCGCTTTTGGGAGGCAACCCAACGTTTTCTTTTGTTTGTTCTGTTTAACTTAATTTTGCAGGTTTCATTTTCTGTCCGGCAACCTCGTCTACCGATCAGGGAAGCCCTCTTCACCCTTTAACCACTTATTTATTTTTCTTCCTTTCTGTTGCTTTATTTATTTCATGTTCTAAAAAATAATAATAAAAAAAATAAAATAAAAAGTGTAATTACTACTTTTATCTTCTTACTTAATTTTAAACATTGGGGACAATGTTTAATTTTAAGTATGGGGGTGTAGCATAGCTTTCTTTGTAATTTTACTTGAAAACAAAAAAAATTTAGAAAATCGAAATTAAAATTTCTTGGAAAGGACGCTTTGGGCTTGAATTCCCATCATAGCCTCTAGTACCTTGCAAACCCTTCACCGGGTAGATCTTGGGAAGTCCAAGAACTAAAAAAATCTATTAGGAAATGTTCTTTTTATTCATCAAAACGCCCACTTGCTAAATTGTAAGTTCTAAGTAGACTGTTTTTCATATGGACTAAAAATAATTTTGTGCTAGAATAGTTTTTGAAACTTTTGAGTAAAACCGTTGACTCATGCAGTGCTCCTAGTCATATGCTTGTATGTGAGTAGGGTTCGTGTAAAATTAATTTCTTGGCATAAATCTAAAATTATGTTTTATTAACTTGCGTAGTAATAATTTATTTTATTTTTAATTCGAATCCGGTCTTATCCAAAAGTAGTTTAGGTGAGTGTGTAGAAGATTGTTAGAAAGCTATTACTCGAATTGAACAAAAGGGTGTCCTTTCTCGATGTCTAGAACTTGCCCCAAGCTATTTTCGAAACATGTGCACTTTAGACAAATTAACTTTACGGAAATGATTTAGGCCTTCCTTTGGATAGTTTGAGCTTTTGCACCCAACCTAGATTTACTACCATTGTTCACACAAATTTGAGTCTTACACCTTTATTTGATCCACCCTCATCATTTCGGCACCAAAGCTAAAAAGCCCAAAACCCAAATGAACACTTGAAATTTTGAGAAAAATTTTTGAAAAAAAATTTATTTGGGTATGATTGAATGAAAAAAAAAATTATGGTATCAATTCAAAAGAAATGAAGGTTATATCAAGATGCAATAATCTCATAATGATATGCGGCCTAGGTATGCACATGCATACCTGGAATGATCCCAATTATGAAGATTCGTGAAAAAAAAGAATGAGAGTGTTTCCCATAGAAAAATATGAGTATGGGGGTAAAGCTTCTTTATTTTGTGGCAGTCATTATTTTAGCTGAAAACTTTTTGTTTAAGTGGAATGCGCCTTCATGTTTATCATTGTTTACCTCGCCCTTAAACCCAAGCCTTAATATATACCCAATTTAAGTCCTAAAGATCCATAGAGTTGATTTAGTATGAAGTGTAGTGGAGAAGGTGCAAACGGGCAAGCCTATGGCCGTCGACATTGATGGATTTCTTTGGAGGCCAACCCGAGCGTTCAAGTCTAGTAATTTAAATCTCACCAATCATGCTACTTTCTCCCTTTACATGACTTTTTGATTGACCGTCGACTCATTTTAAAAATGATAATAAACAATTATAACGCAGTTTGAATATTTCATGAATTAGTATTTATGCCAAGAACGTCTTTTTACTAAAACATTTACGCATGTCAGCATAGAACTTCGCATTTTACTCTCTAGCTTTCATATTTCTTTCTAGCATTAATTTTTCCTACCCTTATGAAGACTGGTTTGCTCGGGACGAGCAATGAGCAAGTATGGGGGTGTTTGATGAGTAATTTATTTACTCATCTTTTAGTTTAGGTTTATTATGCTTTTAATATAAAATTATGTTATTTATAGGAATTTTATCATATAAATCCTTCCATTGTTTATTTCATAAGCTAACTTAAGTTTATTTTGTGTTTTCAGGTTTTCTAGGCTGTTTCGAGCAAAAAGTAAAATTACACGCCCTAGGTCACGGGTGTGACCCATGGGCGTGTAACCTACGAAGTGTTCCAAACCTGTTTCTGCCACTCCGGGGACGTTCCGTGAAGAATTCGCCAAGTACACGCCCCAGGTCACGGGCGTGACCAAGGGCATGACGCAATGTCACGGTCGCGACCCGCCACAAGCATCCAGAGCTAGATGCCACGTCAATTAAAATTACACGCCCCCGGTCACGGGCGTGACATCAGGTCACGGGTGTGACATTTTAGGCGTGACACGCGGTCACGGGCGTGACTCTTCCCGCGCCGATTTCCCACCGAAGCTTCCCGCCAGCAGCGAGTTTTAAAGATTACACGCCCCAGGTCACGGGCGTGACCTAGGGCGTGACACGTCCGTAACGCCTGTATTGAAGCCAGACGGCGCCTTCTCCGCCAGCACCGATCACGCCCCCTACACGCCCCCTGGTCACGGGCGTGGCCAAGGGCATGTAACACCAAATTTTTCAGCTATAAAAGGGGAGCTCCTCCAGATGATGAACACACTTGTTTTTGGAGTCGAAGCCTCCATTTTCTGCATTATTTCTACTGTTTTGGGTAATCTAGTTTTACTTTTTCTTGCACTTGTAATTTCCCTTTCAATAGTTGTAATTCCTCTTTTGAATTAATAAAATTTAGTGTTGTTTTATTCATCCATTTCCCTAAAGTTTGTCCACCCTCTCTTGAATAGTTATAATTTTCAAGTTAAGTTACTTTTCTTTTTGCAACCAAATCAAAGTTTTATTTGATAGAACAATAGAGATCTTCTTGAGTAAGAGTAATCAACACGCCCAGATTTTTATACGACCTTGGTTTTATAACCTATACTACATTCGAAACGGTACACTTGCCGTTATCGTTTGCGGATAGAGAGGAAAGAGAGTGAGTGGGGCCCACAACATCATTGTATGAAGTAGAAAGAAAGAGAGAGAAAGAATGAGCGGAAGAATGAGAGGAATAAATATAAGCGGGAGAGAGCGGGAGGGAGAGAGGGTGGTGGCAGCATTGGAGAGACAGAGGAAAGAGAGTGAGTGGAGCCCACCACATCATTGTATGTGTCGGGTATTGTAGCCACAATAACCTTGATTTGAAGAAGCCCTCCTTGAACTAAGATGAATTGAATTTGTATTTGATGTTGTATTTTAGCTTTGTTATTGCAGGATCTTAATTGCTAAGTACAAACCAATGTCAGGTTTCAACGAGTCATAAAACACAGGGCTATGCAATGTAATTCCTCATTGTGTAGAACATAATGTTGACTCATGTGAAATCTCTCTATTGGGATGTACTTCATATTCAAGTACTAAGGAAAAGTCAAGTAGGAGCTGTTGTTGTTTTCTGGAAAGGAAAAGAATTTCTCTAAGTAGAATTCGTCGAGTACTCTTGAGAAGACTCGATCAATTCGTCGGGATATCTCGTGAGGACTCGTTCAGTTTGTCGAGTTTTCTCAAAATGCTACTGTTAATATCTTAACTCATTTTCGTCGAGTGATCAGTTGATCTCTCGTGAACACTCGACAAATTCGTCGAGAGATCTCGTGATTACTAAGTTGAAGGTTCTTCTAGGTTCAGTTTTCAGCCAAGTGTTTTTCGTCGAGATATCAAGAAGAATTCGTCGAGTCATTAAGATCAATTCGTCGAGTAATCTAAGGACTTCACGAGTGCTCAAAAGCTAAAGTTATAGTTCTTCTTCCTCTTTCAAGTTCAAAGCTTTCAACTCAAGCAAGGAAGAAGAAGATTTTATTTCAGATCTGAATGAAAATCTCTTTGATATTTCAGAAGATTGTTTACAATCTATTTGCGTTGTAAAAACCCTTTACATTTTGTAGGAAGTGTTTACTTCCGAGTTTGTAGATCCTTGTTGGAAGGATCGAGTGTAGGAAACGTTGGGCTCCGAGTTTGTAAGTGTGGGAGACTTTGAGTTGTAAGATTTGTTTAAATCTGAGTTTTATTGAAGTAGCCGAGTTTAGTCCGAAGTGCTAGATAGGCGAGGCAGGAATGTGGATGTACCCATTTTGGGGAACCACTATAAATTCTTGTGTTTGTGCTATGTGCTTTTTTCTGTGTGCTTTTGTTCATAAGTTTTTAATTCCGCTTAAAGCCATATAATTCACCTATTCACCCCCTCTAGGTGATTTATGTAACAACTAGATACTTTCAATTGGTATTAGAGATAGATTGTTCATTAAAAGGTTAACACCTTGAACAAGACCTCTATCTAGTTGTTAAGTGACAACATGTCTGGAATGGATAGAACCAAGGATTCCTCCATGAAGTTGTCAGTCTGCACTAAAGAAAACTTTCTGATGTGGAAGGAAAGAGTCAGATTCTACATGGAAGCCGCCGATCCCAGAATATTTTAGATAGTTGAAGAAGGTCCCCACATTCCTATGACTGCATCTACTGTAAATGCAAATGTGCAGGTTCCCAAGAAGATGCTAGATCTAACTAAGGATGAAATTGCCCTTGTCGCCTTGGACAAGAAGGCTAAGAATATTATTGCCAGTGCAGTGGACGATTCAATGCTACAAAACTTATTTCACTACAAGTTAGCCAAAGAGATGTGGGATTGTCTGGTTGTTCTGATGGAAGGTACTGAAGAAGTAAGAGATGATCGAAGATCTGTACTAAATCAGGAATACGAAGCTTTCAAGCAAGATCCAAAAGACGACATTTCTGACACCTACGAAAAGTTCTTCAAGATTGCCAACGGTCTAAGGAATTATGACCGTGAATTCACTGCCGGCGAACTAAATGTTAAGTTCTTGAGATCCCTGACGAAAGAATGGAATACCAAGGCAATTGCCATCAGGGAATTTGGTAAGTTGGCTACAATGGAGCCACAAATTCTGTTCGGGAAGCTTCTTTCCCATGATCTCAAGTTAAGCATCAGAAAAGCAGAGGAAGAGGGAAGCAAGACTTCAGGAAGAGAGAAGTCTATGTCCCTGAAGGCCGAATGGTCTAGAAAAGGCAAAACTGTGTCACCGATCAGGACACAGTCATCAGATGAAGATGATGAATCAGTGGTTTGCCCCTCAAGCTCTGATATGTCTGATGGAGAGTTCTCATTGCTCTCCAAGCAATTCAAAAGTCTGCTTAACAAGAGAATACAAAGAAGAAATCAATCCTCCTCTTCAGATCACAGAAGATCACGATGTGATGGTGATCATCACAAGAAAAACTATAACAACAACGGAAGGTATATATCAAAATCGAACAAACATATTTCTTCTGACGTCATTTGCTACTATTGTAATATGCCAGGGCACATGATTGCAGAATGTTCGTACAAAAAGAAGGAAGGATCTAGAAAGGAAGAGAAGAAATCCTTCAAAAACAAGAAGAAAGAAGAAAAGAGCTTCTTAGCGAAGAAGTCAAAGACTCTTAGCGACAACGACTCAGACGAGTCAAGCTCAGATGAAGAAGCCTACTTTGGGCTTATGGCTCAAACAACTGAGGATAACTGTGACACCCCTTATGAGGGGAAGGTAAATTCTCACACTCCACTCTCTGAGTCTGAGACTGGATCCAATGCGGATGAAGGCTACTCTTCTAAGGAAGATTCAGATCTTCTAGTTCAATATAGAGCAATGTTGAAGGGATTTGACAAATGTCGCAAGGTAGTCAAATCTCATGCCAAGGAGATTGAGTCTCTCAAGGCAGTGAAATCGGATCTGAGGGAGGAAATTGCGAAATTGACTCCTCTCAGAGATGAAGTCCAAATTTTGACAGACGAACTAAAAAGCTCTACTGAACTAGTAAATATGAAAGAGAAGTTCATAAATGAACTGGAAGAAAAGTTAGTGGTGGAAAGGAAGCTAGTATAAAGCTTCTCCAAACCAAAGACTATCCTTCCGCTCATTGATGGATTTTCAGCTCCTAAGAAGGGTAGTGGTCTTGGTCACGAGACCAAGAAAAATAAGGCTGCTAAGAGAACAACTGTCAAAGGTAAAGGAAAGGCCACTCAAAGTCAACCGTCCTTCAAGAAGGTTATTTTTTCGACTAACAAGCATGACTTTGAAACATCCTATGGTCACTTTGGTAGACCAACTCACGTTGATTCTAATAAAATAAACCAAGGATGGAGCCGACCCCGAAACTTTGGTACGACTGCTCTCAAAGTACACCTTATGAAGAGATAATCCTCAAGGATTATGGTTCATTCGTGCATGTATCGGAAGCTAAGAAAGCACCAAAGAGCAAACTTATTGCTGCTAAGCCACTTGAGAAGAAGGATCCATGTGTATGCTGTAATCATGAGGCCTCTACTTGCAAGTCAGTAGCTTCTGCTAGACCTCCCGTTTAAAAGGTGAAGCAGGAGAATAAGAGAAGGTACAATCAGTTTGATTGTTGCTGTTGTGGCAAGGCTGGTCACTTTGTCATAGATTACTGGTTCAATACTATGAATTATTAGACTCCACGAGTTAACACTGCAAGAATGACCCCTCGCACTGTTAACATTCCTAGTGGTGGTCATCTAACCAAGAGCCAAGGACCCAAGTCTGTTTGGCTTCCTAAGGGC
Source organism: Dactylorhiza incarnata (assembly GCA_033032865.1). Lineage (NCBI taxonomy): Eukaryota > Viridiplantae > Streptophyta > Magnoliopsida > Asparagales > Orchidaceae > Dactylorhiza > Dactylorhiza incarnata. Next base: position 2,264,249 of record JAWHQI010000205.1, on the reverse strand, counting down.
AATTGAATTGTGAATGCATGTATGTACAAAGGCCAACAAAACGCCTATCTGGTATTTAGACAGTGGATGTTCACGACATATGACCGGAACAAGGAGCCTACTTCAAAGTTATACCTCAGCCAAAAATGGTCCGAAAGACATTTTTGTTGGATCTGATCGGGGAATTACAAAAGGCTATGGTATGATTTCTAACAGTATAGTCTCTTTCACAGACGTCACTTATGTTGAAGGATTACAACATAATCTCAGTAGCATAAGTCAATTATGTGACAAATGTTATATAGTAGAGTTCTACAAGGACAAGTGTTTGATAAAGTCATCTGATAACTCAGAAACTTTTTTAACAGGTACTCAGAGTAAAAAAAAAAATTTGCTTAAATTTTCTTTGTTTAGATACTTCTACACACGTGTGCTTTTTAACAAAAGATAGTGCATCTATATGTGACCAATGTCACAAGAGACTTGATGGATCTTGAGGCGCCCTTAGAGGGGGGATAAGCGTTTTAGAAAACTATAAGATTTTATAGAAAACGTTTGTGATTTTCTAAGAAGTAAATTGAAACAAAAACAAAGAACTAGAAATCAATTTTATGGAATACAAAGGACATGATTAACATTAATAAAATTGATTACAAAAATGGATTTCTTTGACACTAGAAATCAAAGGCGAATATAATAGACTCTTTTGGTTTTCTATACCGACTCTTCTCACTAAGAACCGTTTGACTTTAGGCCATCTCTCCCCATATACGACCTCAAACCGCTCTAGTCTTTCTATCCCTAGAAAGGCCTCGAGCACCCCATTAGATCTACTCCTTAGACCTAGTCGTCAACATCCGCGACGAATTCCCCCTAAGCCGCGCACGGACTTAGTCGCCAACAACCGCGACGAATTCACTTAAACGATTACAAAAGATAAAGATACAACAAAATATAAAAGACAAATTAAAAACTCCCTATGAAGAATTCTGGAGACGGCGAAGACTCGCTGAATATCGTTGAAGTCGAAGCGTGCGTTCTTCGCGTTGGGTTAGCGTTGATCCGATCTTCCTTCGAATTCTTCTCTTTAATTTGTGTGGGAGATGGTGGTCTGAAAATACGGCCCTCACAGAGTTTCTGAAGTGCTGGAATAGGGCTCCTTGGGATCGATAGTTGAAGAGAATGAATGCCACCTATTTATAGGACAGGAAGCTAACGTCCGCGTGATTAGCATTTCTGTAACGGAGCATGGTAAAAAAATATAGTCAAATTAGTAATGCGGAAAGACAAAACAAAGTTACTAAGATTAGCATTTTTGTTTTGGTTTGACTCTTCCAACAATATGTCTAGACTCTTCACATTTGAGCATTAACTTTAAAAAATTTCCATAACTAATAGGGAAGCATGATTTGACATATTCAAAAGGATTAAGATCTACAATGTAACTAATTCATAATTCAAGTAAAGGAAACATTGTAGAAATTTTGCATTGCAGTCTTGTGCATTTACTTAAATTTTTAGAGAATCATGTAAATATGCATTAGGATTCAATTCTCATGAGTAGAAGCTTTATGAAAAACAATGATGTGTGCATAAAAGTGTTTTGATAAGAGTATACATGTGATATAATCAAAACACATGACATATGTAAGAGAATAGTAAAAACAATATTAAGATTGTAATCGTAGAGTTACTTTCACACATCAATTCTAGAATAAAATTTCAAAGCCCAATAAAATAGTACAACTACCAAGGTGCTTCGCCCACACAATGTTCATTAAGACTTATCAGAGAGCGAAGTATTGCTTGGGGGATCACATAAGCATTTTTTATAAATTTCTATTTTAAGTGATCCGGTGTACAAATAGATGTGATAAAGAAGATGTGTTTACACAAGACACTTTACAATTCTTTCCAAGGTGCTCAACCTCACAATTCTCATAAAGACTTATCAGGATGGTGAGTAGTGCTTGGTAGAGTTATCTTTGTCATTGATATTTATATATATATATATATATTTTAATTTTGGGACAAAGGTTTCTGAATTCACTTATTTTTGCAAACACTAACAATATTGAAATAACACTTCTATATATGCAAGAAATATTTTGTTTGAAAGATGGTGTAGGTAATATAGACACAACTTAATAAGTTAAAGCTATTACACTACACAATCATGCAAGAATAAGATTATAAGCACATGTATATTACCAAACAAATAGTGAGTGAATGAATCATTGTTTAACATAAAATATTATTCATACTTAGAAGCATGCTAGACAATCATACACAATTTTCTACATACTATTACATTGCACATAATCAGATTAAAGTTAAGGCATGATAAGATAAAACAATATTTAGAAACTTGAAATGAAAATTAGGCATTGATGTAAATCTTTAAGTGCATGTTTAATCAATTTTTACCATTTGTAATGAAAATATTAAGATGTTTTGCTCATGTGAAATTTTATAATCAAACCATATTTAAACCATATTTTTGTAAATATTGAGAAATAAAAAAAAAAGAACAAAACATTTTTTTCAACATTTTTGGATTATTTGATTTTCTTTTTGTATTTTTGAAATAAGACAAATAAAAAACAATTCAAATCTGAGAAAACAAACAGAGAAAATGCAAAAAAATACCAGAAATAATTTAGAAAAAACAGAATAAAACTTGGGCCAAAGAAGCTAACGCCTGACGTTGACTTCTTAACGCCCAAACAGACTACTATTTTCTTATGTTTTTGATTTTTTTCTTTGGATTTGAGTTTATGTATATGGACCTTCTTAGTGTAGAAATTTCAGAGAATTTGGAGATAATTAGAAGACTATTTAAGCATATTTTTGGAGATCTCGTGATTACTAAGTTGAAGGTTCTTCCAGGTTCAATTTTCAGCAAAGTGTTTTTCGTCGAGACATCAAGAAGAATTCGTCGAGTCATTAAGGTCAATTCGTCAAGTAGTCTAGGGAATTCATGAGTACACTCGACGAATGGACTTAGAAGGTTTTCTTTTTCAAAGTGTTGACGGCTTACCTCTAAGGTTTCTTCCATGTACAGTACACGTGGAGGTGTGTCCTGAGGTTTCGTTTTTAGCCGTTGGAGAAGGATCTCTATAAATAGTCAAAGGTTATTTTCATTAACCCTAATCGTGTACAGAAATAGAAAATCGCAAATCGCTATTCTATTTGTCGGCATTCTTATTCTCTAAAAGGAACATTATTGGAGCCGACAACTTTTTCTCACGATTCTTCTCAAAGAAAAGAGTCGACTAAATCTCTGTTTTCAGATTCTTCCATGTTCATTCAAGATCCAGTTGATTCTTAAGATTTCAGATCCAATGCTCAAAAGTTAAAGTTTCTGTTCTTCCTCTTTCAAGTTCAAAGCTTTCAACTCAAGCAAGGAAGAAGAAGACTTTATTTCAGATCTAAAGGAAAATCTCTGTGAGATTTCAGAAGATTGTTTACAATCTATTTGTGTTGTAAAAACCCTTTACATTTTGTAGGAAGTGTTTACTTCTGTGTTTGTAGATCCTTGTTGGAAGGATCGAGTGTAGGAGACTTTGAGCTCCTAGTTTGTAGGAGTGGGAGACTCCGAGTTGTACGATTTGTTTAAATCTGAGTTTTAGTGAAGTAGCCGAGTCTAGCCCGAAGTGCTAGATAGGCGAGGCGGGAAAGTGGACGTACCATTCCGGAGAACCACTATAAATTTTTGTGTTTGTGTTGCGTGCTCTTTTTCTGTGTGTTTTTGTTCATAAGTTTTTAATTCCGCTTAAAGTCATAGAATTCACCTATTCACCCCCTCTAGGTGATTTAGGTAGCAACTAGATACTTTCAGTATGAAGGAAAAAGAAAGAGAGAAAAAAAAGAGCGGAGGAAAGTGGGAAGAGAGAACGGGAGAGAGGAGGAAAGAGGGAAGAGTGGGAGGGTGTCATCTAATAGTTATTTTATTAAAAAGTAAATATAGCTGTAACCGGCGAGCACAAGTTTCATGCGGGCGAAGCCCTCCCTAGTGCATCAAGCACGTGCAAAGCCCGCTCATATGCGGGCACATCCCGCTCGAGCGCGAGCGCAGCCCGCAAAGAGTCAGCGAACACGGGCGAAGTCTGTGTGGAGCTGCTCGTGTATGTGTGTGTGTGTGTGTGTGTGTGTGTGTGTGTGTGTGTGTGTGTGTGTTTATATATAATAGCCCCTCTTTAAACTATATTAGTAAGTTAGGTGAGTTGGTTATACATGGTGGGTTGTAATACAGTAGGTTTGTTGTTCGAATCTCTTCGGTCACCATTAAGTTCATTTATTTTTTATTATCTATAAAAATTATTTTAATTTGACAGAACAATTAAATAAAATACTAAACATTAACAATAAAATTAGAATTCTTTGCTAATTTAAAAAGGATAAACTACCTTGGTAAAAAATCTTTATAAAATAAAAATGAATAATTTTTTTGCTAAAATTAGCCAGACTCATATTAGCTAGTAGGATTATTTTTTTTGTTTGTAAATTCCTTGCTAACTAAAATTAGCAAGGAATTTAGCCAAATAACAAGGAATTTAGCTCCTTGTTAATCAAAGTTTTCTTGTAGTGTTTGCTCGGGTATGGAGAAAAGAGTCGCGGGTCGTTAGTCCAGCTTTTCCCTCAATCCTTGGACGTGCCTGAAGTAGAGGAGTTGTTGTCACCAAACTCCCACTTTACCTGTCTTCTGCCTAAGTGCTCCCGCCTCCAGGTTTTTGTCGCTATACTCTCTAGCGGCTCTATAAATGCTTAGGATCTTCTCCGTGAAGCTCTGGAAGTTCTAATACGGATTGAGGAAGAAGGGAAGAGGGAAGATGTTAACCTCACAAAATGAACATATTTATAATCCCAGTAATTTGGTTGCACACGGTTAGGACGCACGGGCGTGCGCCCAATCATGACAGTCATTAGGTGACTTGGCGGGAAAGTTAGCGACACTGAAACTGAAGAGGGCTGGTTGTCAGAGGATAATGCTTGGTCGTGCCTCAGTAAAGGCACGATCGTGCCACTATTCGCACACCAACCTTACCCTCAGAATTATTGCATGCAACCGACCCGTGTGTCTGTGAGTGGTTATGCGCCTGTGAGCGGTCGTGCGCAGAGGAGGCGCACTGGCAAATTCCTGAACTTATGAATTCTGCTTGAATTTTATTTTGTTCAGGCACGGTCGTGCTTAACAAAGAGCACGGTCGTGTTGAATCTCAGGGAATGTACATGCATCTGCCCATGCGCAAGCGCATCGTCGTGCAAGAAGGATGCACACTGGCAAATTCCAGAACTTTGATTTTTGGGCCAATTATTTGAGTTACTCACGCACAAAGGCAGATCCACGCACGGACACGCTCGGGCACGTGCCCGTGCGTGTAAAAACTTGAAACCCTCCTAGCGTCTGCTTGCCGCATTCGCTCCTCACTAAATTGCCTGGATCGATGCCCTGGTTCCCCTTCCAGCTTTCTACTTTCATTGTCAGTGACTCACTCAGCGTATCTACAGGTTAGAGCTGAGCCGACGAGTAGCAGAGCATTCGAGCAACCCTCCTTGGTGTTCTCATTCACCACTGCCAAACAAGTTTTCTCCTTTCTGAATACTTGAGCAGGCTTTCTCCATTCTGATACTCGAGCAGGCTAGCAACCCTCCACCGCCATTCATCTCTCGCTTCTTTCTATTTTCTCAATCTAGTTTTTCCTTACTTACCTGATTCTTTGAGACTGGGGGAAAGTGTCGATCTATTTACGGAGAGTTCTTAAGGTTCTCGTTACCTGATTCCCAAAGGTTCTTTATTGATACCTAATTACCTGATTCTCAGCTTTATTTCTTAGTTTTTTTATTTTGTTCAAGTTTCTTATTCGGTTTAACTTCATTGCAAAACCTTCAAATTTTTTCAATTTTTTTTGTGTGGCTTTTTGTGTGTGTTTTTCTTTCGATATTCCAAATTTCTCAATTCTAAAGTCCACACTATTTTAATGTTTGACGCTTTTAATATTCCTAATTTTCTGTAATCTAAACTTGCCGCCTCCGACGCTGTTCTTCCATCTCGAGGAGAACACGATTCTTCTTCCTACACGATTAGGGATTCCCAAGCATCGAACACAACAAGCAAAAAGCAGATGTTGGAGCTGTTCTTCCATCCCAAACAGAGCTGGCATAGGTAGTCAAGTTAGTTGTTCTGCTAACATATCTTTATAGTTCTGCAAACATAGCTTTATATTTCTGCATGCAGTCCAGCCAATTTTATGAATAATTCTAATTCATAGATAGTCATGTTCAGACCATTTCAGTTCCATTCCAGTTCCATTCATATCAGTTATCAGTATTATCAATGAATTGGAAATTTGGGAAGTGTTATGATTTATAATGCGAAATTGACATGTGACAATCTGATACTATTTATTTTAAGCATTCATGTTTATTTTCTAAATTGTGCCCGTGCTGGAAAAAATCCTAGTTCCGCCCCTGCTCACTCATGACAATTTGGTTGCACATGGTCAGGGCACGATCATGAAAATGGAGGGTTGTTAGAGGCACGATCATGCCACTATTCGCACACTGAACCTAGCCTCAAAATTATTGTATGCAGTTTGTCGGTGTGTTTGTGAGCGGTCATGCGCCTATGAGCGGTCGTGCGCAGAGGAGGCGCACGGGTAAATTCCAGAACTCATGAATTCTGCCTGAAAATTTTATTTTGTTCAGGCACGGTCGTGCTTAACAAAGCACAAGCGTGCCGAATCTCAGGGAATGCACATGCATCTGCCCATGCGCTAGTGCACAGTCGTGCAAGAAGGGTGCTCACGGGCAAATTCCAGAACTTTCGTTTTGGGGCCAATTATTTCAGTTTCTCACGCACGGTCGTGCTTCATGATATACCACGGATCCTTAGAGAGTCCTCCAGGTCGTCAATCCGCATCCTACCTCGGCTCTGTAGAGAGCCCACTAGGTCGTTCATCCACATCCAAATGTTGTCCTTGGGTGTGTCCGGGGTAGAAGAGCCGCTGTCACCGATCTCTCAATTTACCCATTTTCTCTCCAAGTGTTCTCGCTTTCACGACTTCGTCGCTACAACCTTCTAGCTTCCTAGTGCCCTTCAGATTCTCCTCCTTGAATCTTTGGTTTTGGTGGAAGAAAGCTCTCTCTGCCTAGAGGAAGAAGAAATGAGAGTGAAAAGCTCCTTTTCAGCTTCAAAAAATCCTTTATTTACTCCCAGTAAATTGGTCGCGCACGGTCTGGGCGCACGGCCGTGTGCCCGATCGTGTGCGGTCCTTTGGTGTCTTGGCGGGAAAGTCAGCGATGTCGAAAGTAAAGGCGTCGGGCTGTCAGAGGATAAGACAAATCCGGTTCGCTATTCGCACACCAACCTGACCCGGGAAAATATTATATGCCCCCTGCCCTTGTGCAAATGCACGGTCGTGAGCGAAGGAGACACACAGGTGAATTTTAGAACTCTCGATTTCTGCCTGAATTTTATTTTGTTCAGGCACAGTTGTGCACAACAAAGAGCACAACAAAGAGCATGGTCATGTCGAATCTCAGGGAGTGTACAAGAATCTCTGCTCGTGCGTTGAGTCAATGTGTGCGTTGCGCCAACGCACGGTCCTGCTATTTGATAAGTGTAACTTTTATAGATATTTTGTACTGATATTTGCTTATTTTTATCATCTATTTACCCCTAAATTTTGTTAAATATAAAAGTTTATTATATATATCTTCAAATCATGATACTGCGATACATGGAGTCTATGGAAGCAAACAATTGGTTTATGGGCTTTTTGGAAGAGATAAAGACACGTCTAAAGTTTCTACAAAAAAGGCAGACCCTGTGCTTGGTTGGGCATGATCGTTCCCTATTATTGTGTTTCCTGCTCCTCTAGATTTATTCCTTACTGTGTTGCCAGTCAATGCATGTCAGTTGCGCATGCGTCGACTGAGTAGGCACACGACCGTGCGTGAGCAACTTAAAAAATTGCCAAAATTAAATCCTAAATTCTGGAATTTGCCCGTGCGCACACTCTACGCACGGTCGTGCGTTGACGCACGGGAAGATTCATGTACATTTCTTGAGATTCGGCACTACTGTGCTCTTTGTTGAGCACGATTGTGCTTGAATAAAATAAAATTTAGGCAGAAATTGAGAGTTCTGGAATTTACCCGCGCGCCTCCTTCACACACGACCGTGCATTGGCGCTTGAGTGGGGTGCATATAACATTCTCTTAGGCCTGGTTGATGTGTGAATAGTGGCACGGTCGCGCCTCTACGATGGAACGATCGTGCCTTATCCTCTGACAATCCGCCTTTACTTTCGGCACCGTTGACTTTCCCGCCAAGACACTGAATGATCACGCACGATCTGGCGCACGACCGTGCTCCCAAACCGTGCGCGACCAAATTGCTGAGAATATAAACAGGATTTTTTTAAGCCTAAAAGGGACTTTTCATTATCCTTTCTTCTTCCTCCGGGTAGAGAACTTCCAGGCCGGGGGAGTGCTTTCTTCCACCCCAAACCAGAGCTTCAAGGAGGAGAGTCTGAAGGGCACAAGGAAGCTAGAAGGTTGTTGCGATGAAGACGTGGAGGCGAGAGAACACGTGGAGTGAAGACGGGTAAATTGGGATATCAATGACAACCGCTCTTCAACCCCGAACGCACCCAAGGACTGCAAGAAGATGCGGATTGACGACCCGATAGACTCTCTACAGATTCAAAGTATAGTCTCCACTCTCTCTCCTTATCTTCATCATCTCTCTTCAGCGTTAGACTATAGCAATTTATGGATCACAAATATATTGTCTGAAAACACCCTTCATGAGTTGGATTTTGATGAGCCGGTGCTAGAGCTTACCACTCAGAGTTGTTGGGGGCATTGCTTACATCTCAGATAGTGCATTCCGAGCTCTCTCTAGAATTCCTGTCTACAGTAGCTATGGGCAAGGTTGTCATGAACCACCCTCAACACTTACACATTGATTTCTATATCTTGGGGACCTCCTATAGTCTGACGCTCGGGGAATACTCTAGATTGCTGGGATTATGTTCTGATAACTTTGTGCGCTCTGCTTACTTCACAAACCTTGCAACGGAATTCCCTGTCACCTTGCCGCCAATGCCTATTGGAGGAGGATTCCCAATGGAACCTTTGGATATGTGGCCCGCAAAGCCTAAGACACTTCCATTCTTTGCCCCGAGCTTTGTTGCGTCCAACACTTCTTATTCATACACTTACTGCGAGCTCTATGAGCAACAATGTGGTAGGGATGCAAGATCTTCATTACCTTTATAGCATGGCAGAGCGAGTCCCCATCACCATAAGCCTCATTGTGTATCAGTTTCTCTTGCAACGGGCAGATGATATCCGTGTAGCGAGGATTTGCGGTTCACACTATATTACAAAATTGGTTAGGGGAATGGGCCCCTGGGATGATATTCCAGCCATGCAGTCTGGTTTCTAACGGTGGCCCAATCTCGTATGCCACACTCTTCTATCCACCTCATTCGAAGGAACCCGACAGGTAATGCCCTGGAGTATATTTTGGTGGAGCCTCAGCGTGCGGCAGGTCAGTACGTCATTAGGGAGGATGCTGCGGCGAGGGAGTAGGAGGCTCAGGAAGCGGCGAGGCAAGAGCATGAGCAGGACAGCTGAGGATGCAACAAGGGAAGTGAGGGGGAAATGTTCATTTGTTCATGTTAGTCCGTGGAGGATTATCCTGATTTTTATCAGCAGATGATGGCCACCATTGGACTGAATGGCCGAGCATATTTATCATCTTGGATCTCATTGGGGAGTAAATCCATCCCAACCCCCTGGCAGGTTGTTTGAGCCTAGGCGTCAGGATGGGAATCCTCCTGCCAATCCATTGTGAGGGCTTCTTTTCTTTCCTTCTATTGTTAAATGTAGTTTTGTGTTATGGAACTATCTTGTTTTGGGGTTACCTGTTCTGGATGATTTTTATTCTATATAAATTCTGCTTTAATACAAGTATTTGTTTCAGCTCATGATGTTAAACACCCAAAAAATTTATAGTCTAACTATACTTAGGCCATGTTTGGGTTTGTGATGGCATTAGTGAACGTTGCAGTTGTAAATTGTAGTTTGTGAACGTTGCAGTTGTAAACTGTAGTTTGTGAACGTTGTAGTGATAAATTGTAGTTTGTGAATGAAGTGGTCATGAACGAACGAAGATCTGTTTGGCAAAATTTAAAATTTTATGCGGTCATGAACATAAAATCAGTTTTGAATGTTTGATAATACATGAGTAGTACTGTGGCGTGTTTAACCAACTTACGAAATTAAATTATTTTTAATTGATTTTATTATTATTGAAACAAAAAAAACCTGATTCTGATTGTACTGTTTTCAATTCCAAATATTTTATACTTCAGTCCCAAATATTTTAATAAATAATCAAATTGCAATCAAGGCGAGCAGTGGTATGAGGCATATCAACTCTCCTTTCTATACAATATGCTCCCATCATTAGACCAGTATTTCTCTACTAGCCACAAATTTGAGCAAACAATTTACTTTGAATCCAACTTTTTATATGAACAAAACCATGGATGTTGATTCAGAAGCAAAACCCCGGCTAATGGCAAAATAAACGACATTCATTCGTTCCAGCAAAGAAAGCATCAATTGTCAGGCGGCAATTCTTATAATAAATTGAAGACATTAGACTTTGTATCTCCTAGCAGGGCCCTGATCAACCTAGATCACAGATGGTGGGGAAAAGGATGGGCGATCAAAGAACAAACGCAGTAATGGAAATGGCCAAAGAATCTACAGTTTTGTCTCCAATGTTTCAGTTGAATCGCGATGTTCTATTCATTGCAAGAGGGAAAGAGAAAATGGTGCAAAACTACAAGAGGTTGAGTCCATGACAAGCCCGAAAAGGTCGACGACAACAGAAGCCCTAAGGACTCTAGGATGGAATGTTTGAGTCCACTACAAGCCCGACGAGGTCGACGTCTTTGTTTCCCGATTTTTCCAAGCTAAAGAAAATGAGTGGGGGCCGATTCTTTTAATATGAATAATTGGAATAGGAAAGGTATTTCAATAGATGCTTTAATAAGTATTATAATATTAGAATTCAAATGCTTACAAATCATGGAAAAATTTGATACTCTCAATAAAGTGATTCTAAAAATTTGTCATGAGCAAAAATGGGAGTTGCGGAGACGAGAATGGTGGATGTGTGGACACATGACAATAAACAACAACACTCAAGCCTCTATCACACTATAGTGGGGTCGGCTATATGGATCCTTTGTTGCCATTGCGCCCTATCTTTAATCATAGCCTCACTAATGCCTAAGTATAATGGGATAAAGGCTTGAGTGTTGTTGTATTTTATACTTAATTTGAATTAAAAATTGTCTGCTTTAATTAACATGTTTCCTAATTTGACGGATCTTTTTATTCATGGAGTTATGGACGATCACATCATGAAACCGTAAAAACAAGCGCGAACGATGTGTGTGATACAAAAATAGTACACACGTGATACAAAATAAACATGCGCTAAATAAACTTGTGCTTAAATAAAGATGCATGATACATGTGCGGGTAAAAAAACAATGGGATGATGCGACATATGCTGCATCATTTTTTCACTAGAGAGCTATAAGAAGGTTATTTATACTATCAAACACCTTACTGGGTTCAAGGATTTAATGGCAAGACTTATGTAAACCAAGGTTAGGGATTTTAAAAATAAGATATTTTTATGCGTTTGATTTTAACTTGGTATTTATTGTTTGCGGATGCTATCATTTTGGTCGATGAGACGTGCGAGGGTGTAAACTCAAAACTTGAATCTTGGCGAGACACTTTAGAAAGGAAGGGTTTTAGGTTGTGCAGGTCAGGATGAAGTATATGGAGCTTAAATTTAGTAGTGCAAGAAGGACGGATGACTTCGTTATTAAGTTGGGTGATCAAGATATTTCCCGCAGTGAGTGCTTTAAATATTATGTTACTTTTATTAAGTTGGGTGATCAAGATATTTCAATAGGTTGAAATAATTATTATGTTATTTTTATTGATGATTACTATCATTTTACCTAGATCTATCTGTTATGTACAACCCTCATATTTTCCGAGCTGGTGTGACCCGACGCAGGTAAGATCGTTATAGTGAGGGTGGCTGTGACGTGAGGAATCAGCCCGTTAAGAAGGGTCTGAGGCCATCCGAGGCAAAAGAAGGGGGGGACGATCCGGTCCCTTCCCCCGCATCCCGCCAAGGCCTAGGGAGGCGAGTGGACCATGGTCCACTCGCCCGAACCTTGGGGGCGAGTGGACCCTCGGTCCACTCGCCGGCCCCAGAGGGAGAGTTGACCTTGGTCCACTCGCCGGCCCCTAGGGGGCGAGTGGACCTTGGTCCACTCGCCCGAACCTAGGGGGCGAGTGGACCGAGGGTCCACCCGCCAGCCCCAAGGGGGGCGAGTGGACCTTGGTCCACTTGCCCGAACCTAGGGGCGAGTGGACCCTCGGTCCACTTGCCGGTCCTAGGGGGAGTGGACCGAAGGTCCACTCCCCCGGGCCTTGGGAGGCGCCCAGCCCCAGGGGCGAGGGGGCCTACGGTCCACTCGTCTGCTCTCTATGTTAAGGGAGAGGTGGGCTGTTCAGGCAGGGGGGAAGTAGGCGTCTCATCTACACTCGCCTCCCCCCTGTGCTGGTCATTCAGGTTCGTTGTTGGGCTGCGGATAGCAGATTTTCGGCTATCCGCGGCCCACTTTTTGGGAAGTCTATAAATAGACCCCATGGGCACCTTGGGAAGGGATGTTGGTACCCCCTCCCTTGCATGTGAGTAAGCACTACCCCTCCCCCTGTCATTGAAGGTGGACGGTGAGGTGATCCTTAGTGCCCTCCAAGGTGCACGGGCTCAGCATTGGCTTGGGAGGGGAAGTTCCTTGTGAGCTTCCGGGTATGTGGTGGGACCTCCACGCTGCAGCTTAAGGGGTCCGTTTGTGGACTTAGGTGTTCTTCAAGGGCCAGGTTCTTCGGTTCTTAGCCACTGGTCAAGGGTTCTAGCTCGGGTCAAGTAAGGGTTAGCTGCATCCCCCTTGTGAACGTTGAGACCAGTTCTCTGGTTTCAACATTATGGTGTGGTGAGCGTGGAAGCAGCTAGTTCGGAAAGCTTTGGGCAAGTTTCATGGCTGGAAGCGATGAGCTGGGGGACTAACCCCCTCTTGCGGTTTGCACTCCCCCCTCAGGGCGAGTGCTCGGCATCGCCAACACCTGTGCTCACCTCGCCATCTTTGATGGAGATAGAGCAAGCATGTTGGCAAGGGAAGGGGCCAGCCACGGAAGAAGGCTTGAACCTCCAAGCGCAAGCGCTCTTCAACAGCTCCCCTGGGGCCAGCTGCCCCGAGTGAGGGGGTAGGGAGGATGCCTCCGTCTCACCAGGAAGGAGGCGGAGTCCCTGTGCGTGATTCAACAAAAGCATGGGGAGACGCAAGGAAGCTACGCAGATCGATTCCAGAGGCAAGTCTCCCACCTCCAGGTTGACAAGGGAAGCAGGAAGGACCAGGAGAAAGAGAATGAATGAGAAGGCAGAGAAAGTGGAGGAGGTGATAAAAGAGATGGCCGAGATGCATGTGGCCGAGTAGGCGCAAGAAGGCGCGTTGTAATAGACATGTAACCTCCCCATGTTGAATAAAAAGTAGGTAGAGATAGAACCTTGGGTAAAGCCTCTGGTAAGGTGTTGGATTCCTCTGCCTCTAGGTGAAGGTAAGCGCCTAAGATGTGGATGGGTACTCCGCCCCCCATTCGGTAATATCCCCGACTAGAGACCATTCTCCGGGCTCATTTGTAAGATCTCTTTTTCCAAAACCTGTTCGGGTACCTGAAAACTCGAACCTCTCCCGCATCGCACGGTTGAGGTGGATCTTCGCCCAGAATCGCTGCCTCGCGGTGTCACCAACACTCGGGTTGGCTAACACCGCTCAGCACCAATTCTGCCGGCTATACGATCATAAGTAAAATATACCAAAAGAAGTAAGTACACAAATGAAGGCATGTCCACAATCACAGCATCATATATATATATATATATATATAATGAAAACAGAAAGTCCAAAAGAGAAATACAAGCAAAAAGGGGCTTATACCCGATACATATCCAAAATAATGTACTGTCTCTCACTCTACAACATGCGGAAACTACATCAAAATTCTCAAAATGCGGAAGTCTAACTATCTAATCATCAACCTGTGGCGTCGTGATAGTACGCTACATCCGCTGCTCTGGTCCGGCCATCTCGTCCTGCTGCGCGCAGGACAACTCCGTCTCCTCGTACTCCTGCGGTCACACCGACCGTTAGTCATAAAGACTAAGTCGTTTTGTCCTCACCTCCCTCCACGACTCCTAGGTACCGAGCGGGAGGAAGAAGCGGAGGACAACAAAGCGTAATCAAAAGAAAGTGACATGGCACTAACTAGCAGGTATAAGTTAAGCAGTAAAAGCTAGCTAGCAATATGGTGCAAGTATAAGGCAGTAAAGTAGAGCAATGAAGTAAGCAGTAAATAGAAAGAAAGTGCGGTGCATAAGTAAAGCTAAGCTATCATCACAGATCATACCTTAACTTATATGATCGCCCATACGACATATAAGTTAAGATGTCCAGGCAACCCATAATATAAAAGAGCCCATACTAATTTATATGATGGGGGTATGCTAATGCGTATGTTATGCTATGCTATGATTATGATGTTTTAATGTGATTGTGGAATGTGACTCACCCACACGACTCTATGCGCATAGACCTTTATAGTTCCCAATTTGTTTGAAAGGAAGCCAACCTTTCGGGTACCGACCGTCGTGGCTCACGGCGGCAGTGGATCGGGAACTCCACATCCTAGGCGGGTATGGTCACTACCAAGCCTAGACCTCATGTACGCCTCAACGCTAAGAACACAATAGCAGAGCTCCTGCGTACCCTTGCTGGAATCCACCAGACTTTAAGGTCGGGCGGGTTATTAGGGATTGTCCTCCAGACCGCGGTAATCAAACTTACCGGCCCTCTAAACCTCACCCTCACCTGAGTCAATGTACTACCGTCGGTGACACGACTGACCTAGTACCGAAGACTCGCCAATAATTGCATAAGAAACAGGTGCTTAACATGTCCACCCGAGCTTCCGGCTCAGGGACTAACACACAAGTTGATCCAACCCATCTCCTTCCCAGAGGAGATCCATACTAGTTTGCAGATCTAATTAGGCTACTCTTGCCTACAATTTAGTTAGCGATATATTTAGGGTGAATCTTGGACTTCTCGCGGTATACTCCGTAAGAGGCCCCTAACAGTACTACAGATCAATGGGCTCAACTCCACTATCCTCCTCAAGACAATTACTTTAGTTGGTGTTTAACTTTTGGTTCACCCCTCATCATTTCATATAGTTAATGTGACTTAGCTCATCTCCCGTCCCACCCAATCGGGTTGGACGTGCCTCCACACTTCATATACTAACCCTAACACAACCTCACAACTAACCCTAGGATTGACCCTCCTTGAATCATGGTATACTATAACTCATTTACTGATTGGATATAACTCCTAAACACTACTTAGGGGTCTGAATTGTCTAAAACTCAAAATTCTGTTTTTACTAAACGCAAACCACTAAGTTGAACTATCCATCAACCCCATAAGGGAATCCTTCTAAAAAAAACTCATCACCATGGTCCCTAATAATTATCCTAGGCTCCCACTGACCTTAATAAGGTATGTTCCAATTTTCATAATTTTCCATATTAAATTGGTATTTAATATAATTTAAAGTAGTTAAGGTCTTAAGTCAAATTGCACATGAACTACCCTCAAAATGATTCCTCATGCTACATGAAAATTATCAATAAGGTAATATCCCATATCAAGGTGGTTCACTGAGTTCCATGACCCTAGGGTGTGATTTGGCCTACTGAATCATCATTGTTGTATAATTACCAAATTGCAACTATAATTAAGATAATAGTATTTCACATCTGAAAATTCTACAAAAATTACCAAGTGTCCAGATGGGGATCTAACGTCCTCTGCCAAAGGGTTGTGTCATTAACATATGATTTGACATTTTAAAATGATTTAATACCTAAGTGATATAAATTCCATTTTCTACATGAAGTACATAAATTACAAATCTACAAGCTTCCAAACAATTGTTATGGGCATATATTAACACAAAATTACAGATAACCAAGTTTCACAACATTGCCATATGATCTGATATTTTAAAATGATTTAATACCCAAAGGTTGTAAACTCCAATTTCTACATGAGGTACATGAAATATAAATCTACAAGCTTCCAAATAATTATCATGGGCATATACCAACATAAAATGACAGAGTATCATAACATTGCCCCATGATTTGATATTTTAAAATGATTTAATACCCAAGAGTTGTAAAATCCAATTTCTACATGACGTACATGAAATATAGTTCTACAAGCTTCCAAATATTTATCATGGGCTTATAATAGCATTGAATGACAGATAACCAAGTTTCACAATTTTGCCCCATGAATTGACATTTTTAAAAATTAAATTCCCTTAAGCTAGCAAGTACTTAAAATTTCCTACACAAGGAATAATAATTCAATAAATCATAACAAAATTACTATAGTCCATTTTCATCCTTATTCAGCCACTGATAGAGTTTCAACACCATACAAGGTCCTATGACCATGTATTTCATTTTATTAAGGAAAGGGTGGCAATTTCATTTATTAGGAAGAAAAATACTCAAATACCTCTAACAATTCTCATTAAATTAACTAAGTCATTTTATGCTCCTACAAACATATCTACAAAGTTTTGAGCCAAGGAAAGAACATTTGGTCCTATGTCCTTCACAAATCTCACTTTGCACCCTTAAGGGTTTACCCTTAGGGTTTTAGGTCACACCACCCTAATGGCTCCAAATGGACCACTAGGGTGTGCCACATGCCTTTTTATATCCATACCCACATGGCCATCATTATGGGAGGAGGCTAACACACTCAACTCCTCAAAATGACCTAAGCCCTAATTTGACCCTTAAAGGCCCTCATTAGGGTTTCCTATTTTCCATATCAAATCAACTCCAAATGGAGTGAAATTTTAGGTAGGCACTACTCATGTACAAAAGATCATGCCACCAAAGTTTGGTGTCATTTGGACATCATATGCTCCAAAAATCAACTTAATTTAAATATTTTAACTACCACAAAAACCCTAGGTCAAATTGTCCACCAAGGGATGTCCCTTTGGCAGAGGGTGCCCCTAGGGTATTCCAACCCATGGTTAAAAGCACAGCTCCAAATCTTGAAGGGTTTGACCTAGGTAATTAATTTAGTGGACTGACCTAGTGTAGGACCAGTCCTAGTAAAACAGCTCCCTAGGGAGCAGTGGGTCACCAAATGACGTAAACTCAAGGCCAAATGAAAGTTAAGACCAAGGCCTACAACTTTCGTGTTGGGAACTTTTTCTAGTTCAGCAATTAGGAGGCCCTAATTTATATTTGAAGAGGACTGAATTTTAGAGGCAGAATAGCAAGTATAGAGAATTAATTAAATACAGGAAAATAAAGATCTGCACGAATCTTGGTGCAAATCAGACGGCAGCGCCATCGTCTTCTTCCTCAGCCAACGGCTGGGATTCAACCGCGCTAGGCCGATTTACTCCTCCCTTTCCCGGCCACCTGGTGGCCACCACGGCCGGCCACCACCGCCACCACCTTCGTGGTGGTCGGGGCTACGACTTCCCGGCGACATGGCGGCCGGAGGAGGCGTTTTTCGGCGATCCTGGGTGTCACGAATCGAGCCAAAATCCATGGATTTCGGAGGTGGATCCAGGTTCAATTGAGCCCGATCCTTCAGCATTATGTGATGAGAAGCTAGCATGGGGGGGAGGGGAGGAGAAACGAACCACTATTGGTGCGTGGCGGCGGCTCCGGCGATGGTTGGCCATGGATTTTCCTTGCTCCGACGATCCCACTCCCGATCTCGATTCTCCAGCAAAAGCTTTGCTCCAGGTGTCGTTTTCGACTGCTCTCTACCTCCTGAAGCTAATGGTGAGGTTGGATTGGGATGGGGAGGCCTCTATAGGCTGATTTGAAACTATGCTACCTCGGTTGTGCCCCTTGCTGCCACCCTCCTGTTGCTGCCGGCCTCCTGCTTCCATCTGGGTCAAGCTCAGACCCCCAGCAATCAGGGAAGGCCCCTAGGCTGATTGGAGGAGAAGTGTGAGGAAGGGGTGATTGCTCTTAGCTTTTGCTTTATGCTTTAAGCTTTTTGATCAACTTTTGGTCCCCCCCCCCTTCATTTGATTAATCAAGCTTAGTGTTAGGTTCAGTCTAGGGCTGGTGGGCATGCCTTAGGTCCATGAGTAATTGGCTAGAGGATGGGGGTTGGGTCCCATTCAATTTGGGTCCAATATTCCCTTTAATGGGCTATGTTGACCATGGTTGTCTTTGGTCAACCAAGGTGAGGGGTTTGACCCCACTTGGGGGTCATGGGTCCCTTAACATCACCCAACATGGGTTGGTCCATGGTGGGGCTCCATTCGGTTTAATTTAGCCTTAAGGTGTGATTTTGACCTAAATTAAGCTAGAGTTGACTTTGGCCAAATTGGTCGAATGGTTGACCAAGTGATGGGGCTTTTAGGTCCAATGAGTTCCTTAAAGTGTTTAGAGTGTGGTGGCAAGGTCAATTTGAACATGTAGAGTCAATTGAACCCTAATTGACTTAGTTTGGTTAATGTTGACCGATTGTTGACTTTGGTCAATTTCATGCAATTGGGTCCCACCCAAGTGTAATTCTCAAGGTAATGGTCTTCCTCAGTGGTTAGGGTGGTATGGGGGAGGTCAATTTGGTGAATTGAGGGTCAATTGGCCTAAGGGAGTGGTATTGGGCTATGTTGATTTTGTGCCCTTGGTGTGCGCTTAGCACACTCCACTTGGTCCAAGGGCCTTGGTGGCCACTCAGCACACCACCCCTGACCTAATACCAACTAGGGGTCTAGAAGGATTGGGGATGTTATAAATCCCAATAAACAAAAGAAATATTTCGTCCTCGAAATTTAGGTTCGGGTCTACGGGTTGCAAGTACATATAAGAGTAAAGGATTTCAAAGACGTTTAAATTGAGGTGATGAGTTCCGGGAAATGTTGTTGCATGAAGTCCAAGGGCACCCAGCTATGCTCCTCTTGCCCATGATTGAACCGTAATAATCGGACATCAGAACCTCCTTCCACGGAAGAACTCGGACCTCTATTAAAAGAGAACTTAAACTGAAGCAACATTCTTTACCAAAACTTAATCATGGCACTTTTACCATTCCTCGCTAAGATTGTCGGCAATATTCCCACTAGGGGTTAATTGAATGTTTAACCCGCCGTTCAGACCATCGTGCCATTAATCACAACGCGGGTTCTACTTGCTCCATCCCGATAATAAATAGGAAATATACACTACAAAATCAAAACAGGCTAACCAGGTGTGGGTGTTAACAAAATTACTTCACCCCCTGGAGGAGGATCTATCTGTAATACATAAGGCCCTACATAGTTAATTTATATTATCATGCCGCGCTAGATGGCACCGAAGTTCTTCTAGTTCAACTTAACTTCATAAGGTTATATTCACGAACCATGATTACATAATATTCTGCTGATAAACCGTTTCTGACTCCGCAGATACAAGGCCAGGTTTATCAGCTACAAACCAATAGCATAAACTTGATTACACTTGGGCCAGAGTCTCTTATGTCCTGCGAACGTTACATGAGGTTAACGCTCCCTCCCATTAAATAAATGCAAATAACCTCCGAGCTTCCTTGAGGAACATAACGCCTGCAGTTTAAAATGATGATCGTGAAATGACTCCCATCAACTTTCCATATCCATTTGGTTCATAACTCACGAGGGTAAAACCCTTTTTATCATGACATGAATTGACACAAATTGATTTCAACATGAAGGGTGTCTCATTAAAGCCCATTAATCCTCAAGAAGTTTCACCATTTATATCTGGAAATCAAACCTGTCTCCCTTATTCTTGAATCTTCCTATCTGGGATTATAATGTTTTGGGGGAAATTGTAAGTTCCGGCTCTTAAGATCGGAGGATCGTATGTAAATTATATATCTTCAATATACCATTCGTCAAATTTCACTTTAGATTCCCAATAACGAGTGGGCTAAACTTTCAAAGCCAAGTAGTCTCATCTCACTTAAGTTATAAAGTATGGATTAAAGGATTCATCATAACGACCGTTCTCTTAGTTGTGTCGTCCAAAGTTACATCGATAAATCTCATTAAGTAATCTTAATAATTTCAAGTGGGAGTTGATAGAAACAACAACTAGCCGTTTATTTTAACTCTCTAATCCTCAACATTTTAGCACATGATGGTCGTTGCCATTTTCCCGAGATCCGAACATAGTAAGATTCTCCATCTTAGCCCTAAGTAGTTTATACCATCATATTACAAGATCCAAAGAGTCACCTTCCTAAGCTCTCCGGTTGTGCATAAACCAAATCTAAGAGTAAAAGATCTTAACTAAATTTTTACCAAGGAGAGGGCTTGAATTTTAATTACAAATACTATCTGAAGATTACCTTTGAGAGCCCAGAAGTGCAAGCAACTCTAGTTATAATTTTACTTGCGAAAATTTGATTCCAATTCTCAAAATTTCACGATGTGACACATTTATCCCAAGCTACTAAACCTGGTATTCTTCTTATTTTCAGTACTTGATTAAAACGAGGCATTTGATCGGACGTCAATGTTTATTAATTGATTCTGGTAACTCTATAAATCGATGTCGCGAGGTTAAAAAGGTGTATTTACAACAACACACTAGCAAGTTTGCTACGATAAACTGATTATTTCTTAAGGTCATGAGAACTTATAGCTCAGTCTTACTTCTATCCAATCTAAATCTTACTCAGTCCTGCACTGAATTTGCCGCTTATGACATCCTTCCCTTGTGACTGGTAAGAGCTTGATGACCAAACGTCCTTATAAAAGACAAGACAACATTGCTTGGATCAGGAAGTTAGTGAAATTCCCTAAATTCTTAACCTGGCTTTCTTGATTTCGAGAGTCTTATGCTCATACACTGGACAACCCTTTACGTATACTCCAATGATTAACAAGTTGATCACTTTTGACGACTTAGAATCAGCCTTGGAGCAAAAAGATGAGTACACGCTCACTCTTGAAGTGTACCATTTACTTAACTTGCCAGTATAACTATAACGATCACAACTTGGTATAAACAATCCCTGCTAATTAAGGTGAAGTAATTCTCCAAGGGACTCAAACTTCTAAGGAGGGTTGGTCCACAAATCAAAAGTATATGAATAAGATCTCGTCATCACCTGAGTATCATTGAATACTCCAAACCTCGAGATTACTACGAAAATGTCATAACCTTTTCTAAACAAAGTCTAAGGGCAATCCAAGTCGGAATTTTATTGGCCCAATAAACAAAAGGATAAGCCCCTACCGATTTGGGCTAAGTCTTTTCAGTACTTCTACGGTATATTCATCTTACATACGTACATAAACTTTAGGGCATATAATCTCTGACTTGGTGTTCCACCCTGAGACATATTGTTATGATAAGACTTAGGCTCCCAATGTTATAAATTATGGTAACTTTTCCGAGTTCCCTATATGATTAACTAGGAAAGGGGCCTTTTTAAAACAAAAATATTCAAATTCTAATTCGACCTCTGGTATTTTATGGTGGTTGTCTCAACGTACTGTAATGGAAAGCATCAAGTTATGGTAAGGGGGTTATGCTTATGGGTCCTCTATTTCTCTAAAGAAGACTACAGGCACCCGATCTCCTCGAGATGGTCCTACCATTTGATAGTAAAGCGTAACCCTCAGCGTGAAAGTCTCCACGTCAAGACTTATACTAACTTCTTCCCTTAGCTACGTTGGGTATCCTTAACCTTCAACCAAATCTAGACCCGAGGTCGCTCTTTAGACTAGGGTGCGTCACTAAATTGTCTAAGTAAGTCAAAATTTGACCTAACTTGCTGCTTAGTGGACTGTTTTATGTGATTTCATACATGGGCACACCACAGCTTCCGCTGCATAGTTTGTCCGCAAACTACACTCGAGCAGGGTGACCCAGTATGTTGTGGACTGTTCTCTTATGATCGTTCGTTCAGTGATACCATTTGTAAGATCTCTTTTTCCAAAACCCGCTCGGGTACTTGAAAACTCGAACCTCTCCCGTATCGCACGTTCAAGGTGGATCTTCGCCCAGAATCGCTGCCTTGTGGTATCACCAACACTCGGGTTAGTCAACACCGCTCAGCACCGACTCTGCCGGCTATACGATCATAAGTAAAATATGCCAAAGTGAAGTACAGAAATAAGGGCATGTCCACAAGTCACAACATCATATATGTATATATAATGAAACAGAAAGTCCAACAAGAGAAGTACAAGTAAAAAGGGCTTAAGCTCAATACATATCCAAAATAAGTACTATCTCTCTCTCTACAACATGCGGAAACTACAACCAAACTCTTAAATGCGGAAATTTAACTATCTAATCATCGACCTGTGGCGTCGTGGTAGTACGCTGCATCCGCTGCTCGGGTCCTGCCATCTCGTCCTGCTACGCGCAGGACAACTCCGTCTCCTCGGACTCCTGCGGTCACACTGACCGTTAGTCATAAAGACTAAGTCATATTGTCCTCGCCTCCCTCCACGACTCCTAGGTACCGACCGAGCGGGAGGAAGAAGCGGAGGACAACAAGGGGTAAACAAAGAAGAGGTCACATGGCACTAATCTAGCAGGTATAGGTAAAGCAGTAAAACTAGCTAGCAGTATAGTGCATATAAATGACAGTAAAGTAGAGCATGAAATAAAGCAGTAATAGTAAGAAAATGCGGTGCAGTAAGTAAAACTGATCTACCATCACAGATTCGTACCTTAACTTATATGAACGCCCATACGACATATAAGTTAAGATGTCCAGGTAACCCATCATATAAAAGAGCCCATACTAATTTATATGATGGGGTATGCAGATGTGCGTTATGTTATGCTATGTTTATGATTCGTATTATGCGGCCATGCAATGCAACTCACCCACACGACTCCATGCGCACAGATCTTTACAGTTCCCAATTTGTTTGAAAGGAAGCCAACCTTTCGGGTACCGACCGTCGTGGCTCACGGTGGCAGTGGATCGGGCACTCCACATCCTAGGCGGGTATGGTCACTACCAAGCCTAGACCTCATGTACGCCTCAACGCTAAGAACACAACATCGGAGCTCCCACGTACTCTTGCTGGAATCCACCAGACTTTAAGGTCGGGGTGGGTTATTAGGGATTGTCCTCCAGACCGCGGTACTCAAACTTACCGGCCCTCTAAACCTCACCCTCGCCTGAGTCAACGTACTACCGTCGGTGACACGACTGGCCTAGTACCGAAGACTCGCCACTGTTTGCATAAGAAACAGGCGTTAACAAGTCCACCCTAGCTTCCAGCTCAGGGATTTACACACAAGTTGATCCAACCCATCTCCTTCTCGAAGGAGATCCATACTAGTTTGCAGACCTACATAGGCTACTCTTACCTACAATTTAGTTAGTGTTATATTTAGGGTGAATCTTGGACTTCCCACGGTGTACTCCATAAGGGGCCCCTAACGGTACTACAAATCAATGGGCTCAACCCCACTATCCTCCTCAAGACAATTACTTTAGTTGGTGATTAACGTTTGGTTCACCCCTCATCATTTCATATAGTTAATGTGACTTAGCTCATCTCCCGTCCCACCCAATCGGGTTGGACGTGCCTCCACACTTCATATACTAACCCTAACACAACCTCACAACTAACCCTAGGATTGACCCTCCTTGAATCATGGTGTACTATAACTCATTTACTGATTGGATATAACTCCTAAACACTAATTAGGGGTCTGAATTGTCTAAAACTCAAAATTCTGTTTTTACTAAACGCAGACCACTAAGTTGAACTATCCATCAACCCCATAAGGGAATCCTTCTAAAAAATCTCATCACCAAGGTCCCTAATAATTATCCTAGGCTCCCACTAACCTTAATAAGGTATGTTCGAATTTTCATAATTTTTCCATATTAAATTGGTATTTAATATAATTTAAAGTAGTTAAGGCCTTAAGTCAAATTGCACATGAACTACCCTCAAAATGATTCCTCATGCTACATGAAAATTATCAGTAAGGTAATATCTCATATTAAGGTGGTTCACTGAGTGCCATGACCCTAGGGAGTGATTTGGCCTATTGAATCATCATTGTTGTATAATTACCAAATTGCCACTATAATTAGGAAAAATAGTATTTCACATCTGAAAATTCTACAAAAATTACCAAGTGTCCATATGGGGATCTAAAGTCCTCTGCCAAAGGGTTGTGTCATTAACATATGATTTGACATTTTAAAATGATTAATACCTAAGTGATGTAAATTCCATTTTCTACATGAAGTACATAAATTACAAATCTACAAGCTTCCAAACAATTGTCATGGGCATATATTAACACAAAATTACAGATAACCAAGTTTCACAACATTGCCCCATGATCTGATATTTTAAAATGATTTAATACCCAAAGGTTGTAAACTCCAATTTCTACATGAGGTACATGAAATATAAATCTACAAGCTTTCAAACAATTATCATGGGCATATACCAACATAAAATGACAGATTTCCAAGTATCATAACATTGCCCCAAGATTTGATATTTTAAAATGATTTAATACCCAAGGGTTGTAAAATCCAATTTCTATATGAGGTACATGAAATATAGTTCTCAAGCTTCCAAATAATTATCATGGGCTTATAATAGCATGAATGACAGATAACCAAGTTTCACAATTTTGCCCCATGAATTGACATTTTTCAAAATTAAATTCCCTTAAGCTAGCAAGTACTTAAAATTTCCTACACAAGGAATAATATTTCAATAAATCATAACAAAATTACTATAGTCCATTTTCATCCCAAATCAGCCACTGATAGAGTTTCAACACCATACAAGGTCCTATGACCATGCACTTCATTTTATTAAGGAGAGGGTGGCAATTTCATTTATTAGGAAGAAAAATACTTAAATACCTCTAAAAATTCTCTTTAAATTAACTAAGTCATTTTATGCTCCTACAAACATATCTACAAAGCTCTGAGCCAAAGCAAAAACATTTGGTCCTATGCCCTTCACAAATCTCACCTTGCACCCTTAAGGGTTTACCCTTAGGGTTTTAGGTCACACCACCCTAATGGCTCCAAATGGACCAATAGGGTGTGTCACATGCATTTGCGTATCCATACCCACATAATCATCATGATGGGAGGAGGCTAACTCACTCAACTCCTCAAATGGCCTAAACCCCAATTTGACCCCCTTAAGGCCCTCATTAGGGTTTCCCATTTCCCATATCAAAACAAGTCCAAATGGAGTGAAAATTTAGGCAGGCACTACACATGTACTAAAGAGAATGCCACCAAAATTTGGTGTCATTTGGACATCATATGCTCCAAAAATCAACATAATTTAAAAATCCTAATTACCACTAAACCCCTAGGTAAAAGTGCCCATCAAAGACTGTCCTTTAAGCAAGGGGTTACCCTATAATATACCTACCCATGGTTAAAATATCAGCTTCAAATCTTGAGGGGTTTGGGCTAGGTAATTATTTTAGTGGACTGACCTAGTGTAGGACCAGTCTTAGTAAAACAGCTCCTCAGGGAGCTGTGGGTCACCAAATGACCTGAACTTAAGCCCTAATGAAATTCAAGACCAAGGCATACAACTTTCATGTTGGGCACTTTTTATAATGCAGCCATTAAGAGGCCTTAAATAATATTTGAAGTGGACTGAAAAATAGAGGCAGAAATCCAAGTTTTGAAATAAATTAATACAAAGAAAATAGGATCTGCACGGATCTTAAAGCAGATCCGACCCTCCCCCTTCATCTTCTTCCTCCAGCCAACGGCTGGGATTTGCCCGAGCTGGGCCAACTTGACCCTCTTTTTCCCGGCCACCTGGTGGCCACCATGGCCGGCCACCACCTCCACCACCTTCGTGGTGGTCGGGGCTACAACTTACCGGCGACATGGCGGCCAGAGGAGGCGTTTTCCGGCGATCCTAGCATGGCCAAAAATCACCAAAAATCCATGGTTTTGAGATTTCGATTCCGACCCAATTGAGCCCGAACCTTCAAATAAAATAGATAGGAAGCTAGCATAGAGGGAGAGGAGGAGAAACGAACATTAAAGGGGGCTTGACAGCGGCGACGGTTGGCCATGGAAATGCTCCTCTCCGGCGACCTTGACCATTTCCTCCATTCTCCACCAAAAGCTTTGATCCAAGGGCGATCCCGACTGCTTTCCACCTTCTGAAGCTAATGGGAGGGTTGGGTGGAGGTGAGGAGGCTTGTATAGGTGAGTTTTAACTATGTGACCCACGGTTTTGGCTTAGTTTCCCCCTTGCTGCCACCACCTGATGCTCTGCCCCTCCTGACGTGTTCAGCAATCACCCAAGCAATCCTCCAAGTCTTCCCCAAGCCCCAAGGGTGATTGGCTTGAGTGTGGAGGAGGACATTGCTTTATCAACTCTCTTTTTGTCCCCTTTCCTCTCTCTCCTCCTTTTTGATGAAATGAGTCATGCTCATGGGCTTGGGTTAGCTTATTCAGCTGGTTAGGGTCAATCCTAGGGTTATCACTGAACGAACGATCATAAGAGAACAGTCCCCGTATCGCACGGTTAGCTTCGATATCAGGTATGGGCGTTTATATTTGAACAGTCCCCGTAAAGGGTTATCACTTGTACTTTTTCCAAACCTCCCTCTGATACCATTTGTAAGCTAACCCTTTTTGCTTGTACTTCTCTTTTGGACTTTCTGTTTTCATCATATATATATAATGCTGTGATTGTGGACATGCCTTCATTTGTGTACTTACTTCTTTTGGTATATTTTACTTATGATCGTATAGCCGGCAGAATTGGTGCTGAGCGGTGTTAGCCAACCCGAGTGTTGGTGACACCGCAAGGCAGCGATTCTGGGCGAAGATCCACCTCAACCGTGCGATGCGGGAGAGGTTCGAGTTTTCAGGTACTCGAACGGGTTTTGGAAAAAGAGATCTTACAAATGGTATCAGAGTACCTTAACTTAAGAGAACAGTCCACAATTGAACCTTAACTTATATTTTATTTGAACAGGTACGAATCAGTGAGTACCTTAGGTATGGGCCTTAAGGTGTGATTTTGACCTAAATTAAGCTAGAGTTGACTTTGGCCAAATTGGTCAAAGGGTTGACCAAGTGATGGGGCTTTTAGGCCCAATGAGTTCCTTAAAGTGTTTAGAGTGTAGTGGTAAGGTCAATTTGAACATGTAGAGTCAATTGAACCCTAATTGACTTAGTATGGTTAATGTTGACCTATTGTTGAATAGGCTAACCCTTTACAGGTCCTGTGTTGGCGGGCCTGGATGGAAAAAGTACAAGAGGCTTGGGTTAGCTTTGATACCATTTGTAAGATCTCTTTTTCCAAAACCCGTTCGGGTACCTGAAAACTCGAACCTCTCCCGCATCGCACGGTTGAGGTGGATCTTCGCCCAGAATCGCTGCCTTGCGGTGTCACCAATACTCGGGTTGGCTAACACCGCTCAGCACCAATTCTGCCGGCTATACGATCATAAGTAAAATATACCAAAAGAAGTAAGTACACAAATGAAGGCATGTGCACAATCACAGCATCATATATATATAATGAAAACAGAAAGTCCAAAAGAGAAGTACAAGCAAAAAGGGGCTTATACCTGATACATATCCAAAATAATGTACTGTCTCTCTCTCTCTACAACATGCGGAAACTACATCAAAATTCTCAAAATGCGGAAGTCTAACTATCTAATCATCAACCTGTGGCGTCGTGGTAGTACGTTGCATCCGCTGCTCTGGTCCGGCCATCTCGTCCCGCTGCGCGCGGGACAACTCCGTCTCCTTGGACTCCTGCGGTCACACCGACTGTTACTCATAAAGACTAAGTCGTTTTGTCCTCGCCTCCCTCCACGATTCCTAGGTACCGAGCGGGAGGAAGAAGCGGAGGACAACAAGGGGTAATCAAAAGAAAGTGACATGGCACTAACTAGCAGGTATAAGTTAAGCAGTAAAAGCTAGCTAGCAGTATGGTGCAAGTATAAGGCAGTAAAGTAGAGCAATGAAGTAAGCAGTAAATAGAAAGAAAGTGCGGTGCAGAAGTAAAGCTAAGCTACCATCACAGATCGTACCTTAACTTATATGAACGCCCATACGACATATAAGTTAAGATGTCCAGGCAACCCATCATATAAAAGAGCCCATACTAATTTATATGATGGGGGTATGCTAATGCGTATGTTATGCTATGCTATGATTATGATGTTTTAATGTGTTTATGCAATGTGACTCACCCACATGACTCTATGCGCATAGACCTTTATAGTTCCCAATTTGTTTGAAAGGAAGCCAACCTTTCGGGTACCGACCGTCGTGGCTCACGGTGGCAGTGGATCAGGCACTCCACATCCTAGGCGGGTATGGTCACTACCAAGCCTAGACCTCATGTACACCTCAACGCTAAGAACACAACAGCGGAGCTCCTGCGTACCCTTGCTGGAATCCACCAGACTTTAAGGTCGGGGCGGGTTATTAGGGATTGTCCTCCAGACCGCGGTACTCAAACTTACCGGCCCTCTAAACCTCACCCTCCCCTGAGTCAACGTACTACCGTCGGTGACACGACTGGCCTAGTACCGAAGACTCGCCACTAATTGCATAAGAAACAGGTGCTTAACATGTCCACCCGAGCTTCCGTCTCAGGGACTAACACACAAGTTGATCCAACCCATCTCCTTCCCGGAGGAGATCCATACTAGTTTGCAGATCTAATTAGGCTACTCTTGCCTACAATTTAGTTAGCGATATATTTAGGGTGAATCTTGGACTTCCCGCGGTGTACTCCGTAAGGGGCCCCTAACGGTACTATAGATCAATGGGCTCAACCCCACTATCCTCCTCTAGACAATTACTTTAGTTGGTGTTTAACTTTTGGTTCACCCCTCATCATTTTATATAGTTAATGTGACTTAGCTCATCTCCCGTCCCACCCAATCGGGTTGGACGTGCCTCCACACTTTATATACTAACCCTAACACAACCTTGCAACTAACCCTAGGATTGACCCTCCTTGAATCATGGTGTACTATAACTCATTTACTGATTGGATATAACTCCTAAACACTACTTAGGGGTCTGAATTGTCTAAAACTCAAAATTCTGTTTTTACTAAATGCAAACCACTAAGTTGAACTATCCATCAACCCCATAAGGGAATCCTTCTAAAAAAACTCATCACCAAGGTCCCTAATAATTATCCTAGGCTCCCACTGACCTTAATAAGGTATGGCCCACTAAATCATCATTGTTGTATAATTACCAAATTGCCACTATAATTAGGAAAAATAGTATTTCACATCTGAAAATTCTACAAAAATTACCAAGTGTCCAGTTGGGGATTTAAAGTCCTCTGCCAAAGGGTTGTGTCATTAACATATGATTTGACATTTTAAAATGATTTAATACCTAAGTGATGTAAATTCCATTTTCTACATGAAGTACATAAATTACAAATCTACAAGCTTCCAAACAATTGCCATGGGCATATATTAACACAAAATTACAGATAACCAAGTTTCACAACATTGCCCCATGATCTGATATTTTAAAATGATTTAATACCCAAAGGTTGTAAACTCCAATTTCTACATGAGGTACATGAAATATAAATCTACAAGCTTCCAAACAATTATCATGGGCATATACCAACATAAAATGACAGATTTCCAAGTATCATAACATTGCCCCATGATTTGATATTTTAAAATGATTTAATACCCAAGGGTTGTAAAATCCAATTTCTACATGAGGTACATGAAATATAGTTATGCAAGCTTCCAAATAATTATCATGGGCTTATAATAGCATTGAATGACAGATAACCAAGTTTCACAATTTTTCCCCATGAATTGACATTTTTCAAAATTAAATTCCCTTAAGCTAGCAAGTACTTAAAATTTCCTACACAAGGAATAATATTTCAATAAATCATAACAAAATTACTATAGCCCATTTTCATCCCTATTCAGCCACTGATAGAGTTTCAACACCATACAAGGTCCTATGACCATGTATTTCATTTTATTAAGGAAAGGGTGGGCAATTTCATTTATTAGGAAGAAAAATACTCAAATACCTCTAAAAATTCTCATTAAATTAACTAAGTCATTTTATGCTCCTACAAACATATCTACAAAGTTCTGAGCCAAGGCAAGAATATTTGGTCCTATGTCCTTCACAAATCTCACTTTGCACCCTTAAGGGTTTACCCTTAGGGTTTTAGGTCACACCACCCTAATGGCTCCAAATGACCACTAAGGTGTGCCACATGCCTTTGTATATCCATACCCACATAGCCATCATGATGGGAGGAGGCTAACACACTCAACTCCTCAAAATGACCTAAACCCTAATTTGACCCTTAAAGACCCTCATTAGGGTTTCCTATTTTCCATATCAAATGAACTCCAAATGGAGTGAAATTTTAGGTAGGCACTACTCATGTACAAAAATCATGACACCAAAGTTTGGTGTCATTTGGACATCATATGCTCCAAAAATCAACTTAATTTAAATATTCTAACTACCACAAAAACCCTAGGTAAAATTGTCCACCAAGGGCTGTCCCTTTGGCAGGTGGTGCCCCTAGGGTATACAAACCCATGGTTAAAAGCACAGCTCCAAAGCTTGAAGGGTTTGACCTAGGTAATTAATTTAGTGGACTGACCTAGTGTAGGACCAGTCCTAGTAAAACAGCTCCCTAGGGAGATGTGGGTCACCAAATGACCTAAATATCAAAACCAAATGAAATTTAAGACCAAGGCCTACAACTTTCATGTTGGGCACTTTTTCTAGTTCAGGCATTAGGAGGCCCTAATTTATATTTGAAGAGGACTGAATTTTAGAGGCAGAATAGCAAGTATAGAGAATTAATTAAATACAGGAAAATAAAGATCTGCACGAATCTTGGCGCAAATCAGACGGCGGCGCCATCATCTTCTTCCTCAGCCAACGGCTGGGATTCAACCACGTTGGGCCTATTTACTCCTCCCTTTCCCGGCCACCTGGTGGCCACCACCGCCGGCCACCACCGCCACCACCTTCGTGGTGGTCGGGGCTACGACTTCCCGGCGACATGGCGGCCGGAGGAGGCATTTTCCGGCGATCCTGGGTGTCACGAATCGAGCCAAAATCCATGGATTTCTTAGGTGGATCAGGGCTCAATTGAGCCCGATCCTTCAGCATTATGTGATGAGAAGCTAGCATGGGGGGAGGGGAGGAGAAACGAACCACTATTGGTGCGTGGCGGCGGCTCCGGCGACGGTTGGCCATGGATTTTCCTTGCTTCAGCGATCCCGCGCCCAATCTCGATTCTCCAGCAAAAGCTTTGCTCCAGGTGTCATTTTCGACTGCTCTCTACCTCCTGAAGCTAATGGTGAGGTTGGATTGGGATGGGGAGGCCTCTATAGGCTGATTTGAAAATATGCTACCTCAGTTGTGCCCCTTGCTGCCACCCTCCTGTTGCTGTCGGCCTCCTGCTTCCATCTAGGTCAAGCTCAAACCCCCAGCAATCAGGGAAGGCCCCTAGGCTGATTAGAGGAGAAGTGTGGAGGAGGGGGTGATTGCTTTTAGCTTTTGCTTTATGCTTTAAGCTTTTTGATCAACTTTTGGTCCCCCCCCCTCATTTGATTAATCAAACTTAGTGTTAGGTTCAGTCTAGGGCTGGTGGGCATGCCTTAGGTCCATGAGTAATTGGCTAGAGGATGGGGGTTGGGTCCCATTCAATTTGGGTCCAATATTCCCTTTAATGGGCTATGTTGACCATGGTTGTCTTTGGTCAACCAAGGTGAGGGGGTTGACCCCACTTGGGGGTCATGGGTCCCTTAACATCACCCAACATGGGTTGGTCCATGGTGGGGCTCCATTTGGTTTAATTTAGCCTTAAGGTGTGATTTTGACCTAAATTAAGCTAGAGTTGACTTTGGCCAAATTGGTCGAATGGTTGACCAAGTGATGGGGCTTTTAGGTCCAATGAGTTCCTTAAAGTGTTTAGAGTGTGGTGGTAAGGTCAATTTGAACATGTAGAGTCAATTGAACCCTAATTGACTTAGTTTGGTTAATGTTGACCTATTGTTGACTTTGGTCAATTTCATGCAATTGGGTCCCACCTGTTGGGGAAATGATTTCTCTTAACCCCTAGAAATGAGTTAAAGAAAGAATTTTATGAATGAAAAACAAGACTAAGTAAATATGCGTCGAATAGTATTCGACGCAACGTCGAAATATAGTCGACGTTTTCTTCAGGATATGTCGAAGTAACTTTAGGAAGATTTCGACGTATGTGTTGTCGACGCTACTCTTATTTCTAGTCGACGCATATAAAGAAGTCGACGCACCTTAGTCGACGCACCTTCCTTATTCTTCTCTCAACGTCCAGCCAGGATGAATTCGACGCTTACGTTGAATAGTAATCGACGCACGTCGATTTATATGACAGATTTAAATATGCGCCAGATCTCTTTCCTTCTTTCAGTAGATCTAATTTATATGGAATAATGTTAATATTTTATAGCCGTTCTGAATCATTCTTTCCTTCTATTTGATTCTTGGCTAATCTGATAAAGCTCATTATGGATATTATTTGAATTTGGAATAAATTCTTTCCTTCTATTGGTATGCTAATTATAGAAACATTTCTATTTTTCAAATTCTCTGACTGCTAATTGATTATCCTCATATAGCATTATTTTAAATACACAGAGCTATAAATAAAGAGGAGGTAGGCAGAAAACATAAGGAGTTGAGTGATCTACCACATACATTTTGAAATAGAGGAAAAGCTCCCAAGAGAAAAGAGAGAAATTGAGAAAAAGCTCTGCAGCAATATTCAACCATTTCTTCTTCTGCTCAATGCTGCAAAATCTGATTGCTCTCACTAAAAGAGAGAAAGGCTACAAATCTTCTTCTCTCTATAGAAGAAAGATTTAATTCACTTCTTGTGCTTCCAATCTTCTTGCTAGGAAGAAGATTCATTATTGTTTCTTACTTTCTTTCTTTCTTACTTAAATATTGTAAAAGAGTTTTTAGAATCTCTCTTCAAAAAATTCAGTGTACTGGTTCTAAGAGTCTCCTTGTCAAAAGACTCAGTTGGTTCTAAGAGCCTCCTTGTCAAAAGACTCAGGGTGGTTCTAAGGGTCTCCTTATCAAAAGACTCAGTGCAAGATAGTGAATTCCTACCAAGGGGGTAGAAGAGTGGACTACCCAATGTTTGGGGAACCACTATATTTTCTTGTGTTATGCTGTGATTTTCTCTCTTGCATTTACTTTAATTACTTGTCTAATTCTTGTTGGTGTGTGGGAAGCTCTAATTTGTGATCATACACATATATATATATATTAACTTTGCACAAAATATTTAAATCTCTATTCACCCCCCCCCCCCCCCTCTAGAGAATTCTAGTGAGGTTAACTGTGCACTTTCAATTGGTATCAGAGGGAGGTTGATCTAAAAAGGATAACTCCTTGATCAAAAAGATCCTACCTCTTATATATATATCTTCAAAACTATTTTTCACATGGCACAAATCAAAGATTATGCTTCCACCAGACCACCAATGTGCAATCTTGAAAAGTTTGCGGTTTGGAAAACAAGAATCAGAATCTATATGAATTCCATTGATGCTGACTTGTTCAATATTACTGTAACAGGTCCCCCAAAGCCTTACAGAAAGGATGCAAATGGCAACATCACACAAACACTTGTTCCAAGATCTGAATGGACAGAAGATGAGAAGAAGGCAAGAACTCATGATCTAAAGGCCATGAACATACTTGTCTCAACTCTCTCAGATGACATCTTTCAAAAGGTTGTTGACTGTGAATCATCCAAGGAAATTTGGGATGCCCTCACAAAGATGGTGGAAGGAAGTGCTGATGAAAAGAAAGACAAGAAGGCCCTATTGATCTCTCAATATGAGAACTTTCAAAAGAAGGCTGAAGAAAGCATCTCTGAAATGTATGACAGATTCAGTCTGATCATCAATCAACTAAGAGACTTGGATAGAGAAATCTCTCTTACTGAGATTAATGACAAATTGCTAATGAGTCTCCCTAGTTCATGGGACTCAAGAATATGGGCAATAAGAGACACAAGAGGACAAAAAGAGATCTCAACAGATGCTCTCTTAGGAAAACTCAGATCCTATGAGCAATTGCTGAAAACTAGAGAAGAGAAGGAAAGAAGAGAAAATACTTCAATTTCCTCAAAAGACAGGAACATTGCCCTGAAAGCAACAGAAGAAGGACTCCTGTCTCTGAAGATGAACTATTCAGTTTCTTGGCCAGAAGATTTAAGAGATGGGTCAAGACTGATGGATCAAGAAGAAGGGAGTCAAAACCAAGGTATGACAAAACTCCTACTAAAGAAATTGTGTGTTATTCTTGCAGGAAACCTGGACATATTGCTTCAGAATGTCCAGAGAATGTTGAGACAAAGAAAGGTCTGAAAAAGAAAGATCTCAAGGAAAAGGGGAAGAAGAAAGAAAGAAAGAGGCTTCATTGCAGAAGCTTGGAGTGAAACTAACTCTGAGGACAGTACCTCTTCTAAGAGTGACAGTGAAGAACCTAGGCAAGAAGATCTATGCTTGATGGCCTTTGAAGGGTCAATGAATGATGATAAATCATGGAGTGAAACAGGATCAGAAGAAAGCATATATTCTGATGATGAAAAAGAAAATAGCCTTATTCTCATAGAGGAATCTGAGGATAAGGATGAGGTAAGCATTTTTGATGAAATAGATTTTCAATGTGATAATTTTAGAAATGACTTTATGGGAATGTACCTAGATCAACTAAAAACAAAACAAGAAATCAAAGATCTAAAAGAACAAATTAACATGGTTAAAAACCAAAGTGTTAAAGAGAAAATATGCTCAAAAGATTATGCACTAAAAGCTAAAGAAATAGAAAGGGCCATAATAGAAAATCAGTACCTTAAAGATAAAGTAACCCAAGCAAAGGCCTTTAAGAATCAATAAAAATGAGAAGCCAAACTCTTAAGGAAATCACTGAAAAACAAAAACTAAGACACAAGTATCTTGGGCTAGGGGCTGATCCCTTAATCAGCCTAATTCCATCCAACAAACCTGCTTGGATGAGCCCTGTAAAATTCACTAAACCTGTTAATTTGTTAAAACCAGAAAAAAAGCCACAGGAAGAAAACTCCTTCAAAGAAATAAAAGAATTTGATGAAACATCTTATTATTCAGCTGATGACTCACAAACTTCATCTGAAGAAACAATCAATCCAAGAAAAACAACACATAAAGGAGTAAAAACAGAGAAAGGCAAAATGAAAATTTGTGAAGACACAGATGCGTCGACTTCATATCGACGCATGCACGATAGTGCGTCGACTTCTACTCAACGCAATCTCTCAGATGCTTCGATCTCTTTTAGACGGCTGAACAAAAGCACGTCGACTTTAAATCGACGCAACCTTTTTTATGCGTCTAAATCAGATCGACGTCATCTGGAGAAAGCGCCGAATACAAATCGACGCGACTATCAACATGCGTCGAATAGATATCGACGCACAAATGTTTAGAGCAACTTAAATACATTTTCTCCAAAAGTTTTTCATCCTAACCCTCATTTAGGACCCAGTCATCCTAATCATGAATTTTATCCAAATCAACACTTCAATCCCAAACAAAATGTTTATCTTAACCAAAAATCCCATCATAATCAAAACCTATATTCAAACCAACACTCTTATCATAATCAACACTTCTATCCTGCTCTAAATTCAAATTCCCTTAATACTAGGATAATCAAGTGCTATATATGTAACAAAGCTGGCCACACTACCAAGCAATGTTGGTACAATTAATCAAACTATCTGTAAAATCTAGTTCAAAACTGACTTAGAAAACATTAGGACTAGAAAGAAATAAAGAGAAATAAAAAATTTAAAATTCTTTTTAAAAGTCACTTCTAGTCGACGCACCGTCGATAACCAACACAATAAATCGACGCATGCGTCGACCAAAATCGACGCATACGTCGATAGAAAACCCTAAACATCTCAAACTCTGTCTATATCAACGATGACGTCGAATTCCACTCGACGTAACATCGACTTCATGATAAAGAGCGGCAACATTAGAATATTTTCGGTCACATCCACTGGAGTACCGAAAAAGCCTCGAATTGAGCCCTGTCTCGACGTTTCACCTGACTTAAAAAGACTCTTCAGAAACCTCCACTACTCTGCATCTTTTATCCTCCGTGCTCCTTTGTCCAGCTGATTCTTCTTGCTCCTCTCTCACTGATCTTCAATGGCTCCCAAAATAAATTCTGGGTTCGACATCGATCTCGAATCCTTCCAAGCAGCAGCAGAGAACTATAAAAGCATCATTGCTCTCTTCACTGAAGCAGGACTGAACAAGCTCATCTCCACTAGGTGCAAGCTCCTGGAAACTGAGCTCACTGAGCTCATAACTCATGTTCAGATTTCCGAACAAGGAGAAATCCAAGGAACACTCTATGAGACACTAGTCTCAATTTCAGCAGACCACATTAGGGCCACCTTTGACCTCCCATCAGGTATATCCTAATGTCATCTTCATTTCAATAAAATAGGAAAAGAAAATGAGCTTCTCATGAATGACTCAACTAGTATAAAATTATTCCCCTATTAGGTGATGAATCCATTG
The DNA here is from genome assembly GCA_033032865.1 of Dactylorhiza incarnata. NCBI lineage: Eukaryota > Viridiplantae > Streptophyta > Magnoliopsida > Asparagales > Orchidaceae > Dactylorhiza > Dactylorhiza incarnata. The sequence goes on along the minus strand of JAWHQI010000205.1, from coordinate 2,227,381 downwards.
AACTCACACCTGATGAAGTCAAGCATTTACTTACCACCATGAAATTCTCAAAAGATAGACCAATCCATCTGAAAAAGGTAGACTTTTCTGATGAATATAGGCTGCTGGCTGATATAGTAGGGAAAGTTTTACTGTGCAAGATCTCAGCACATGATGCAGTACCAAAATAACAACTGAACATCATGGGGGCCCTTGTGTTGAAGAAGAAGGTAGACTGGGCCACATGGCTACTCAAGATGATAGGCTCTAAATACTCTCACAAAGAGAATGCCTACATGAGAATGATGAGTCAAGTACTGTTCCATTCCTTCCCTGACCTATGTAGGTCAAAAGGAATTCCCATCCCTCCAGGAAAAAGGATGTCCATAGCCCTATTTTCTAAATGGGCCAGACAAATCCCTAAGCCTGGTTCCATTCCTGAAAGGACTCCATCTCCTCCTATCTCTCCTGCTCATCCTCCTCCTTCTCAAACAGTCACATCTTCTGTACCTTCTTCATCCACACAAATACCATCTTAACCACATGCCCAAGTCTCATCTATTCCTCCACCTCCTCCATCAAATATACCTCCTCAAGATGATAGAATCCCCTCTCCACATTCATCATCTCCTCACTCTCCACCATCTGCATCCACTGAGGCTCTACTCACTCAGTGCATCCAATCTGCAGCTCAAAAATTCCAGGCAATGCTAGATGAGCATTGCTCCCAGATTCATTCCTCCATCCTTCACATGCACACCCAAATAGATGGGGTCAGTGCCTCTGTGCAAGATCTAAAGTCATCTCTCTCTTCCTCTAGAGTGACTAGGTCTTTCTTAACCTTCTTGGCCAAGAAGGTCAAGAAGGGGGAGAATCTAGATGAAGATCAGCTCTCCAATCCTAAATCTCCTTCTCACAAATCCCTTCCTACCTCAAAAACTGACAGTCAAGCACTGCTCAAAACCCTTGGGAATGAGATAGTACCTGAGCTCCATATTGATGAACAAACAATAGAGATACTCAACATAGCAAGAGATGCTGCAAATCAAATGACACCACTACAGGGGGAAGAAAGTAGAGCAGTGAATGAGGCTGAAAATGAAACTGGTACAAATCTAGATGGAAATGAACCAGCTGATGGAACTGAGAAAGGAAATGAAGCTGATACTGGAAAAGAAAAAGAGACAGATATTCTGTTGGCTGAAGAAGAAAGAATAAAAGGAGCTCTATCCCAGGGGGAGCTATCTGCTCAGGGGGAGCTAATTGAACTTCTTACAAGTGGGAAAGAGAAATCCTCCTCTCCTCAAACATTAGTATTCAAGAGAAAAAGAAAGACTCCTCCTACCCCACCTGAGTAGTATTTGAAAACATTGCTGATATATCTCATCCTATAGTTAAAAATGAATTGGTATGAAATCTGTTTATATGATTCTGGAATATTTGATCTCCTTATCTAAATTTCACTTTTTAAAGTGACATACTTCTTATGCTAGTACAATTTCTCTCCAAGAAGGGTTAAGACAAATAGGGGGAGATTGTTGGGGAAATGATTTCTCTTAACCCCTAGAAATGAGTTAAAGAAAGAATTTTATGAATGAAAAACAAGACTAAGTAAATATGCGTCGAATAGTATTCGACGCAACGTCGAAATATAGTCGACGTTTTCTTCAGGATATGTCGAAGTAACTTTAGGAAGATTTCGACGTATGTGTTGTCGACGCTACTCTTATTTCTAGTCGACGCATATAAAGAAGTCGACGCACCTTCCTTATTCTTCTCTCGACGTCCTGCCAGGATGAATTCGACGGTTACGTCGAATAGTAATCGACGCACGTCGATTTATACGACAGATTTAAATATGCGCCAGATCTCTTTCCTTCTTTCAGTAGATCTAATTTATATGGAATAATGTTAATATTTTATAGCCGTTCTGAATCATTCTTTCCTTCTATTTGATTCTTGGCTAATCTGATAAAGCTCATTATGGATATTATGTGAATTTGGAATGAATTCTTTCCTTCTATTGGTATGCTAATTATAGAAACATTTCTATTTTTCAAATTCTCTGACTGCTAATTGATTATCCTCCTATAGCATTATTTTAAATACACAGAGCTATAAATAAAGAGGAGGTAGGAAGAAAACATAAGGAGTTGAGTGATCTACCACATACATTTTGAAATAGAGGAAAAGCTCCCAAGAGAAAAGAGAGAAATTGAGAAAAAGCTCTGCAGCAATATTCAACCATTTCTTCTTCTGCTCACTGCTGCAAAATCTGATTGCTCTCACTAAAAGAGAGAAAGGCTACAAATCTTCTTCTCTCTATAGAAGAAAGATTTAATTCACTTCTTGTGCTTCCAATCTTCTTGCTAGGAAGAAGATTCATTATTGTTTCTTACTTTCTTTCTTTCTTACTTAAATATTGTAAAAGAGTTGTTAGAATCTCTCTTCAAAAAATTCAGTGTACTGGTTCTATGAGTCTCCTTGTCAAAAGACTCAGTTGGTTCTAAGAGTCTCCTTGTCAAAAGACTCAGGGTGGTTCTAAGGGTCTCCTTATCAAAAGACTCAGTGCAAGATAGTGAATTCCTACCAAGGGGGTAGAAGAGTGGACTACCCAAAGTTTGGGGAACCACTATATTTTCTTGTGTTGTGCTGTGATTTTCTCTCTTGCATTTACTTTAATTACTTGTCTAATTCTTGTTGGTGTGTGGGAAGCTCTAATTTGTGATCATACACATATATATTAACTTTGCACAAAATATTTAAATCTCTATTCACCCCCCCCCCCCTCTAGAGAATTCTAGTGAGGTTAACTGTGCACTTTCACCACCCAAGTGCAATTCTCAAGGTAATGGTCTTCCTCAGTGGTTAGGGTGGTATGGGGGAGGTCAATTTGGTGAATTGAGGGTCAATTGGCCTAAGGGAGTGGTATTGGGCTATGTTGATTTTGTGCCCTTGGTGAGCGCTAGCACACTCCACTTGGTCCAAGGGCCTTGGTGGCCACTCAGCACACCACCCCTGACCTAATACCAACTAGGGGTCTAGAAGGATTGGGGATGTTACATCAGTCATGCCGGCAGATGGGAGACTCATCGGGTCGACTGATTAGTAATATCCCCGACTAGAGACCATTCTTCGGGCTCAGTCATGCTGGCATATGGGAGACTCATCGGGTCGACTGATTGGTAATGTCCCCGACTAGAGACCATTCTCCAGGCTCAGTCATGTCGGCAGATGGGAGACTCATCGGGTCGACTCGCCACATGCGGAGTGGCTTGGGAATGTGTTGGGTTCCTCTGCCTCCAGGTGAAGGTAAGACCTAGGATGTGGATGGGTACTCCGCCCACCAGTCGGTAATATCCCCGACTAGAGACCATTCTCCGGGCTCAGTCATGCTGACTGATGGGAGACTCATCGGGTCGACTGATTGGTAATATCCCCGACTAGAGACCATTCTCCGGGCTCAGTCATACCGGCAGATGGGAGACTCATCGGGTCGACTCGCCACATGCGGAGTGGCTTGTGTTGGGTATTGTAGCCACAATTACCTTGATTTGAAGAAGTGTCCCTTGAACTAAGATGAATTGATGTTGTATTTGATATTTCTCTAGTTATGTGTTTGCAGATTATTCCACTCTAAGTATAAACCAATGTCAGGTTTCAATGAGTCATCAAACACAGGTATATGCAATGTAATTCCTCATTGTATAAACCAAGGTTTTGACTCATGTGGAATCTCTCTATTGGGATATACTTTATATTCAAACACAAAAGGAAGAGCCAAGGAAGTTGATGTTTATTCTTATTAAGGAATTTGGTCTATAGAAGAATTCGACTAAAGACTTTGGACTATAGTCAAATTCGGCTAATGCCTTTTTTTAAGTAAGTCTGGAATTTTCCTAAGTAACATTAACCGAATTCGGCTATTGGACCTCTCGAATTCGGCTATTACCTTAGACGAATACGGTTAATCAATTTTCGGTTAATGGATTTCGACGAATTCGGTTAATAGCATTCGACGAATTCGGCTAATAGCTTTAATCGAATTCGGTGATTGTGCTTTTCGGCTATTCCATTTAGCCGAATCGCAGCTCTGCTTTTCAGCGGTTCAGTTCTTCCGGCTCGATCGTTTAGGGCTTCCACTTTGACGATACGCGCGACGCCCTTCTCGATGCTCTCGATTATAGCCGTTGGAATGGATAGGCTATAAATAGCTAAGGGTTAATTCCGTTTAACCCTAATCGTGAATCCAAGAAGAAAGACGTCGTTCTCTTCGTCCGTCGGCCGACCTTTATCGCAAATCAGCTGCTCCTTGCCGACAAAGCTTTTCACGATCCCTCTTGAAGAAAGGAGAATACTAGATCTCTGATTTTAGATCTGTCAAGTTCCTTTCAGATCTAGTTTTCTCCTAAGTGCTCAGATCAAGGTTTTTCAAAGCAAGATCTATTCTTCCTCTTTTAGATCCAGATTTCAGATTTTTATTTTCAAGGAAGAAGAAGATCTTTTATTTCAGATCTGATAAAGTTAAATCTCAAGTAGATTTAAAGTAGATTGTTTCTCAATCAAAGGTTTTGTAAGATTTATTTACAATATTCTTGTAGGAAGCTTGCTTCCGAGTTGTAGGTGTTATACTCCGAGTTGTAGGAGCGTTGTCTCCGAGTTTGTAGGAAGGTTTCCTTCCGAGTTGTAGGAGAGTTTGTTCTCCGAGCTTGTAGGAGTTTTGACTCCGATTTGTAGGATTATTCTTAATCCGAGATCAGTGAAGTAGCCTAGTCTAGCCGGTCGTGCTAGATAGGTGAGGTGGAAAGTGGACTACCCAAGATCGGGGAACCACTATATTTCTCTGTGTTGTGTTGTGCTCTTTTGGATTCTGTGTGCTTTTACTTCCAATATTTTTATTCCGCAAAAAGACACAGAATCTACCTATTCACCCCCCCCCCCCCCTCTAGGTGATTTAGGTTGCGACTAGATACTTTCAATTGGTATCAGAGGGAGGTTGTTCGTTAAAAGGTTAACACCTTGAACAAGATCTTTATTTCTAGTTGCAAGAGCAAGTTTGGTTGATATGGAAAAATCCAAGGATTCTACTATGATGCTCGTCTGTTCTAAGGAGAACTTCCCCATGTGGAAGGAAAGAATGAAGTTCTACATGGAAGCCACCGACCCAAGAATTTTTCAGATAGTAGAGGAAGGTCCCCATGTTCCTATGAAGCCATCTTCAATTAATTCTGCTATTATGATTCCCAAGAAAATGTTGGAGCTAGACAAAGATGAGATTGCCCTCGTCATCTTGGACAAGAAGGCAAAGAACATTATTGCTGGTGCAGTGGACGACTCTATGCTACAAAATCTTATACACTGCAAGTCTGCCAAGGAAATGTGGGACTCCATAGTTGTTCTTATGGAAGGTACAGAAGAAGTGAGGGATGATCGAAGATCGTTGCTGAATCAAGAATATGAAGCTTTCAAGCAAGATCCAAGAGATTCCATTTCTGATACTTATGAGAAGTTCTTTAAGATCGTCAATGGTCTTAAGAACTATGATCGAGAATTCACCGTTGGAGAACTGAATGACAAGTTCTTGATATCCCTAACGAAAGAATGGGATACCAAGGCAATTGCTATCCGGGAATTCGGAAAGTTGGCTACGATGGAGCCACAAATTTTGTTTGGCAAGCTCTTATCACATGAGCTCAAGCTGAGTATCAGAAAAGCTGAAGAAGAGGGATGCTCCACCTCTGGAAGAGAGAAGACCGTGGCACTGAAGGCCAAAGAATCAAGAAGACATAAAGCCTCATCATCTGTCAGAAGAAAATCCTCAGATGAAGATGATGAATCAGATGCTTGCCCCTCAAGCTCTGATATGTCTGATGGAGAGTTCTCCTCTCTCTCCAAGCAATTCAAGAGATTGCTCAGAAAAAGAAGCCAGAGGAAAAGTCAGTCCTCATCAGATCATAGAAGATCAAGGGGTGATGATGAATATTACAAGAAGGAACACAACAATGACAGGTATAAATCTAAACCTAATAAACATATTTCGACTGATATTATCTGCTATTGTTGCAATAAGTCAGGACATTTAAGCACGGAATGTCCATACAAGAAGAAAGAAGGATCGAGGAAGCAAGAGAAGAAATCCTTCAAGAATAAAAGGAAAGAAGAAAAGAGCTTCTTGGCAAAGAAGACCAAGACTCTTAGCGATAGTGACTCAGGGGCGTCAAGCTCGAATGAAGAAGCCTATTTTGGGTTAATGGCACATTCAGATGAGGAAGTAAGCGACTCCTCATACAAAGGAAAGGTAAACTCTCACACTCCTCTTTCCGCTTCTGAAGATGAAACTGCATCCGTAGCAAATAAAGATTATTCTTCAGAGGAAGACTTAGATCTAATGGTTCAGTATAAAGCTATGTTGGAAGGATTTGACAAATGCCGCAAGGTAGTCAAATCTCAAGCAAATGAGATTGAATCTCTCAAGATGGTGGAATCAGATTTGAGGAAGGAAATTGAAAAATTGACTCCTCTCAAAGATGAAGTCCAAATCTTGAAAGATGAACTTAACAGCTCCGCTGAATTATTAAATCTAAAGGAGAAATTCTTAAATGAATTAGAAGAAAGGTTAATGGTGGAAAGGAAGATAGTTGAAAGCTTCTACAAACCAAAAACTATCCTTCCAATCATTGATAGATTTTCTGCTCCTGCGAAAGGTAGTAGCCCTGATCATAAGGCCGAAAGTAGTAAGGCCGCCAAGAAAAGAGCTATTAAAGGTAAGGGCAAGGTTGACCAAAATCAAACCCGTCCCCGATGCCTCGAAACAATTACTTTCAAGGCACCTTATGAAAAAGTAATCCCCAAGGATCATGGTTCATTTCTTTATGGATCAGTTGTCAAGAAAGCACCAAAGATTAAATCTATTGTTGCTAAATCTCGTGAAGAGAAGAAGAAGCCATGTGTATGTTGCAATCACGAGGCTTCTACTTCTAAGAATGTTGCTCCTGCTAAACTCCCCGTTCAAAAGTTAAAACAGGAGAACAAGAGAAGATACAATCGATTTGATTGTTGGTGTTGTGGCAAAGTTGGTCACTTCGTCATAGATTGTTGGTTTAACCCCAGATATTATAAGACTCCACGGGTTAACAATGTAAGAATGACCCCTTGCAATGTTAACACTCCGAGTGGTGTTTATCTAACCAGGAACCTAGGACCCAAATCCTTTTGGGTTCCTAAGGGTAATTAATCTGTGTTTGTAGGTATGTCCAAAGGCCAACCAAAACTCTAATCAGGCAATTGGACAATGAATGTTCTTGGTACATGACTAGAACAAGAAGTATATAGCAAGGATGATATAAGCTTAGGAAATAAGTCCAGGCACTGAAATTCTAAGGGGGAGATAGGCTAAGGGGGAGAAAAGATTGAGGGGGAGCTGGTTCAAATTTTTCAAAGTTGCCTCCCAAATTAAGTCTCCTATGCAGTTGTTCAGGGGGAGCTTTTATCTCTCATACTTTTCCTTCCCTATCTGAAGCAGTCAGAAAGGGGGAGAGGAATTGTAAGGGGGAGAGGAATTGTAAGGGGGAGAGGAATTGTAAGGTGGAGAGAAAGTTGAAAGAGAAAGTTGAAAGGGAGAGAAGGTTGAAAAGCTAAGTTTTTCTAACTCTCCTTATGTTTAATGTACTTCTCTGTATATTTATTTCTGTTCAATTCACCTTAGTAGATAGGGTTACTTCTTCAAATAGGGGGAGATTGTTAGGTATTGTAGCCACAATTACCTTGATTTGAAGAAGTGTCCCTTGAACTAAGATGAATTGATGTTGTATTTGATATTTCTCTAGTTATGTGTTTGCAGATTATTCCACTCTAAGTATAAACCAATGTCAGGTTTCAATGAGTCATCAAACACAGGTATATGCAATGTAATTCCTCATTGTATAAACCAAGGTGTTGACTCATGTGGAATCTCTCTATTGGGATATACTTTATATTCAAACACAAAAGGAAGAGCCAAGGAAGAGCCAAGGAAGTTGATGTTTATTCTTATGAAGGAATTTGGTCTATAGAAGAATTCGACTAAAGACTTTGGACTATAGTCAAATTCGGCTAATGCCTTTTTTTAAGTAAGTCTGGAATTTTCCTAAGTAACATTAACCGAATTCGGCTATTGGACCTCTCGAATTCGGCTATTACCTTTAGACGAATTCGGTTAATCAATTTTCGGTTAATGGATTTCGACGAATTCGGTTAATAGCATTCGACGAATTCGGCTAATAGCTTTAATCGAATTCGGTGATTGTGCTTTTCGGCTATTCCATTTAGCCGAATCGCAGCTCTGCTTTTCAGTGGTTCAGTTCTTCCGGCTCGATCGTTTAGGGCTTCCACTTTGACGATACGCGTGGCGCCCTTCTCGATGCTCTCGATTATAGCTGTTGGAATGGATAGGCTATAAATAGCTAAGGGTTAATTCCGTTTAACCCTAATCGTGAATCCAAGAAGAAAGACGTCGTTCTCTTCGTCCGTCGGCCGACCTTTATCGCAAATCAGTTGCTCCTTGCCGACAAAGCTTTTCACGATCCCTCTTGAAGAAAGGAGAATACTAGATCTCTGATTTTAGATCTGTCAAGTTCCTTTCAGATCTAGTTTTCTCCTAAGTGCTCAGATCAAGGTTTTTCAAAGCAAGATCTATTCTTCCTCTTTTAGATCCAGATTTTAGATTTCTATTTTCAAGGAAGAAGAAGATCTTTTATTTCAGATCTGATAAAGTTAAATCTCAAGTAGATTTAAAGTAGATTGTTTCTCAATCAAAGGTTTTGTAAGATTTATTTACAATATTTTTGTAGGAAGCTTGCTTCCGAGTTGTAGGTGTTATACTCCGAGTTGTAGGAGCGTTGTCTCCGAGTTTGTAGGAAGTTTTCCTTCCGAGTTGTAGGAGAGTTTGTTCTCCGAGCTTGTAGGAGTTTTGACTCCGAGTTGTAGGATTATTCTTAATCTGAGATCAGTGAAGTAGCCTAGTCTAGCTGGTCGTGCTAGATAGGTGAGGTGGAAAGTGGACTACCCAAGATCGGGGAACCACTATATTTCTCTGTGTTGTGTTGTGCTCTTTTGGATTCTGTGTGCTTTTACTTCCAATATTTTTATTCCGCAAAAAGACGCAGAATCTACCTATTCACCCCCCCCCCCCCCCCCCCCCCTCTAGGTGATTTAGGTTGTGACTAGATACTTTCAGCTTGGGAAGGTGTTGGGTTCCTCTGCCTCCAGGTGAAGGTAAGCACCTAGGACGTGGATGAGTACTTCGCGCCCATTTGGTAAGATCCCCGACTAGAGACCATTCTCTGGGCTCAGTCATGCCGGCAGATGGGAGACTCATCGGGTCGACTCGCTGCTTGAGTAAGTGACTTGGAGAGATGATGAGCTCCTCTACCTCCAGGTAAGCTAGGCCCCTAGGACGTGGATGGGTATTCCACCTCCAGTTGGTTTGAAGAGTGTTGAGTTCCTCTGCCTCCAGGTAAGCTAGGCCCCTAGGAGGTAGACGGGTACCCACCCCCAACTGGTTTGGGAAGGTGTTGGGTTCCTCTGCCTCCAGGCAAGCTAAGCCCCAAGGACGTGGATGGGTACTCCGCCCCCAATTGATTCGGAAAGGTGTTGAACTCTTCTACCTCCAGGTAGGCTAAGCACCTAGGACGTGGATTGGATTTCTGCCCCAGCTGCTTTGATAAGATGGTGGAGTTCCTCTACCTCTAGGTGAAGGTAACCACCTAAGACGTGGATTGGATCTCTGCCTCAGTTGCTTTGATAAGGTGGTGGATTTCCTCTGCCTCTAGGTGAAGGTAAGCACCTAATACGTGGATTGGATCTCTGCCTCAGTTTCTTTGATAAGGTGGTGGAGTTCCTCTGTCTCTAGGTGAAGGTAAGCACCGAAGACGTGGATTGGATCTCTGCCTCAGTTGCTTTGATAAGGTGGTTGAGTTCCTCTGTCTCCAGGTGAAGGTAAGCACCTAGGATGCGGACTAGTTCTCTGCCCCAAGTTGCTTTGGAAAGATGGCTGAATCCCTTCGTCCCTCGGTGAGGGTAAGCACCTGGGATGTGGACTGGTTCTCCGCCACCGGATAGTTCGGGAAACTGTTAGTTCACTGCCCTTTTAGGTGAGCTCGGCTCCCCGGTAGGTGTGGAGTTCCCTCACCCTCCAGGTGAGCTTGGCTCCCTGGTAGGTGTGGAGTTCCCTCCCCCTCCATGTGAACTCAGCTCCCTGGTAGGTGTGGAGTTCCCTCCCCCTATAGGTGAGCTTGTCTCCCTGATAGGTGTGGAGTTCCCTCCCCCTCCAGGTGAGCTCAGCTCCCTGGTAGGTGTGGAGTTCCCACCCCTCCAGGTGAGCTCGGCTCCCTAGTAGGTGTGGAGTTCTCCCCCCCCCCCCCCCCCCCCCCCCCCCCCCCCCCCCCCCTCCAGGTGAGCTCGGCTCCCTGGTAGATGTGGATTTCCATCCTTCCACCTCAGGTCGAGTTCAGCTCGACCAAAGGTGTTGAGTTTTCTTCCACCTCAGGTCGAGTTCAGCTCGACAAAAGGTGTTGTGTTTTCTTCCACCTCAGGTCGAGTTCAGCTCGACCGAAGGTGTTGAGTTTTCTTCCACCTCAGGTCAGGTTTAGTTCGACCTAAGGTGTTGAGCTTTCTCCACCTCCAGTTGAGCTCGGCTCACGGAGGGTTGTTAAGTGGAGAAAGGTTCGTCTTCCGCCTCAAGTCAGGTTCAGCTGAAAAGCTCGGCAGGAGTATCCCATTGGCAGGGCCCTCCACGGATTTCTCCAAAGCCCCACCTGCTCATCAAATAGGTGGGTTGGACTTTCTTTCCGAGCTTGAGACAAGCTCGAAAAGAGCGGGGATTGTGTACAACCCTCATATTTTCTGAGCTGGTGTGACCCGACGCAGGTAAGATCGCTATAGTGAGGGTGGCTGTGACATGATGAATCGGCCCGTTAAGAAGGGTCTGAGGCCATCCGAGGCAAAAAGAAGGGGGGACGATCTGGTTCGTTCCCCCGCTTCCCCCCAAGGCCTAGGGAGGTGAATGGACCATGGTCCACTCGCCCGGAACTAGGGGCGAGTGGACCTTGGTCCACTCGCCCGAACCTAGGGGCAAGTGGACCCTCAGTCCACTCGTCGGCCCCTAGGGCCGAGTGGACCTTGGTCCACTCGCCCAAACCTAGGGGCGAGTGGACCCTCGGTCCACCCGCCAGCCCCTAGGGGGCAAGTGGACCTTGGTCCACTCGCCCGAACCTAGGTGGTGAGTGGACCCTTGGTCCACTCGCAGGTCCTAGGGGGAGTGGACCGAAGGTCCACTCCCCCGGGCCTTGGGAGGCACCTAGTCCCAGGGGCGAGGGGGCCTTCAGCCCACTCGTCTGCTCTCTATGTTAAGGGAGAGGTGGGCTGTTCAGGCAGGGGGGAGTAGGCGTCTCATCTCCACTCGCCTCCCCCCTGTGCTAGTTGTTCAGGTTCGTTGTTGGGCTGCGGATAACAGATTTTCGGCTATCCGCAGCCCACTTTTTGGGAAGTCTATAAATAGACCCCCATGGGCACCTTGAGAAGGGATGTTGGTACCCCCTCCCTCGCGTGTGAGCAAGCACTACCCCTCCCCTCCCCCTGTCACTGAAGGTGGACGGTGAGGTGATCCTTAGTGCCCTCCAAGGTGCCCGGGCTCAGCATTGGCTTGGGAGGGAAAGTTCCTTGTGAGCTTCCAGGTATGTGGTGGGACCTCCATGCTGCAGCTTAATGGGTCCGTTTGTGGACTTAGGTGTTCTTCAAGGGCCAGGTTCTTCGGTTCTTAGCCACTGGTCAAGGGTTCTAGCTCAGGTCAAGTAAGGGTTAGTTGCATCCCCCTTGCGAACGTCGAGACCAGTTCTCTGGTTTCAACATGTTAAATGTTGAATCTATTGTATTTTCTAAGTATATTGAGTTCACTCTTATGTTGATGACATAGTTCTTTCGCAAAATCAAAACACTTCATTCTGATTCGGGGGCGGTGATATACCTCTCAAGCGTTTAAGAAATTCCTTCTATCTCAAGGAACTCTTGCTTAATACTTATGTCATACTCATTAACAAAATGGGGATAGCTGAACGACATTATTGTCACGTCATGGAGGTTGCACGTTCTCTTCTCCTAACCTCATCTATTCATGTTCAGTTTTGGGCTGAAGCTATTCTCACTAGCGTATTTCTGATAAATAGAATACAACCTCCAAACCTTCAAAACACATCTCCTTATCAGCGCCTCCACAACCAAATCCCATCATACTCATTCTTGAAAGTGTTTGGGTGTACTTTCTTTGCTCAACTTCCAATAATAGAATGCACAAATAATTGCCCCATTCTATAACATGTGTCTTCTTCAGATACAGGTCTCAACCTAATGGCTATCAATGTAATGATCTTGTTGTTGGACGCATGCGTATCTCATGTCACGTCATATTTCTCAAGAAATTTCTTACTACCCAATCCATTTGTACCTCTACCATCATCTACTCCTTAGGACCTAATATTTCTTGATATTTTACCTCCATTAGATCCTCCTCAGGCATCTATTTCGACTCCATCCCCACCTTACTTGGACGAACAGAGATGCCTCCTAGTGACTCAGATTCATCGACCACATATGTTCTACAATCCGATGTTATCGAACCACCTTATGAATCTACTATGTCTCTTTGTTGCTCCACTCGATCCCATAAACCTCCTGACCGTCTCTGTCTTTTCTCCTCTCTCACTCCAGCTCTTCAAACTTTTCTCTCTACTACTTCTAGTCATCAAAAGCCCAGACATACCAAGAGGATGCATATATACCTGTCTGACAAAGAGCAATGGAAGAAGAATTACATGCCTTGAAGAATACCAGATTTTGGGATACTGTGTCACTACCTAAGGGTATTATTCCCATCATTTGAAAATGGGTCTACAAACTCAAAACATTAGTTGATGATACCATTGACAGATATTATACCCGCTTAGTTGCTCGAGGATTTCAACAACAGTACGATATCGACTATGATGAGACTTTCACTCTAGTCGCCAAAATGACCATTATTCACTCCTAAGACATTTCTCAGATGAACGTCAAGAATGCCTTTCTTCATGGAGATCTCTTTGAATATGTCTATATGACACTGCCATCCGAGGTCCCACACTCAGCCGTGCAAGTTTGTCATATCTCTGCAAGGCTCTTTATGGACTCAAACAAGCCCCACGAGCAGAGTTCTCTAGGATTACTACTGCCATTTGGCGGCTGGATTTTCTGCAAATTCCATGGACCCTGCATTGTTCACACACACCTCGTGCACTCTCTAAATTTTATTTGTTGATGACACGATCATCACGGGCGACAACTCAAGGCATATCCAACATGTGATGCATCATCTCCAACATCAATTTGAAATGAAATCTCTCAGACTTCTTCGTTACTTCCTCGATCGTGAAATAGATCATTCCCCCAGAGTATATACCTTATCTCAATTAAAGTTCATTCGCGGGATTATTGATATAACCAAAATGACTAATGAACGCACTGATGCCACTCCTCTTGAATTAAACCTCAAGCTTCGTTATCAAGAAGGAGAAACTCTATTAGATCCCTCCAGATACCCACAACTTGTAGGGATGCTAGTTTATCTCACAATCAGTCGCCCAGATATCTCACATGATGTACATATCATCAGTCAATTTGTCTCAGAACCCAGCAATCACTATAGATCTCTCAAACTCATATATGTCTCTTCATGCCAACACTGACGCTGATTGGGTTGGTGATGTGTCTGACCACAAATCCACAACTGGATACAGTATCTTTCTTGGAGACTCCCCGATCTCTTGGAAATCCAAGAAATAGATGCGATATCTCGCTCCAATGCAAAAGCTGAGTATCGTGCAATGGCAACCACTGTCACTGAAGTGACTTGGCTGCGATGAATTTTGCAGGATTTTCATATTCTTGGTTCAGGTGCCACTCTACTCTTCTATGACAACAACAATGTCATACAGATAGCTTCCAATCTTGATTTTCATGAATGCACCAAGTATATTGAGATTGACTGCCACTATGTCTATCAACAATTCATAAGCAAGATCATATCGCTTCCTCATGTCTCTTCCGCTCTTCAGATTGTAATAAATAAGGGAAAGTTGAAAAGATAAATGTTTTACCAAATAATGTTTTCCCCTTACACGTAGTATAGTTATTATTACGTTGGTTTGACTCTTCAACACCCCACCATCATAAAAAAAAAAGAACAAGAAGCTAACCTCCCTCCCTCCCCATGCAACCCATGTGTCCACCATTAGATAAAGTGAGAATGCATCCACTCGATGAAATGGATACTATCCATTTCACCCAAATGGAGAGAATCCGGATCCCATGCAACCCACGTGAACAAATAATAAAGAAAAAAGGGAGGAAAACTTTGACTGACATGCATTTAATTTGTTATAAAGGTGGCAACTCCACCTTGAATTGGCCAGCCAGAGGAAGTAAGTTTCTGAGAAGAAATTGAGTATATTCCTTTTTTTTGGACTCGACACCTAGTGTGGCCAAGGGCCCCAGCGGGCACTGGCAAGCGTTGACGAACGCCGGAGAATGTTGGTGGGAATAGGGCGGCGTGCGGATGCAAGTGCGGCAAGGCAGCGGCGGCGGCCTGCAACTGTTGCGGCATGGCGGTGTGTTGGAACCTTAGTTTTGATTTGAGTTAGGATCCACCTTTAATGTCTAAGTTTCTATCATAACATATCTTATAACTTAGATCAAATCCTATTAAGAAAAAAGGCTGAAAAGAGATATAATTAATAGGCTGAAATAATAAGAGAAAGATAAAAATAACATAAGTTCTCTGCGTTCGATGAACGGCTATCTGCGTTCGACGAACGGTGCTCTACGGTTGACGAATGGTATTCATTCTGCGCTAGACGAAATCCAGCAATCTCAGCGGTCGACGAATATCACCAATCTCAGCGGTCGACGAACAGACCCTGTCTCAGCGGTCGACGAAAAGCTGCGTTCGACGAACTCAAGTCTGCGTTCGACGAACAACTCAATATTCAGCGGTCGACGATCCAGCTCATCTCTGCGTTCGACGAAAAGTTGTGTTCGACGATCTCCAGTCTGCGTTCGACGAATATTCAGCAGATGTTCAGAATGATGAATCAAATGATCAGGTCGACGAACTTGAAGCTGAGCTCGACGAAATATCTACAGCATTATTTTATATTATTCTCAGTTCAACTAAAATATTATATATATGCTGTCAGATTTTATAAAATAATATTTATTATTTCTATATATATATATATATTGCTGATTTAACTTTACAGCTGTTTCAAGCATTAAATGTTATAGCCGTTGGCAGAAGCTTTAAATACTATAGCCGTTGCAGCAAGCCAAACACGGCAAGTTATGTTCTCGAGGATCTGCGAAATAAAAAGAGACATTATCTCCTTCCTCTTCTAGCGGCAAGAATTCAAAACAGCTGAAAGCTCTCCAGAATACATATACAGAGAAGAGCGGAGAAGAGAACAAGAAGATAAAACAAGATAGAACAGCTAGCGGCGAAACTGGAAGAAACGGGAAGAGAAACAGTGGAGCAAAAAGAAGAAGCAGATCTACATATTATTATCTTCTTTTTGCTAAACTCTTTCTTGCAGATCATCTTCATCCTGAGACACCAATCTATATCAATTGCTCAGGGATCTAAACTGCAAGAAAAAGAAGAGTGTTACAATCAAGTGAAGAAGCTCCATCCACAAAGCTGTCATCAATCTAAATCAGACAGAGGAAGCTTTCTTCAACATCATCATCAAGAGTCTTCTTAGAAAGAGAAGAACAACATATCTTTTTGTTTTCTTTATTTCCCCTCCTGTACAAAGGGTTATAACTCCCTTCAAAAGTTAACTCCCGGTTACAGGACACCTTAGCAAAAACCTGCATCTTGGTTTCGAGCACCTGATCAAAAGCTCTGTGGTGTGTGGACACCTGAACAAAATCACCTTGGTGTGAGGACACCTGATCAACAACCTCCTAGTGGATTTCTACCAGTGGGTAGAAGAGTAGATGTACCCAGGTTGAGGGGAACTACTATATATCTTGTGTCATCTAGTTTACTTGTTGTTTTATTTTTTTTATTGCTGTGCTGTGTTCATTATGCCTACTTAGTGTTTGTGGTTATTACTCACTCATCACATATATTTATATATATCATTACTTTGAAATAAACTTTAAACAAGAGCTTTAAAATATATTTAAGAACTAAAACTAACTCCTTTCTCGGTGGCGGGAAGCAAGTGCAGCAAGGTCATGGCGGGCGACAACAAGTGAGGCAAGGCTGATGCAGGCTGCAGCGGGTGCGGCGAGTTTATGGTGGGCGGTGAGACCGTGGCGGGCTGCATAGGCGCGACAAAGCCAAGTATCGGTAGGGTGCTTCTCCGGTGGTGGTGGGTTGTCTAACGACGACAAAAGTTTGTTTTGTCACGAACCTTATGCGTTCGTTGTGCTAGTGAATAGCAGTCAATATTGTTCTCTCTCCCACAAATTGATCGAGTCCGGCTTCTCCGCGGCGTTTTCTGTAACGGGCGTCGGTATACTTCTTCGTATATGAATATTGCAGTTATATATTTTATATATGCGGTGCACATGGTTCAGTATTTTTGTGTCTTTTTTGTGTCTCCCTGTATTAATTTGGTTGTGTCTAGGGGATGCATTCCGCGTTATCCCCAACAAGTGGTATCAGAGCAGGTTCTGTAGGCGACTGATTGGACATTCAGGGAAGGTTTGACTACGGTTTGTGACGACTAGGTCCGCTCTCCATCCCTTCAAATTTAACCTTTGAATTAATCAAGTCTCCTAATCATGCCAGAGGACAACCATGACAGGGAAGAATGCGAATCTGAAGAGTTTTTCTGTGAAGAAGTTCAATGACAGTGGCAGATTTGACCTAAGGAGGGTGCAAATCCATGAGAGGGGCATGATGCCTATTGATATGTTATAGGGAGGAGACAATCTGTGGGAACACCAAAATATGTTCAAAGGTTTTCCGTGTCAATTAAAGGCAGTTGGCGTAGAAACGGAGGAAGGCGTGAAGACCCTATCACTTCTTACCTCGCTCACAAAGACTTACCAGCCTTGGTGACAAAAGTCTTGTATGAGAAGGATACAATGGAGCTAGAGGAGGTCACGATCGCGGTGTTATCCAGACATATGTCGAAGGGCCCCACTCCTGGGGGAGATCACATCTTGGCAGCAATAAAGGGTAAGAAGAGGCAGTTCGGTAAGGGATTGAGAGAGCACGATCTCAACCTAGTCCGAAAGGTATGATATTTTACTATTGCAGATAGTGCAGTCACACGGGAGTGCTAGTTCACAGCATGCAAAAAGGCCTCGAGGTCAGGATGCGGACTATGTGACATTGGGTCAGGGTGCAGAGTGATGACGTCCTCGCCATCACTGAAAGTCAGAGCGACTCTGATAGTTGGATGTTAGATCCCGGTGTGTCGTAACGCAATTACTCTGATGCATCAATGTTTTGTTCTCTGAAGATGACGACTCGAGGTACGAGGCCACGGGGACATGGATGAGTGACATGAGGATGCATGATAAGGTGGTGCGCAAATTTGAGAGGGCGTATATAGTGCCCAAGCTACATAGGGATTCGACGTTGTTCAACACATTGGACTTAAATGGCTATAGTTGGGTGGCCTGGGTGAAGTCTTGATGGTGAAGTGAAGGCAAACCGGGCTCAGGTGAGCTGTGCAGTGCGATAGCCTGTACCGGCTGATGGGGACCACAATGGGAAATGGTGTGCCCATGATTTCTGTGGGTGACAGGATGGTTGGTTGTGGTGGTGCAGTGGATCGCCCTTCTATGACTCGGTTCGACGAGTCAGCTTTTACGATCTTGGTGCGTCGACATCCCTTAGATGAACCAGAGCAGATATGGAGTCGGCTGGAGTAAGTCGGCTGATACCTCAGACTTGAGATGGCACTTCATGCAGACTAGTGCTTTGTGCAGTTGATGCTTCGTGGAGATTAGTGATATGTGCAGACAGTGCTACATGCTGATATTGCTTTGTGCATAAAGTGGTTTTTGAAATTCAAATCAAGATGATGATTGTTACGTTGGTTTGACTCTTCAACACCCCACCGTCATAAAAAGAAAAAAAAAGCAAGAAGCTAACCTCCCTCCCTCCCCATGCAACCCACGTGAACATATAATAAAGAAAAAAATGAGGAAACCTTTGACTGACATGCATTCAATTTGTTATAAAGGTGGTAACTCCACCTTGAAATGACCAACTAGAGGAAGTAAGCTCCAAAGAAGAAATTGAGCAGATTCCCTTTTTTTGGACTCGACACCAAGTGCGGCCAAGGGCCTCGGCCAGCGCCGACAGGCGCCGGCGAACGCCAGAGCACGTCCGCGGTAATAGGCCGGCGCGCGGATGCAAGTGCGGCAATGCGGCGGCGGGCTGCAACTGTTGCGGCAAGGCGGTGGCGGGTTGCAATGAGTGCGGCAAGGTCGTGGCTGGCGACAACAAGTGAGACAAGGCTGATGCGGGCTGCAGCGGCTGCGACGAGTTTATGGTGGGCGGTGAGATGGTGGCGGGCTGCATAGACGCGTCAAAGCCTAGTATCAGCGGGGTTGCTTCTCCGGTGGTGCTGGGTCGTCTAACGACGACGAGGGTTCGTTCTGTCACGAATCTTGTACGTTCGCTGTGCTAGCGGATTGCATTCAAGATTGTTCTCTCTCCCGCGGATCGAGTGAGTCCGGCTTCTCCGCGGCATTTTTTGTAATGGACGTTGCTATACTTCTTTGTATATGAATATTACAGTTATATATTTTATATATGCGGTGCACATGGTTCAGAATTTTTGTGCCCTTCTTGTGTCGCTCTGTATTAATTAGATTGTGCCTGAGAAATGGATTCCGCGTTATCCCAACAGGTATTGCATTTATATTTCTTCTTCTAAAAATTGCCATCACGAATCATCTCGGGTCTCTTTATCAGGAAAGTGCACATATTATTCCATCTCGATTATGGATATATTAAGAACGGTAAAACTTGATACATTTTTTTGCGTGAGGTAGGGCAGTACGGCCACTCACAATTTGTTTCAAATTAACCAAATAGCCTAAACAAAATAAAATCACCTCTACATTGCTTGAATCCGTTAGGTGTGTACGAGAAAGAAGAATATTAGGCACATGGAGGGGATCTCTAACCCAAATTGGGTAGATCAACCGATCAAAATTTCTATTTTGTTTCAATATTCAATGTAAATAATCAGAATAATTTGTTTTTGAAATATATTATGAAATAGTCATGCAAATAAAGCCTAGTGGGACCAGCCTGGCTAGGTTCCCCTAAGCCTAGCTTTTTCTGTCTATTCAAGTCGGTCCATGGTCAAACCAGGCCAGGCTTGGCCCGGGTCCCCTCTTTGAAAGGGGGTTGTGCAACCCCGTATTTGCCAAGTGGTCGAATGATCAAGATAAGACATGAATGAGCGACCTGACGAGTGGATTATTTCTTGCTAGCATGATCAGCACTCGCCTGACGATCAACGATGAGTGGCGAGTTGTTCACCCCACGGGGTACTCGCCACACCTGGGTGAGCTGAAAAGAACTACCTCGGCTCGCCTATAGCTAAGTAAATCCTACTGACCTGCAATTAGTCTTTCCAAACAGCGGGATTCTGCTGCTGGCAGACCAATTTGGGCTGCATTTTGAAAGACCAAAAGGCGGGATCTCCTTTGGCTAGCTCTGGTTGGCAAGAGGATTCTGGCTTGCTTCTCACCGTGGTTTTCGGGTGTATGTCCAGGAACTCTCTAGTACTCTCCAAGGTGTCCGACTCAGCTTTTGGCTTAGGAGAGGAAGCTCTCTAAGATTTTCCAGGGGTGTGGCAGGACCTCCTTGCTGCAGCTCGAGGGTCTATTCTAAATTTTTCATCGTAAAGAGTGAGGTTCCTTGTCCCGAGAGTCTGACCTACTGAGTCAACTTAGAAGAATTTAGTGCAAGCTAGTAAGACCCTTGGTCCGAACTCCTCGTTGAACCGTGGTTTCCGGGTTCAACAAAGTCCTTGAAGGGCTTCCAAACCGGGCCTAGTCATGGTCTAACCCATCGACTTCCTACTGTTGCGGAGGAGGAATCGATCGCCAATCGGATGGGAGAGACCGGGATCACCGAAATCGAAAAGGAAAGAGACCGGCGAAAGAGCGTTTTTGGAGGAAGAAGAAGATTGGAAACTAGAAGGGGGCGGTGGCTTTGGGGTTGGCCGACTGGGAAGGATGCGACATCGATCGAGGAAGCACGCAGGTTATTGGGTCAAAACACCCAAAACTCGATATTATTTAAGTGTGGTCGTGCTTATTATTTTTATCACAACATTGCTCATTTTAAATATAATTTTATGTATTCAAATTGAATTTACAAAAGTAAAATTGCAAACAAGGTTGAAACATTGAATATAGAAATACAAAATTCAAACTACAAATCATAAAATATTAAAATTACAATATATTGAGATTAGAAATAATTGAAATTATATAATTCATTGAAATATTATTCATAATTAGCAATATTCAATGCACGCATTGTTGGAACTGGTATTTGACCCAACGAGGAGTTCAGACCCCTGTGAAGGGGGCAGCTAGCGCTTACTGATCCCACGGAGGAACCTGACTGAAGACTTAGAACGAAAGACATGACCCTTAACAACAGCGCGGAGGTCTCACCACACACCCGGAAGATCTTTTTAACGCTTCCCCTCTCAAGCCAAGACTATAGCCGGGCACCTTGGAGAGCCGAAGGAGCTAACCAAAGAGATCCTGAGGAGAAGCAAAGATCTAGCCTGCTCTCCAAAGGTGCCCCAAAGGGTCTATTTATAGCCTTTCTGAACTGGTCTGCTAATAGCGGGCTTCCGCCTTTTGGTTTGCTATACACATCCAAAATTGGCCTGCTAACAGCCAAACTCCGCTGTTCTGAAGGGCTATTGGCAGCCCACAAATGGTATTTAGGTAATTTTATGCTCAAAACCCCCAGAGCGAGTGGTCCATGAGGGCACCTCTCGCCTAACCTCACGCGTACCAGATCTCCCGGCACCCGCGGGGCGAGTGGCCCTTGAGGGCGCCACTCGCAGGGTCCTGGGTCCTCTGGGCGAGTAGGGCCCCACCCCTCACTCGCCCGACTACCAATACATTCGCGCTACTCTTGCGCGAGTGCCCTGTGAGAGAGGCAGCACTCGCTCGGAACCCATTTTGTCCTTTCTTGACCTAAGCGAATACCAATAATAATGGAAATACATAATATTCAAAAGTTTTTAGTAGACCTCCTAAACGTACAATGGTAGGTTATCATTAGGCCTACAAAACTACTTTCAAAATATAATAGCTCACTTTAAAATGATTTTTTGTTGAAATATAAATGTTTTTGAAAAAAATAATCATAAAATTTTGATATATATATTTTTACGGTCATTTTAAGTACTCATATGTATATGTTACGGGCGAAGCCCGCCGTCGCCGGTCGGGTACTGTCGACTACGGGCGCAACCCGCTAAGAGTCAACGAGCACGAGCGAATCCCGTGCGAGCATCTTCGCACGGACTTTATGCGGGCGAAGCCCGCATTGATGCTGCCGAAGGCCGCCCAAGAGCATCGAGCACGGGCGTAGCCCGTGCGAAGATGCTCGAGCACGGGCGTAGCCCGTGCGAAGATGCTCGTTTATATATATATCTCTATCATATATAAAGAAATACTATGGTCTGCTAATAACATGAGTTCGAAATTCCAACAAATAATATAGGTCATCAGATCTGGCTCAGTAATTCAACCACCGTCGGATTTAAACCTTTTAATCTGAACACTCTCTCTCCAAATTTTCGTAGGTCTCCTAAACCTAGAGTAGTAAGGTGCCCTAAACCTATATTTTCGTAGGACTCCTATCCTACAATGGAAAATTACCATTTTACCCTTCTGATTTTGAAAAAATTTGACCCAGTGAAACTCAGTCTACATATAAAATATGCACGCCAGGTCTGCATATATCATCAAAGCCAGCCTGCATACAGGCCCCCCACTTTACATAGATGGCCCCATTTCAAATTTTAAATAAGCACTCATATCCCGCTACTTAAACACGAAAATTATTTCTATTCTCACGATGTGGGACTAAAGGCCTAGCATATCAGTTTTGCGCTTGCAGTTATTCGTCGACCAACATTTTTATTTTCAGTTTTCTTGATTTTTGTGCCCTAAATATATCTTATTTGAAAAAGTGATCAACATCAAAGTTGTATATCTCATCGAGATCTACAGCTTTCATGTTGATCACTTTTTGATTTCAAGTCGTTTAGGCCCTCGATTTGGGCCCCGAAAAAAGTCGACGTGACTTTTTTCGGGGCCCAAATCGTGCCCCTAAACGGCTTCAAATCGAAAGTTGATCAACATGAAAGTTGTATATCTCGATGAGATCTACAACTTTCATGTTGATCAATTTTTTAAATAAGATATATTTGGGCCTCAAAACTCAAAAAAACAGTATTCGCACTATAAATTTCTAATTTCTTATTCGCAGACCAACATTTTTATTTTCAATTTTCTTGATTTTTGAGACCTAAATATATCTTATCTGAAAACGTTATCAACATTAAAGTTGTAGATCTCATCGAGATCTACAACTTTCATGCTGATCACTTTTTGATTTCAAGTCGTTTAGGCCCTCGATTTGGGCTCCAAAAAAAGTCGACGTGACTTTTTTCGGGGCCGAAATCGTGCCCCTAAACGACTTCAAATCGAAAGTTGATCAACATGAAAGTTGTATATCTCGATGAGATCTACAACTTTCATGTTGATCACTTTTTGATATAAGATATATTTGGGCCTCAAAACTCAAAACAAAGTATTCGCGCTATAAATTTCATATTTAGCTCGAGTGTATACTAGAAGTTCGTCGGGGGTGGGCGAAGCCCGTCGTCTCCACCGGTTACTGTCGTGGTTGATCGTAGGGGCGGAGCCCTATGTTAGGGGCGGGCGACACCCTCATGGGGGTCGCGTACTATTGCGCGGGGCAGTAGGGGCGAAGCCCCGTGTCGGGCACTCGTATATATATGTATATATATAGAGAGAGATATACATATACAGACACACACGGATAAATGTATATACATATCCGTGGATGTTGAAGCCACGCTCCGATGGTAGATTGTATGGAGACTCGCCTTGCGGGTTGCCTCCACCCCTAATCCCCCGTGGATCACTCTGATCCCTCCTCGGGTCCCCAAGTCGACCCTGTCCTCGCACCTTTCTTCCTCCTCCTCCCGAGGCAGGACCTCCTCGATCCTTACTTGCTGCTGCTGACGCTGCGCCGGCACTCTGGCCCTCTTTGTTTCCAAAACTCTGGGCAGGTGGCAGTTGCGTGACCTTCCTCATCATGGAAGTCACAGTATGGCAACGCCACTTCTCCCCTCTCGGCCTCTGCCGCCCTATTCCCCCTTCTTCTTCATGCTACTGCCTTTGCTCCTTCTCTCCTTCCTCTTCCTCCCCTTCCTCGTCTGATCGCCATAGCATGCTGAGGCGGGGGAGGCATATGCCTCAGACCCTGCCTCCATCCCAGCTGAGGAGGTCTTCCCTGACCCCCATGGAAGTTACCCCCTCTCGGGGCATAACCTCTTCCTTGACCCTGCATCCCCCCGCCATGCTGCCTCCATCCCCCCTCCGGGGTCCGGGGCTCTTCCCTTCTCCGTACCTCTTGCTGCCTGGGCTCTGGCTCACTGAGCTTTGCTAGCCTCCTGGTAAGCTCCGGATTGGCCTCCTCGCTTTCGATTTCTTCTGCCACCCTCTCCATCAACTCCTCGTAGGAGACGGGGGCCTTTCTCTTCAAAGCCATCTTGAAGAAACTCTCCTTCAGACCGACCGTGAAGGTGAGTTGGAGGGCAAACCCAGGCATCTCTTGGGTGAGAAGCACCTCCTCCTGGAACCGATCCTCATAGCGAGCCAACGACTCCTTGGGCTCCTGCTTCACCTTGAAGAGGGACTCGACGTCCTTCTTCCTCTTCTTTGAAGTTGAAAACCGCAACAAGAAACTTCTACGCAGGTCTTCAAACGCATAGATCGACCCGACAGGGAGTTAGTGGAACCACTCCCTAGCCTTTTCCTTTAGGGTGACGGCGAAGAGCCGACACTTAAAGGCGTCCGACATCGGCCTGATAGAAACCGAGTCTTCGAACGACTGTAGGTGCTGGACAGGGTCGTCCCTGCCATGGTAGTAGACCCTGTCCCACTCTCTGAACCCTTCCGGAATGGGTGTGGAAAGACCAGCTCGCAAAAGGGGCTTCCTCCACCTGCTACCCTTTCCTGCTCCACTCGCCCCCCCCCCCCCCCCTCCCCCCCCCCCCCCCCCCCCCCCCCCCCCCCGCGAGCTCCCTTGCTAGGCTTGAGCTCGCTGGGGTCGTGCTCGCGAGAGCCACTCTCTCCCGAGCCGCTTCTAAGGGCACCGCGCCTTTCAGGATCGCGCTCGCCTGTGCCGCACCCGCCTGCGCCGCACTCGCCTGCCCCGTGCCCGCTGGCACCGAACTCACCGAGCTGGCGAACAACACTCGCCCCTCCAGGTCCTGCACTGACCCCCCACCCACCTCCTTTCCAGCCCTTCCTCCCGGGGCATTCTCGCCAGCTGCTGCCGGAGGAGGGAACGCATGAGCCGCCGGGGTCGCGAACTCGCTTCGCAAGGCCGCGACTGCGAACCCGAGGGTGTCGAGGACTTCCCTCCTGAAGTCTGAGAACATCATCGGCGTCACCACCGAGGGTGACTCGCGAAACTCCTCGTCCTGCCCTTCATCTCCTGTCATGTCCCTTCCTTGGAACTTTCTTGGACTAGCCACACTCCACGCTCACCGCACCAAAATGTTGAAACCGATTTCTCGGTCTCTTATGAAGCTCGGGCCCTCAAGAAGTTGAGGGGCAGCTGGCCCTTACTAGTCCCTTGAAAGGAGCAGACTGGGGACTCGGAAACAGACTAAGACCTTAGTCACAGCAAACCCAGAAGATCGTTGAGCGCTTCCCCTCCCAAGCCAAAGCTGAGACTTGGGCACCACTACAACATATATGATCAACGACGACGTTTTTTTTGTGGCGCTTTAAAAATCGTGGCTAAAAGTTTTATCCACGAAATACCTATAACGACGCTTTTTATAAAAAAACGTTGCTAATGATAAGCTATAGCCACGTTTAAGGATCACCGTTGCCGTAGATTTAGGTATTGCGCGCGGCCGGATCAGATTTGCGTGGCCGGATCAGATTTAGGTATTGCGGCGCCTTAGATTTTGCTCTATTTTTCTTTTCTCTGTCGAGGCTAGGGTTTTCTCGCGCGTGCCTCCTCCCTCCCTTCGGATCGACAAGGCTAGGTTTTTCTCGCGCCTCCTCCCTCCCTCCCCTTTCAGCGTTAATCGACGATCCCAGAGGTAATCGATCGCCGGGTTCACAAGATCTGCACAGGTTTTCCTCCTTATTGTCTGCAACTGCCGCTGCTCTTGTGAGTTTCACACTTCCACTCATTATTTTTTATTTATCTTCTTTCCTCAAGTTGTTTTAATTGAATCAATCGTTCCCCTACTTGGAGACGACAGGGACCAGGAAGCAGAGTTTAGTCGTCCATTTGAGGTGGCGTTGAGTTGGCCATTTGAGGTCTGATTGTTTCACTGAAATTTATCCTGCTTTATCTCTATTTACCGTGGACTCATCTTTCCTGGTAAGGGTTTTTTCATACCAAACATGCTTACTAGTTAGAGAATCTAAAGTTAAGTTGAGTGCGGTAGATACGAGATGAGATATGAAGTTGATATAAGTGAAGCTCCGGGAAAAAATTTCTTGGTATCGATGCTGGTGTTAATAGCAATAAAAGCAATCGCCGGATTGGAGGAAAAAAGAGAAGATGTTGGATTATGAAATTATACACAGTTTTCTGATATATTCAACTAAAATAAACCTTCAAAGAAATGAAACTATTAACCAATTGATTGTACGCAGTTGTCAGTTAGATACTTTTTAGTTAATTTTTCATTAGAGGTTCTGTTACCCTGATAAATAATTAGTTCATAGCACTCAGTAACTCAGAAAAACACTCCAAAATAAATCTGATAACAGAGTCAATCTCAATAGAGCTAGCCCATCCTAACATAGCCGGCCAACACAAGTCCATGAAATCATCAAATGGCAGAAATGAATAGAGATTTTTTCCTCAGCTTCTAAGGTTTATAAAAAATAATAGATATCACTTTTTACAAGTCCATGAATACCCATTGTTATCTGCACTAGGACTACTAAATCAATATGGATATGGGGAGTTCTTTCTCTTTTTAATGTCTGAGTGGTTTAAAGGAATTGAGATATAAACATGGTTAGATAGATATATGAAAGGATCTTGTTAGAACAAATTTACACAAATACGACTCCTGCTAGAACAACTGAGGAAGGATTCATATTTAATAATTTTTGTTATTCTTTATGCAGGTACCTAACTAAATATTTTATATAGTAACAATGGATAAGAAATGGATGTTAGAGCCTCGTCACTCAAAAACTTATTTGGAAGGCATGAAATATTTGTTAGATTTATATTATGCATTCACACCAATCAGGGAGAAGTGTCCATGTCCATGTAGAAAATGCTTAAACATGAAGATGTGTGATCGAAATATGGTAGAAAAACATCTTGTTTGGAATGGTATAATGGAGAACTACACAGATTGGATATATCATGATGGACGGTTGTCTAACAATGATAAATGCCCTTTTGATGCAAATCCATTACACCCAAATTACAACTTGAGTGATCCAATAGATGAACTATTGCGTGCAGCTATTCCAAATCTACAACTTGATGAAAACTTGAATGAACATGATTTACATCATGATGATATTGGTGAAGACGTGATATTTGATCATCCTGAAGCTCCCGTAAATACAGATGCAAACAATTTATACACATCTCTCTTAGAGGAAAATAAGTCATTGTGGGAAGGATGCCAAGAGTACACAAAATTAACTTTTTTGTTAAAACTCCTTCATATTAAGACTCTTGGAAATTGGAGTAATGTACATTTCAATATGTTGCTGAATATATTACAAGGTGCTATTCTGGGTGGTCATAAATCAATTCCTGCTAACTATCATGAGACCAAGAAAATCACTTCAAAATTAGGTCATAATTATATTACGATTGATGCATGTGAGAATGATTGTTCTTTGTTTTGGGGACCACATCAAAATGATAATGTCTGCTATGTGTGTGGTAAGTCGTGATGGGTTGTAATACTTGAAGATCAAGTGGTTCACAAGTCAAGGAAACGTAAGCAACAAGATAAGAAAAATGCAAAGAAGATTCCGGACAAAGTTTTTAGGTATTTTCCATTGAAAGAACGGTTGGAGCGATTATTTCTTTGCAGGCAAACTGCTGACATGATGAAATGGCATGCCAATGAGCCTAATCATGACAACTTCATGCATCACCCTAGAGATGGTTTGACATGGATAGACTTCAATAACCGCCACAAAAGAGTTTTCTAGTGATCCCAGAAATATTCGTCTTGGCCTTGCCACTGATGGTTTCAATCCTTTTGGAGATCTTAGTAGCATGCATAGTACTTGGCCAATTATGTTGATAGTATACAATTTGCCACCTTGGGAGTGCATGAAAAAAAAGATCTATCATTATGTCAGGTCTGATTCCTGGTCCGAAAATGTCTGGTAATAATATTGATGTATATCTACAACCATTAATACAAGAGTTGAATGAGTTGTGGGAAGTTGGGGTACAGGTACTTAATGTTTCAGATGAAAAAAAGTTTACACTACATGCTGCATTGTTGTGGACTATTAGTGATTTTCCAGGGTTGGGTAATTTATCAGGATGGAACACACATTCTAAACTTGGATGTCCATCATGCGGGTTGGAAACTCAATCTTGTTGGCTAAAGCATAGTAAAAAACAGCATATCAGGCTCACCGTAGATTCTTGCCTGCTGATCATCCATATCGTAAAGCAAGAAAGTTTGGTCGTCATGAAATGCATATTAGTAATGCGAAACCACTCAGTGGAAGACAGGTATTAAAGGAAACAAAAAAATGTTCAAGTTCTATTTGGTCGAACAAACCAATCCAGAGGACCGACAATGCATTGGAAAAAAAGAAGCATCTTTTTTGATTTGCCTTATTGGAAAACTAATCTATTAAGACATTGTCTAGATACGATGCATATTGAAAAGAATGTGTGCGATAACATATTACATACTATCTTGGGTGATCCTGCTAAATCTAAGGATAACGTGCACGCTAGAAGAGATTGTAAGGATTTGATGATTTTAAGACAATTATGGCTCCAAGAAAGAGATGACGACACTGTGATTATTCCACCAGCATACTTTACTATGAGTAAGGTTGAGAAAGATACTTTTTTGGGAATACTGAAATTGTTGCGAGTTCCAGATGGATACGCCTCAAATATATCTCGTTGCATTAAACTCAAGCAAGGCAAGATACAAGGGTTGAAGAGCCACGATAATCACATCATTTTGTAGCAGTTTTTGCCAGTTGGTTTGCGGTCAGTGTTACCGAGGCTTGTAGTAATCTCATTAATGGAAGTTTCAATGTTCTTTAGACAATTGTGTTCCAAAAAACTCAAAGTTTTAGATTTGAAAAAATTTGAAGATCGAATAATATTGGCCTTATGTCAGCTTGAAGTAATATTCCCTCCTTCTTTTTTCACTGTAATGATTCATCTTATGATCCACCTCTCACAAGAAGCTATTTTAGGTGGTCCAGTACAATTTAGATGGATGTATCCTATTGAGAGAGAACTTGGGCATTATAAAAAATTTGTTCGAAACAAGTCAAGACCTAAAGGATCGATTGCAGAGGGTTATATAGCAGAAGAAACTCTAACATTTTGTTCTCGGTTTTTAGAGGGGATAAATACTCGGTTTAATCGTCCAAGTCGTAACAGTGCAATTTCTATAGCCCTAACTCCAGCATTTACAATACTTCCGCAATTGGGAAATGCAACAAAAGGTGCGATCTTGAAAACACTAGACCCAATCAGCCTTAAGCAATCTCATCGATATGTTCTATTCAACTGTGCAGGACTCGAAACATTTCGAAGGTTACTTTTACTAAATTATGAATATTCTTTTGTAAAATATTTATCTTCAAATGCACTCATTGATTTTATTTATGTTTTACTTTCTAGTGAACTCCAAGAAGAATTGAAGAATCGTCTTCGTACCCAACATATTGATGTAGAGTTGTTGGAGAACATGCTTCGGAATGAATTCTCAGAATGGTTTAAGCTAAGAGTGAGAATTGTTCACACACACATACACATTTATAACTATCGATGACCCGCAACATGCTTCCGAATGCTTCAGAGTATTTATGTTTTAATACAAAAAATGTAATGCATCTATTTTCCCATGATTGTCGCAGTAGCCCTCCGATAAAATTATTCCATTGGAGCGAAATAAGATTGGTCAATTTGTTGGAGATGGTGCTGCACAATTTGCATCGTTCTTAGGGACTCTGGTACGAACCACATCATTATTTCCAATGACATCACAGTCATGGTCACATGTGTCCCAATATAGTAAGGAAGCAGCGTGGAGCTTGATTAAGGTGCCAATCTTCAATTAAATAAATTTATTATAATTATTAATGTTGAATTGTTTATTAAATTTAGCTTGTATGCATGCAGCAACGATTTCTTATTTTTGAGATTGATAAGAGATATATAATGCAACTATTACGCGAAAGATTCAGAGATTATAAGGCACATTTTAAGAGCAAACACTATGACCCAACGAGCACTCATGAAGTTGTTATTGCAAAGGGTGGTCCTACTGATATGCACGTGAACCAATTCAATGACATTGTAACTTATTGGTATTCTCCAAAAGGCAAAGTAATATATATTTATTAATCTTCTTTCAGTTCTTACTATTTTTTATTTAGATTTTTCATGTTGAAAGATTATGATTATGATTGTTGAAATGTGGTAGAATATAAGCGAGAAAAATAAAGCATGTTGATGAGTCCTGATCATATACACTTTTATGGACTCATTTGGGCCGTTATTCAGTCATTTCACCGCACTTTAGCCTTGTTATAGTTTATATTTGTTATTCCTTGCTAGGTGCACTTCTAGGCCCATTTTGGTGTGATTTCATTGCTTTTCTTCATTAGTAGTTTTCATGCGCTGTTTGGTGCCACTTTCAGTGGCTGGATTTGTGGTTGTGCTGGAATTGGAGTCGTGCAGGTGTTCCCGGTGCAATTCTGCACAGGAACACTGCGCACGATCACCGGTTCTATTGCGCACGACCACTGGTCGTGCGCCACTGATCGTGTGCACTTAACCTTTTTTCATGAGTTCTGTTTGGTGCAGTGCGCACGACCACCTACGATAGTGCGCACGACCACCGGTCGTGCGCCACTGTTCGTGCGCACTTATCATTAATTTTATGAGTTCTGTCTCGACCAATGCGCACGACCACCGACGATAGTGCGCACGACCACCGGTCGTGCGCCACTGGTCGTGCGAACATTTTATTTTATAATTTCTGTCTTTGCAGGCTCCGTCCAGGCAGAGCGCACGATCACAGGATTCTAGTGCGCACGACCACTGGTCGTGCGCCAATGACCGTGCGCACTGTTTATTCCAGCGCCTATTTAAAGACCTGCTCGCGAATTAGGTCGCGACCTCCGCCGTTTTCTCGCCCAGCTCCGCCGTTTCGCCCCCTTTCGCTGGTTTTCCGCCCCCCTAGGCCTCCTCCATCATCCAAGAGCTTCAAGGAGGAGATTCCACTCATCTTCATCGCCAAGCAAGGAGTTCCTCGCATCGGACGTGGCCGGATTGTAAATCGCTGGAGAAGATGGGTCCATTGGGAGGTGTGACAGCCCTCCTCTACCCCGGACGCAGTTGGGACCGAGCTAGGACGTGGATTGACAACCCGACGATTCCTACCGTGAATCTACAACGAGACTCCGGATTCGGTCGTATCTCTTGCCTCTTTCTTCTACTTGTGTGGTTGTATTTGTTTGTAATCTCTATATTTAGATGATGACACTATGAATCTTGTTTATTAATGTTATTTCATGTTTATGGAATCATATTATTCATATGTGTGAATGAGGAGCGCCCCATGCCATTTTCCACTCCACCACCGCGTTCGGTGCCGCACTAGCAATTGCTAGTGGCGTGCTTGTCGAAGAGGTGCTTGCGACCCTCATTCTGTTAGCCTACTCGTCCATCCGCTTACCGAAGCGTGGCATCGCGGCCCGTATTCCATCTCGCCTAACGAAGCAGCGCGCTCAAGGCCTGCATAGTTCGATCCGTTTGCCTACTCGTCCATCCGCCCTTACGAAGTAGCGCGCTCAAGGCCTACGTAGATTCCATCCCGCCAAGCGAAGCATTGCATAGCGGCATTGCATAGGAGTAGTTATAGTATTTTCTCTTTATTTTTCACAAACCAAATCCCTTTCGTCCGCACTCCACCTATCGCTGGACTTCGATCTCAAGTCCTTCCTCGAAACCTAACTCCACCTTACTGTGTTCCTCAAGAGACCGACACTCGGGGATTTTCCCCATTATTATTACTTGCGCGACCGGTGCACTTGCCGAATCATCGCATCAAGTTTTTGGCGCCGTTGCCGGGGAGCACAGTCGTGTGAGTTTTCTTGAGAGGGAGAGCCGAGAGATAGTAGTTCTTCCAGTGTGTATAGCCGCTTTATTATTTTTGTTTTCTTTTTAATTATCTTTTGTTTGTTTTTATTTTTTCCTCTCCTATTTTAAAGTTTTAAGCAAGTTTAATCCAAGGAGTTTTATTAGTTTGTGTAGATTTCCTTACAAAGAATTTCAGCCTCTTTATATCTGCTTTTATTATTGAAAATGTCTTCATGGGATATTTCTCCTGGCACTTACGACATGATGGACTATTACTTAGACCAAATGAATGAATTAAATGCCAGGCAGTGTAGGAACGTTGTTTGCTTGTTGTGTCGAGGAGAGGGTCATGAATTGACTGACTGTCCTAGTCTTTTCAAGCCTGACCGCCGCTCCTCCACTCAGGACAACATTATCCCTATCGCTCATTCCTTACCCATGGAGGCAATTGTGCCCTCTACCCCTGAGCTTGTCTCATGCACGGACTCCTCACTCCCTGTTTATGGCTTCACTCCCAGTGATGATGATCACTCATCTGTTAGCCAACGAGGAGAGGAATGGGAGCTCCTAGATGCACCTGAGTATGATGAGGAAAGTATTCTTTCCATCGGGGAGGCTTTAGCAGATCTTTTTGCGGAGGAACCAAATTTTTGTGTTCCTCCAGTTTCTTTGCATGATTTTTCTACACACATTTTTTTTGATCCTATCGAAGTAAAGGAGTGGGGTGATGCTTCTGACTCGGAGGGTGCTCCAAAGTGGGATGAGGATGTCATTTTCCCTGCGGGGGAGAATGAATACTTTGAACACGATGATGCACCTCGGTGGGATGAGGATGATACTCTCTCTGATGAGGAGGTTTGCACTTCTTCATGGGACGAGGAGGTCCAAATCACCACTGAGGCTCCTGAGTTCTCAAGTCCCCCTTGCTATGATATTTACGATGATGATAGCGATCTACCCTTGGATCTTGCTGGGAGTGAAACCGGGATCACTCCCCAGATTGTTGATGATTTACGTTTTTCTTCTCGTTTCTTTCTGGACCCCCCTTCTTCTTCCGAGCTTGTGCAGGTTGAGTCTTTACAGGTACCCCAGGAGGACTTGGAGCTTTGTGCTCAAGTCAATGATGAGTGTATCCTTTCATGTGAGGAGGTTGATCCCTCCTCCATAGAGGAAGCCTCATTCATTGCCTTCTCCCCCTGCCGCCTCCCTGAAGACGATACCTTGCTAGGCAAGGATGTTTTTGGTGAGATGAGTGAGGACCAGGCCTCCTCCTCTTCTTACTTTCTTTTCCCTCTACCTGTGAGGAGCAGGTATTTATATTCGGGTAGAGGCGTGACTGTTCTTTCTCCGTATAGGTACCCGCTACCGACACGGATATTGGGCCAGTTACCTGTCCACTTCTCCTTCCACACTCCCATTAGCTAGATATTATAAAGTTTTGAATAAGTCGTGCTGGGATGACAATAACCCCAGTAGTTATCTTAATTTTTCTTGCATTTTCATTTTTTTTCTAATTTTATCTAGTTAATTGCACTTTATTTCAGTTTTCTATTTTCTTTTGTTTTTGCGGAGCTAACCCCTGCAGGTATCCTTCTTTTGGATGGCGGATGCTGCAGCTTAGTCGTGGTTTAAACGCCAATCTTCTGGTATGCTCACTTGCTGAGCATTGGGTACTCTCTTCCCCTAGCCTTTGCTGATTTTCATGTCATGTATTATGCGGATTGTTTAGTTTAAGTCTGGGGGAGAGTAGTTTTGTTTACCCGCTCACGTGCACTATTGCACTGCATGCTAGAAGATTTCATTTAAATTGTTGTTCATTCTCATTGCACACCACATCGCCCACTTGAGCGCGTACTCATCTGTTTGCTTGCTCTGTTGCGAATTTAATTCTTCAGCTTATTTGGGAAAGTCTAGGTGATGGCTTAGGACTATGTAGCAGAGTAAAATGTTGACTCCAGTAGTGCTCCTAGTCAAGTGCTCGGTTGCATAGAAATTTGTGTAGATTAGACTTCTCTTTATACTTGTGGTTTTATATTTTTTCTACTAGTGTAAATGTTGTTTACTCTACTCAAATGGTGAATCCGGTGGAATCAAACGGTAGCGTAGGGATGTGTGTAAACGATCGCTAGACTCGTATTGCTTGAGTCGGGAGAAAGGAGAATCTTTCTCGGTGGCTAGAACTTGCCCCAAGCGATTCTTGAAGCATTGGCATAGGATAGTTCTAGTGCGTGAGAATGACGTAGGCCATCATTTTGGCCCGGTTGAGCCTTTGTGCCTATCCCTACCGCTATATCCTCGCTAGCCCAGTTGTGCCTACCCGTTCTTTGATTCAGCCCCACTTTTATTTCACCAAAGCCCAAAAGCCAATCTTAGTCGCACACCCAAATCTGAGCTTTAGCTGTTTATTATTTTCATGAGTTGGGTTGTTGATGTGGTAATATGTTTGTGAAGATGTGGATGTGTCCTTTTGTTTATTTGCTGAAAATGAAAAAAAAAATGAGAAAAAGAAAAGAAGTTAAAGAAAAAAAGGACAGAGAAGGAGTGTTTAATTGAAAATCTTTATGTATAGATTTATGTTTGGGAGTAGGCGGTGCACACACCTTTGTTGCAAAAGTCCAAGTCTGGGGGTGTGGTGCACTTGCATTCGATTTTGGTGCGCGGGTAGTTATTTTTTAAGCTCATTTGGGTTTTGTGTTTAAGCCATTTTGTTTATCATTGTTTACCTCACCGTAACCCAAGCCCTATCTCTAACCTAAAGTCCTACCGACTCGCGCTATGAACCAATCTAGTGTCGTGGAGAGAATGTGACCGGGCAAGCCTATGGGCACCGACACCGATGGATTTCGGTGGAGTTTGTCCAGCATCCCAATCTTGAGCAATGCTCATCTCAGCGCTTAGTTTACTTTCTCCGTATGCATGACCGAATGATTCACCGTTGTTCACCATTTTGAGTAGTTGTAATATGCTTTTACTCTTTTAGAAATATATAAACTGTTTTTATAATCAGAAATCTTTTCTACTATTTTTCTTATGCACGTGAGCATGCGACTTCGCATGGTACTCTGTAGTGTAATCATTAAGCCATCTACTGTTCTTTCCTAGTTCGCTTAGAATTTTTTTGCTCGGGACGCGCAAACAGTTAAGTCTGAGGGTGTGATGAGTCCTGATCATATACACTTTTATGGACTCATTTGGGCCGTTATTCAGTCATTTCACCGCACTTTAGCCTTGTTATAGTTTATATTTGTTATTCCTTGCTAGGTGCACTTCTAGGCCCATTTTGGTGTGATTTCATTGCTTTTCTTCATTAGTAGTTTTCATGCGCTGTTTGGTGCCACTTTCAGTGGCTGGATTTGTGGTTGTGCTGGAATTGGAGTCGTGCAGGTGTTCCCGGTGCAATTCTGCACAGGAACACTGCGCACGATCACCGATTCTATTGCGCACGACCACTGGTCGTGCGCCACTGATCGTGTGCACTTAACCTTTTTTCATGAGTTCTGTTTGGTGCAGTGCGCACGACCACCAACGATAGTGCGCACGACCACCTACGATAGTGCGCACGACCACCGGTCGTGCGCCACTGTTCGTGCGCACTTATCATTAATTTTATGAGTTCTGTCTCGACCAATGCGCACGACCACCGACGATAGTGCGCACGACCACCGGTCGTGCGCCACTGGTCGTGCGAACATTTTATTTTATAATTTCTGTCTTTGCAGGCTCCGTCCAGGCAGAGCGCACGATCACAGGATTCTAGTGCGCACGACCACTGGTCGTGCGCCAATGACCGTGCGCACTGTTTATTCCAGCGCCTATTTAAAGACCTGCTCGCGAATTAGGTCGCGACCTCCGCCGTTTTCTCGCCCAGCTCCGCCGTTTCGCCCCCTTTCGCTGGTTTTCCGCCCCCCTAGGCCTCCTCCATCATCCAAGAGCTTCAAGGAGGAGATTCCACTCATCTTCATCGCCAAGCAAGGAGTTCCTCGCATCGGACGTGGCCGGATTGTAAATCGCTGGAGAAGATGGGTCCATTGGGAGGTGTGACAGCCCTCCTCTACCCCAGACGCAGTTGGGACCGAGCTAGGACGTGGATTGACAACCCGACGATTCCTACCGTGAATCTACAACGAGACTCCGGATTCGGTCGTATCTCTTGCCTCTTTCTTCTACTTGTGTGGTTGTATTTGTTTGTAATCTCTATATTTAGATGATGACACTATGAATCTTGTTTATTAATGTTATTTCATGTTTATGGAATCATATTATTCATATGTGTGAATGAGGAGCGCCCCATGCCATTTTCCACTCCAGCACCGCGTCCGGTGCCGCACTAGCAATTGCTAGTGGCGTGCTTGTCGAAGAGGTGCTTGCGACCCTCATTCCGTTAGCCTACTCGTCCATCCGCTTACCGAAGCGTGGCATCGCGGCCCGTATTCCATCTCGCCTAACGAAGCAGCGCGCTCAAGGCCTGCATAGTTCGATCCGTTTGCCTACTCGTCCATCCGCCCTTACGAAGTAGCGCGCTCAAGGCCTACGTAGATTCCATCCCGCCAAGCGAAGCATTGCATAGCGGCATTGCATAGGAGTAGTTATAGTATTTTCTCTTTATTTTTCACAAACCAAATCCCTTTCGTCCGCACTCCACCTATCGCTGGACTTCGATCTCAAGTCCTTCCTCGAAACCTAACTCCACCTTACTGTGTTCCTCAAGAGACCGACACTCGGGGATTTTCCCCATTATTATTACTTGCGCGACCGGTGCACTTGCCGAATCATCGCATCACATGTCGCGGCAAACAAATTGGTGCACATGCTCTTGGTAGGACGAGTCTCGCCAATCGGAAGAAAGAATTGGTATGTTGTATGAATACATATTTATATCATTCATTATGCTTAACTAATAATTTTTCTTATAAGGAAATCGAATTGGGTAAAGAGCCAAGCAGAGTTGAATTATACATAGATAGTCGTACAAGCTGGAAAAAAAGGAAAAACTCTAGTGGATGATGAAGCAATATTGAAAAAAGTAAGAGTTTATTAAGTTCACTTTACTTGTGTATACTCAAATAATATATAAACTATATGTTCTTAGTTTCAATTTTTAACATCTTAGGATGCACTGGAAAAGGCTATAGAGGAACACAAACAACAACACCCCCTGTCACGCCAAATAATGAAATTCACGAAGCTGCTTTTAGGTAAAAAATTGAATTGTCATAAATTACATTTTTTAACATGTGAATTTTATAATATTATAACATTTTATTTTACTATAGGTCAGCATTTGGACCAGAATATTATGGTCGTTGTCGGGGTATGGGACTTGGGGTAACAGCTATTCAGATATTCCCAGATCTATCACGTCACTCAATAACAACTTGCTCTAGCCATACCTGTCCTGGGCAGACGCGTGAGATGGATGAAATGAAATTGCAAATGTCTAATATGCAAAAAACTATAGATTTTCTTATGGAGGCTATGCAAAAGAATTCTAATAATGATTCCACTTCTAATAATGAACCTTCAAGTGATCCTACTACAAGAGTTGATCCTGATGATGGTAATTTAATTAGGATTTTAATCAAATCGTACAGAATTTGACTTCTTAACAAAACTGATTAATTATTGTATCTCAGGTTGTTGATGTTTTGTGAATATTTTGCTAGCTTTTCAAAAATTCCAGAATTGGTGCTGATGGGGTATGCTCGTTGATCAAAAATAGCTATCCTGATACTAACCAAATTTGTCCTGGTCTTGGAAGGGATCCATTTCTACTGGTGCGTTAAGCGGGGAATATGTTTTTTTTTTTCAATCATTATATTAATGTTGAGTGTCATGTCAATTATTAAAGTGCTTTCCTTCTATTTTGGGTAATAGTTTAGTTTCTTTTTTAATTGTTCTGGTTCTCATGCCTTGGTTTGATAACTATTCTAAACTGGGCTTTATTTTTGTTCTACATCATATCACATGTATAAGCCCAGTTTTGAAAAGTATAGGAAGTTTGTTTAGGATTTTCGTCAGTTAAACATGTACCACCACCATGGAATTTATAATCACCTACTGCAAATCATCCTGCACCCTCTTACCACGCTTTAAGAAGTTGTTTTTTCCTGCATTCACTATATATATTTAAGTTTTTCTCTAGGGCAACTATGAAGTACTGCTATGATCAGGAATTTCTTAAAGTATTAAATGACAAGGTTTACTATAAGCTCTAACCGGCAGCCATCATACCCTTCATTACCAAGGATTCCATACAGTCCCACTTCCTCGGCAGTTATTCACCTTTCCCCATTAATACAACCCATGACATTCTTCCAAGTACTCCCCCAACAGCCAGCTAATTGATTTTCAGCCTCCATTTTCTTGCTGGATTCAATTGGAAACAGATTACAGGTTCTGGAAACCACTCCCAGTAGCCCTGCAACCCTCTTTGGCTAACATTCCCACTCAAGAACTCCTAAACCCACCTTTTGCTTCCCCTTTCGCCTTTGTTCCGCCTCCTGCTTCAGCGTCGTCGTCCCTACTTCTAATACCCTTCTCATCGGCCAGTGGCTTGCTAGCCGTGTTTTGTCTTGAGCTGTATTTTTTATTTACTGTTTGCTGCTAAGGAGTATTTTAAAGTATAAATTATTATGTTCTGAATATGAACAATTACATTAAATGTCGAGAGGCATAGTCCCGACATAAATGATCGAGGTTTGGATATGTTATGCATTACCCTTACTCTTTGTATCATTGGTTTTGTCTTGATCTCATTATATTATGCATTCATGCAGGCGATGTAATCTGGGAAGAGAGCAGCTAGAAGTTTCGTCGTACAATCATGGAGTAGTTGTGTAGTTGTAACCCAAGACTATATTGCTATTACTAATGTATTTCTAAACCATACAAAAGCATCAATATAGCTTTTGGTTTTGTACTTCGGATGAAGCTTTTTAAAACATAGAAATGTTATATTTAATTATAGATGCAGCTTCCATTGCGGGGAATATGTTTTGTACTTCGGATTTTTTGTCATATTTAATTATAGATGCAACTTCTATTTGGGCATGTACATGTATATATCTTGCTTAATTTTTTCTTAAAATTCATCTGATGTAGCAAGCTTGGGACTTACGCACAATTACTAAATTCACGAGATAGTGAGACATTTCAACAAACACTTGGCGTGCACTTGGCCTGATTTCATTCCTCCGCAATTTTATTACGCATGCAGTGCCTTTCCTACGGCGGTGGCTAACGAAGGCGTTATTTCAACGTGGAGATTCGACCGGAGTATGGATTAATTCCTACAAGAGCCTAGCAACCGAAAAATCAACCCCTTTTTCGACCAATTGGTTGGAGAGCGGCGACGAACTAGACTTGCTCCGATTTACGTTCGCTCTTTCCGATCGTACACCACCCAATCATTCACGCACAAGATAACAAAATATAGAGACGAATCACACAAGACGGGGAGGTGAGAAACGCGTTACCCAACCGGAAGAAATCCGGTTAAAACTGCTCACAACTAGCGCCGGAGCTAGGAGGCGCGCCGGCGACAGCGGGGAACCACCACTGGATCTGAACCTCCGCCCTGAACACGCCGGGGAGGGAGATCTGCCACTGGGAAGGGGGACTCCGCCGAACTGGAAGCACGCACAGCTTTGTTCGTCTCCACGTCGGCGAGAGGGTCTGCTGGACGGCGTCGGGTGGAGGAGGGAGGTGGAGGCCGCCGGTGTCACGCCGGAGGGGGGGAGGGGTCGCCGCTAGTGTCACGCCAGGCGGACGCTGCCGGTGTCGCGCTGGAGCTGGATTTGGAAGCTTGCCCGGAAACCTCTCTCAGGTTCTCACGGCAAGGAGGAGGAATTTTTTTTTTTTTTTTATAATCAAAAAGCTGCCCTAATACATAAAGAGAGGGGTATATATATTCCCCCATAAGCTCATCCTAGCCATACATAAGTTGATCTCTAATCCTTGCCATCCAAGGTTCTAAAGCCTAAATAAAATGCAGAAGATAAAAGGAGATAAAACGTCCGTGACCACCTAACATTTTGGTCGATCGGACGTGCCCGATTAAATTAAAATGCGCATAAAATGTTTGATAATATTAAAAGACGAGCTAATTAAATATAACGGAACATGTCGCGGTAGGACCTCCGCGTGTTGGGCCGAAGGTTGTAATGGTGCGTCGCGCCGCCAAGTGGTACCGGTTCGACGCCAACAATCCTCCTCCGCTCAAAATCACTCATCACCGGTGAGTGGTCTAAGCGGTAAGGGTGTAGCATGTCAGCATCAAGACGCTCCAACTCCGCGGCGGTCACCCATGTGGTGTCATATCCGGGGCGGTCCTTCCAACGAACCAAGTAGCGATATATGTCGCCCTCCGTGAAAGCAAATGGTGGACCTATCAAAATCTGAGTTGGAACAAAGAGAATCTTCTGGAACCTGAGACAAGTATCAGTAACAAGCATACTATGACTTGGAACCCCTCTAGTAGGTGAGGGGGGCAACTCCAAGTTAGTAAAATGTTGGGACATGGAATCACTCTCTAACCCAATAGAATGGCCGTAAGGAGATGAAGAATGGAGGTGAAGTAATTCTTGCGGTGTTTCATGAAACAGTGTAAGATTAGAAACAAGAAACATTGGGTGTATGCCCCAATCGGTAAGCAAGTCAAGAATGTACGTGTTATCGCCCAACTTCATTAAAATCTTAAAAGGGTCGGCGCGCCGGTTGGCTAATTTCATTACGGAACCCGTGAGTAACCGTTCGGGAATTGACTTAACCAAGAATAAATCTCCAACATAAAAAACTAGAGTCCGTTTGTGCACATTCGTGTGGGCGCGGTATGCAATGTATGTAGTGGTTAAGCGGTGGTGGATCTCATGGTGCAACGCATGCAAGTGAGGATCAACGTCATTTGCAAATTGTCTTAATTCATACGCGGGAGGTAATGAGATCAAGTCAAACGGCACACGGGAATAGGAGTCATACACAACTTCATTTGGAAACATACTCGTGGACCGAATGGTGGAAGGCGGAGGGGCGTGTTCGGAGAAGTTATAAATAAGGGGAGCAGCCAAAAAAATTCCCAAGTTTTTGTTCATAACACAATTTAAAGATAGAGTTTGGGGTTCCTCGTGCGCACTAGGATTGAGTGGATAAAGTGATAGGCGGGGAAGTGAAAAACCCGGAATAAGGTTGAGGGCGTGTTAGGTATGCCTATGGGAGGGAAATTCGGAGGGAGGGTCCTCTACCATGTCGCTTGGGGTGTCCGAAGCCTCAACGACACTATGTTCGTCATAGATGATATCATCGCCCTCGGAGGTGGGTTCAATCATGGGCACTAACTCCGGGGTTGTAGGACATGCGATCTCGGAGTGGACGAGTTTGGTGCAAGAGGTAACATCGACCTTGTTACTCTTCCCCAAGGGTATGCACTCACTCGTGAATTTGTCGATTGGTGTTGGGAAAATGATTTCTCTTAACCCCTAGAAATGAATTCAAAGGAAGAAAATCAAGGCCAAGTAAATATACGTCGAAAAGTATTCGACACAACGTCGAATTATAGTCGACGTTTCTTTCAGATTAAGTCGAAGTAACTCCAGGAAGATCTCGACGCTAGTCTAGTCGACGCTACTCTGATTTCTTGTCGACGCAGATAGTTAAGTCGACGCACCTATGTCGACGCACCTTCCTTATTCTTCTCTCGACGTCCAGCCAGGATGATTTCGACGCTTACGTCGAATAGTAATCGACGCACGTCGATTTATATGACAGATTTAAATTTGCGCCAGATCTCTTTCCTTCTTTTCTGAAGATCTGATTTATATAGAATGATGTTAATATTTTATAGCCGTTCTGAATCATTCTTTCCTTCTATTTGATTCTTGGCTAATCTGATTAACTCTATTTTGGATATTATTTGAAATCTGAATTAACATCTTCCATTTATGTTATATCTGCTATGGAAATATTTCTCTCTTCCTAAAATCTCTGGCTGCTAATTAATTCCTCTCCTATAGTGCTATCTTATGACACAGATCTATAAAATAAGGAGGAGGTCGGCAGGAAATGCAGTTGAGTGATCCACCACACATATATGATATAGAGGAAAAGCTCCCAAAATAAAAGAGAGATATTGAGAAAAAGCTCTGCAGCAATATCCAACCATTTCTTCTGCTCACAGCTGCAAAATCTGATTGCTCTCACTAAAAGAGAGAAAGGCTACAAATCTTCTTCTCTCTATAGAAGAAAGATTTAATTCATTACTTGTGCTTCCAATCTTCTTGCTAGGAAGAAGATTCATTCTTGTCTTTATTTCTTTCTCCTTCTTTATTCTTACTTAACCATTGTAAAAGAGTTTTTAGAATCTCTCTTCAAAAAATTCAGTGTACTGGTTCTAAAAGTCTCCTTTTCAAAAGACTCAGTTGGTTCTAAGAGTCTCCTTATCAAAAGACTCAGGGTGGTTCTAAGAGTCTCCTTATCAAAAGACTCAGTGCAAGTTAGTGAATTCCTACCAAGGGGGTAGAAGAGTGGACTACCCAAAGTTTGGGGAACCACTATATTTTCTTGTGTTGTGCTGTGAATTTCTCTCTTGTATTTACTTTCTTTATTGTTTTAATTCTTGTTGGTGTGTGGAAATTCTAATCTGAGATTATACACTAATATATATATTAACTTTGCACAAAATATTTTAATCTCTATTCACCCCCCCTCTAGAGAATTCTAGTGAGGTTAACTGTGCACTTTCAATTGGTATCAGAGCTAGGTCGATCTAAAAAGGATAACTCCTTGATCAAAAAGATCTTATCTCTTATATATATATAGTTTCAAAACTGTTTTTCACATGGCACAAATCAAAGATTATGCTTCCACCAGACCACCAATGTGCAATCTTGAAAAATTTGCAGTTTGGAAAACAAGAATCAAAATTTATATGAATTCCATTGATACTAACTTGTTCAATATTACTGTAATAGGTCCCCCAAAGCCTTATAGAAAGGATGCAAATGGCAATGTCACACAGACACTTGTTCCAAGATCTGAGTGGACAGAAGATGAAAAGAAGGCAAGGACATATGATATAAAGGCCATGAACATACTTGTCTCAACTCTCTCAGATGACATTTTTCAAAAGGTTGTCGACTGTGAATCATCCAAAGAAATTTGGGATGCTCTCACAAAGATTGTGGAAGGAAGTGCTGATGAAAAGAAAGATAAAAAGGCTCTATTAATCTCTCAATATGAGAACTTCCAAAAGAAGGCTGAGGAAATTATCTCTGAAATGTATGACAAATTCAGTCTGATCATCAATCAACTAAGAGACTTGGATAGAGAAATCTCTCTCACTGAGATAAATGACAAATTGCTAATGAGTCTCCCTAGTTCATGGGACTCAAGAATTTGGGCAATAAGAGACACAAGAGGACAAAAAGAGATCTCAACAGATGCTCTCTTAGGAAAACTCAGATC
This sequence comes from Dactylorhiza incarnata, assembly GCA_033032865.1. Lineage (NCBI taxonomy): Eukaryota > Viridiplantae > Streptophyta > Magnoliopsida > Asparagales > Orchidaceae > Dactylorhiza > Dactylorhiza incarnata. The sequence continues at coordinate 2,184,243 of JAWHQI010000205.1, read as the reverse complement.
CTATAAGCAGTTGCTGAAAACTAGAGAGGAGAAGGAAAGAAGAGAAAACACCCCAAGTTCTTCAAAAAGCAGGAACATTGCTTTAAAGGCAACAGAAGAAGGAACCCCTGTCACTGAAGAAGAATTATTCAGTTTCTTGGCCAGAAGATTTAAGAAATGGGTCAAGAAAGATGGATCAAAAAGGAGGGAGTCAAAACCAAGGTATGACAAAACCCCCACTAAAGAAATTATTTGCTATTCTTGCAGGAAACCTGGACACATTGCCCCAGAATGTCCAGAGAATGCTGAAACAGAGAAGGATCTGAAAAAGAAAGATCTGAAGAAAAAGGGGAAGAAGAAAGAAAGAGGCTTCATTGCAGAAGTCTGGAGTGAAACAAACTCTGAGGATAGTTCATCCTCTAAGAGTGACAATGAAGAATCTAGGCAAGAAGACATATGCTTGATGGCCTTTGAAGACACAAAAAATGATGATAAATCATGGAGTGAAACAGGATCAGAAGAAAGCATATCTTCTAATGATGAAAAAGAAAAGAACCTCATTCTCATTGAGGAATCTGAGAATGAGGATAAGGTAAGTATATTTGATGACATAGATTTTCAAAGTGATAACTTTAGAAATGATTTTATGAAAATGTACCTAGATCACCTAAAAACAAAACAAGAAATTGAGGATCTAAAAGAGCAAATCAATATAGCTAAAAACCAGAGAGACATAGAAATTGACTCCTCTAAAGATTATGAATCAATAGCTAGCAGAATAGAAAAGGAAACAGAAAGGGCTAGAATAGAAAATCAGCTCCTTAAGAGTAAAGTAACTCAGGCAAAAGCCTTTGAAGAATCAATAAAAATAAGAAGCCAAACTCTTAAGGAAATCACTGAAAAACAAACAATAAGACCCAAACATCTTGGGCTAGGGGCTGATCCCTCAATCAGCCTAACTTCATCCAACAAACCTACTTGGATGAGCCCTGTAAAATTCACTAAACCTGTTAATTTGTTAAACCAAGAAAAAGACCCACAGGATAAGGGAGAAAAAGAAACCAAGGAATTTGATGAAACATCTTATCATTCAGCTGATGATTCACATACTTCATCTGAAGAAGCAATCAATCCAAGAAAAACAAACCATGAGAGAGTAACAACAGAGAAAGGCAAAATGAAAATTGGTGAAGACACAGTTGCGTCAACTTCATATCGACGCATGCACGATAATGCGTCGACTTATTCTCGACGTAACCCCTCAGATGCCTCGATCTCTACTCGACGCTTGAATAAAGATACGTCGACATCATTTCGACGCACCTTTCCCCATGCGTCGATACCAGATCAACGCAATCTGAGGAATGCGCCGAATATAAATCGACGCAATTATCAACATACGTCGAATAGATATCGACGCACAAAACTTCAGAGAAACCTAAATACCTTTCCTCCAAAAACCACTCATCTTCATCCCTATTCAGGACCCACTCATCCAGATCGAAATTTTTATTCTGATCAAAACTTCTATCCTAATCATCTTCTCTACCCCTCTCTAAACTCAAATTTCCTTAGTCAAAGGAAAATTAAATGTTATATTTGCAATAAAATTGGCCACACTACCAAACAGTGCTGGCATAATCAATCAAATTGCTCTTAAAATCATTCCTAGGTCAACTTAGAAACCTTTAGGAATAGGAAGAGACAAAAAGAAATAAAAATTCTTAGGAAGATTAAAAGTCACGTCGATTTCTAATCGACGCACCGTCGATGACTCAATCCAATAAGTAAAATCGACGCATGCGTCGACTCCTATCGACTCATACGTCATTAAGAAACTCTGTCATCTCTAAACAGACTATATCGACGCTTACGTCAAATTGAACTCGACGTAACGTCGACTTCATAAAATCGAGCGGCAATATTTTCGGTCACATCCATTGAAGTACCGAATAAGCCTCGAATTGAGTCCTGTTTCGACGCTTCACCTGACTTAAATAGACTCTTTGGTTAGAAATCTTCAAAACTTCTGCATCTTCTCCTAATCATCTTCTCTACCCCTCTCTAAACTCAAATTTCCTTAGTCAAAGGAAAATTAAATGTTATATTTGCAATAAAATTGGCCACACTACCAAACAGTGCTGGCATAATCAATCAAATTGCTCTTAAAATCATTCCTAAGTCAACTTAGAAACCTTTAGGAATAGGAAGAGACAAAAAGAAATAAAAATTCTTAGGAAGATTAAAAGTCACGTCGATTTCTAATCGACGCACCGTCGATGACTCAATCCAATAAGTAAAATCGACGCATGCGTCGACTCCTATCGACTCATACGTCATTAAGAAACTCTGTCATCTCTAAACAGACTATATCGACGCTTACGTCAAATTGAACTCGACGTAACGTCGACTTCATAAAATCGAGCGGCAATATTTTCGGTCACATCCATTGAAGTACCGAATATGCCTCGAATTGAGTCCTGTTTCGACGCTTCACCTGACTTAAATAGACTCTTTGGTTAGAAATCTTCAAAACCTCTGCATCTTCTCAGTCCAACAATATCCTTCTCTCTCTCTCACTGACCTAAAATGGCTCCCAAGATAAACTCAGGGTTCGATATTGACCTCGTCTCCTTCCAAGCCGCCGCAGAAAACTTCAAAAGCATCATTGCTCTGTTCAATATAGCTGGATTGGATAAACTCATCTCTACTAGGTGCAAGCTCCTGGAAACTGAGCTTACAGAGCTCATATCTCATGTTCAGATTTCTGAACAAGGAGAAATTCAGGGAACTCTATATGAGACACCTGTCTCAATCTCAGCAGACCACATTAGGGCCACCTTTGATCTCCCATCAGGTATATCCTAATGCCACTTTCATTTCAATTGGAAAAGAAAATGAGCCTCTCATGAATGACTTGACTAGTCTAAATCATTCCCCTATTAGGTGATGAATCCATTGAACTCACACCTGATGAAGTCAAGCATTTACTTACCACCATGAACTTCTCAAAAGACAGACCAATCCATCTGAAAAAGATAGACTTTTCAGATGAGTACAGATTGCTAGCAGACATAGTAGGGAAGATACTGCTATGCAAAATATCAGCCCATGATGCAGTGCCCAAACAGCAGCTGAACATCATGGGGGCTCTTGTGCTGAAGAAGAAGGTGGAATGGGCCAGCTGTCTTCTCAAATTGATAGCCTCCAAATATTCCCACAAGGAAAATGCTTATATGAGAATCATGAGTCAGGTTCTCTTCCATTCCTTCCCTGACCTCTGCAGATCAAAAGGAATTCCCATCCCTCCAGGAAAAAGGATTTCCATTGCCCTTTTCTCTAAATGGACCAGGCAAATTCCCAAGCCTGGTTCCATTCCTGAAAATTCTCCATCTCCTTCTAACTCTCCTGCTCATCCTCCTCCTCCTCAAACAAGTCTCTCCACTCTCCCATCATCATCCTCACCAATACCTCCTCAATCACTTGCTCAACCTTCTTCTATTACTCCATCTCCTCCATCAAATATACCTCCTCAAGACCCCTCTCCACATTCATTCTCTCCTCCTCCTCCATCTCCTCCACACCTTTCACACCAAGAATCATCTGTCTCCACTGAGGCTCTCATCACTCAGTGCATACAATCAGCAGCTGAAAAATTCCAAACAATGCTAGATGAACACTGTTCCCACCTTCATTCCTCCATCCTTCACATGCACACCCAAATAGATGGGGTCAGTGCCTCTGTGCAAGATGTAAAGTCATCTCTCTCTTCCTCTAGAGTGACTAAGTCTTTCTTAACCTCCCTGGCCAAGAAGGTCAAGAAGGGGGAGAATCTAGATGAAGAGCAACCCTCCAATCCTAAATCTCTCTCTCACAAGTCCTCTCCTCCAAAATCTGACAAAATCCTTGGGAATGAGACAGTACCTGAGCTACTTAATGGTGAACAAACAATAGAGGTACTCAGCATAGCAAGAGAGGCTGCAGACCAAGTGATAATACTACAAGGGGAGGAAAGCAGAGCAGAAAATGAGGCTGCAAGGGAAGATGGTGAACTTCAGGGGGAGCTGGAAGCTATGCTAACTGAAGATGGAACTAAGGAACTGGAAGCTGTTGTGAATACAACTGCTATGTTAACTGAAGCTGGGACTCAGGGGGAGCCAGCTGAGATTCAGGGGGAGCCAGCTGAAACTCAAGGGGAGACAACTGCTGAGCTGAGGATACTATCTGCTGATGAGAAAGAGCAACCCACCAAGGTCTTCAAAAGAAAACGAAGGACTCCTCCAACCCCTCCTGAGTGATACTCTAGTTTCTAAAAGAGATTATATTAATTTCTTTATGCTCAAACATTGATTGGTCAATATATATTATCTCTTCTAAGTTTGTGTATACAAAATTACTCTCAATATAATCTCTTCTGAGTTTGTGTATACAAAATTTCTTTCTGCTCAATATACTTCTTATTTATGCAAACTCTTTGATATGATTGATCAAATGCTAATACAATTTCTCTCTAAAAAGGGTTAAGACAAATATGGGGAGATTGTTGGGAAAATGATTTCTCTTAACCCCTAGAAATGAATTCAAAGGAAGAAAATCAAGGCCAAGTAAATATACGTCGAAAAGTATTCGACGCAACGTCGAATTATAGTCGACGTTTCTTTCAGATTAAGTCGAAGTAACTCCAGGAAGATCTCGACGCTAGTCTAGTCGACGCTACTCTGATTTCTTGTCGACGCAGATAGTTAAGTCGACGCACCTATGTCGACGCACCTTCCTTATTCTTCTCTCGACGTCCAGCCAGGATGATTTCGACGCTTACGTCGAATAGTAATCGACGCACGTCGATTTATATGACAGATTTAAATTTGCGCAAGATCTCTTTCCTTCTTTTCTGAAGATCTGATTTATATAGAACGATGTTAATATTTTATAGCCGTTCTGAATCATTCTTTCCTTCTATTTGATTCTTGGCTAATCTGATTAACTCTATTTTGGATATTATTTGAAATCTGAATTAACATCTTCCATTTATGTTATATCTGCTATGAAAATATTTCTCTCTTCCTAAAATCTCTGGCTGCTAATTAATTCCTCTCCTATAGTGATATCTTATGACACAGATCTATAAAATAAGGAGGAGGTCGGCAGGAAATGCAGTTGAGTGATCCACCACACATATATGATATAGAGGAAAAGCTCCCAAAATAAAAGAGAGATATTGAGAAAAAGCTCTGCAGCAATATCCAACCATTTCTTCTGCTCACTGCTGCAAAATCTGATTGCTCTCACTAAAAGAGAGAAAGGCTACAAATCTTCTTCTCTCTATAGAAGAAAGATTTAATTCATTACTTGTGCTTCCAATCTTCTTGCTAGGAAGAAGATTCATTCTTGTCTTTATTTCTTTCTCCTTCTTTATTCTTACTTAACCATTGTAAAAGAGTTTTTAGAATCTCTCTTCAAAAAATTCAGTGTACTGGTTCTAAGAGTCTCCTTTTCAAAAGACTTAGTTGGTTCTAAGAGTCTCCTTATCAAAAGACTCAGGGTGGTTCTAAGAGTCTCCTTATCAAAAGACTCAGTGCAAGTTAGTGAATTCCTACCAAGGGGGTAGAAGAGTGGACTACCCAAAGTTTGGGGAACCACTATATTTTCTTGTGTTGTGCTGTGAATTTCTCTCTTGTATTTACTTTCTTTATTGTTTTAATTCTTGTTGGTGTGTGGAAATTCTAATCTGAGATTATACACTAATATATATATATATATTAACTTTGCACAAAATATTTTAATCTCTATTCACCCCCCCCCCCCTCTAGAGAATTCTAGTGAGGTTAACTGTGCACTTTCAATTGGATTGGGTCGAAGGTAAGCGGGGTCAAAGTGAGTAGTGAGAATATTACGCATTTGCGGCCATGAGTGTGGAATGCCACCAACACGATGCTCCTCATTTAACCAAAATATTTCGGCATGGCCTTCTAATTTCGCGCGAGTGACAACAACCTTTTGGAGGCCGTTCAAGTGGTGCCTAGCGTGATAACACTCCATTTTCACTAGCCAATCCCTAAAAGTTTTTGGGTGCCCGTGGCCGTCAAACGTAGGCGCAATTATCCTAATGCGATGAGGTATGTGGGGATGGGTGTGTGTGTTTTGGAAACCATTGGTGAATGTTTGGGTCAATGTGGTGAGTGCCGTGTTTAATTGAGCGAGTTGGGTGGTGAGATCGCGTTGGACGGCTGCTAGGTGGGCTTGTGTGACTTTCGTAGTATCGTAAGTGTTGTCCATGTTAGTGGACGCGGAGGAGTGCGGAAAGTACACGGTGTCGAAACGTGTGTGCATAAAAGTGAAACAAGAGGACCGGAAAAGATTAAGAAATCTTTGCGCCGAATTCTGATACCAAATTGATGTAGCAAGCTTGGGACTTACGCACAATTACCAAATTCACGAGATAGTGAGACATTTCAACAAACACTTGGCGTGATTTCATTCCTCCGCAATTTTAGTATGCATGCAGTGCATTTCCTATGGCGGTGGCTAACGAAGGCGTTATTTCAACGTGGAGATTCGACCGGAGTATGGATTAATTCCTACAAGAGCCTAGCAACCGAAAAATCAACCCCTTTTTCGACCAATTGGTTGGAGAGCGGCGACGAACTAGACTTGCTCCGATTTACGTTCGCTCTTTCCGATCGTACACAACCCAATCATTCACGCACAAGATAACAAAATATAGAGACGAATCACACAAGACGGAGAGGTGAGAAACGCGTTACCCAACCGGAAGAAATCCGGTTAAACCTGCTCACAACTAGCGCCGGAGCTAGGAGGCGCGCCGGCGACAGCGGGGAAGCACCACTGGATCTGAACCTCCGCCCTGAACACACCGGGGAGGGAGATCTGCCACTGGGAAGGGGGACTCCGCCGGACTGGAAGCATGCACAGCTTCGTCGGTCTCCACGTCGGCGAGAGGGTCTGCTGGACGGCGTCGGGTGGAGGAGGGAGGTGGAGGCCGCCGGTGTCACGCCGGAGGGGGGAGTGGTTGCCGCTGGTGTCACGCCAGGCGGACGCTGCCGGTGTCGCGCCGGAGCTGGATTTGGAAGCTTGCACGGGACACCTCTCTCAGGTTCTCACGGCAAGGAGGAGGAAAATTTCTTTTTTTATATAATCAAAAAGCTGCCCTAATACATAAAGAGAGGGGTATATATATTCCCCCATAAGCTCATCCTAGCCATACATAAGTTGATCTCTAATCCTTGCCATCCAAGGTTCTAAAGCCTAAATAAAATGCAGGAGATAAAGGAGATAAAACGTCCGTGACCACCTAACATTTTGGTCGATCGGACGTGCCCGATTAAATTAAAATGTGCATAAAATATTTGATAATATTAAAAGACGAGCTAATTAAATATAACGGAACATGTCGCGGTAGGACCTCCGCGTGTTGGGCCGAAAGTTGTAATGGTGCGTCGCGCCGCCAAATGGTACCGGTTCGGCGCCAACATCATCCTTTTATAATTATCAGTAAACTGTTTTTGTATTGCGAAGAGGCCTTGAAGTTGTGCTGAATGAGAGTAAACGTAAAATATTGTTGTTAACAAGCCCGTAGTTGCTATTTTGACAGTACTGCCATTGGTCTTAACATAAAATATTGTTGTTGTATAATATAATTATTTGGTATAGGATGTAATGACCATCCAAACAGTGCATTACCTGGCATTATATTCGTGTATAGTTGACCAAAAACGACATACAGCGGGATTATATAAAAAACGTGGCTGCTATAAAAAAAGGACATTGTTATTAGCAAACCTTGTTACGCTATTAGCAAACCATGGTTATTAGCAAACCATATATTTTGAAAATGGCTATTAGCAAACATTATTGTTATTAGCAAACCATCAAAAAATTTTAAAAAAAAAATAGCCAACATCAAAACCCTTGTCCATTCCAAAAAAAGTGTCAAAATAGCCAACATTTCTTATTTTTCATTGTCCAAAAAATACATTCTCCATAATGCAAACATCAAAACCCTTCTCCATTCCAAAAAAAATGTCAAAAATAGTTATACTTTCTTGTTTTTCATTGTCCAAAAAATACACTCCATAATCTAAACATCAAAACCCTTCTCCATTCAAAAATTTTTTTGGATATCCTGCATAAAAATCACTCCAAATATTATCAAAATGAAGTAGAAAATTGAAAAATAATCAAATATAAGCATTTGACTCACCTTTGTGCTTTAGCATTGGAAGCGTGAAGCATAGATGCTCTCCCATGAACTTGAAATTGGATGATGATACCTACTCCAAGGATGATAGATTTGCGGTAGTAGACATCCATCTTTCATGCTTAACCCCACAAAGTGATTGTTATTAATAAATCCGATGAAAATTACCTTATGTGTTGGAGGTGCCGGTGAATCCAATGGGAAAAAAGTTATACTTTGAGCCTTTGATACTAGAACAACTCCAACATTGTAGCATGATGATATAATCAAACCCATGTCCGGCATGGACATCCACTTTTCTAACGGTGCGGGTACGGTAACACAATCTAGGGAATAACATAATTCTTTGCACCTTGAGTTGCCCAAAATCTGACCATAAAGAGGTTCTTTTGTAATAATCTCATTAGAAAGGTCTCTTCTTACTTTAATCCATCCTTCCGAAATGTTCAAAGCTTCCGCAATAACATGATATCCGCAATGTCCATCGGAGGGCGCATTGAAAACATCTACTACATTAGTTGCTATTTGTGGTGGTAGTTGACGTCGTACCCGGTCATAGAATTTATTTGTTTGTGTTGTTTGACACCTAGATGACTTCTTCAAATTCTTCAACATATATGGAGCATCCAACAAAACATGCACAAAATGTGAAGGCTCGCGTTTTGTACTCTTTAAATCTTCTTTAAACTTCTTTGTACTTCCTTTTGGTCTTCCCTTTGACTTGCTCGGCATGTATGACTCTAATGTGAGACTTGAGCCCGGATCCATCATTTCGCGTAATTTTCTCTTCTGCCTCATCCTTCATGATGCTAGCTTGATCAACAAATCACACTCAAACAGGAAACAACAAGTATGAATACCCAGCATCAATCAAACCATCTCCAGAGTGCACAGGAAACAAATGCATTTGATACAAGCATTTAAAGAAGGGTAACAAATGCACATGAAACAATTTCTGAGAATACATTTCTCAGACTACAAGCATTTAATATCTTAAAAATCAAGAGGAAGACATTTCTAAGAATACAAGAGTTAAAAATCATTCCAGAAACGAAGACATTTCTGAGACTACAAGCACGAGGAAGAGTTAAAAATCAAGCACGAGGAAGAGGTGACAATACAGATCTGTAGGTGGCAATACACGAAGAAGAAGGGATAAAAATGGTTTACCTGTGAACTAAATGTAGGAGGCAGCGTCGTCCGTCGACGGGAGCAGCGTCGAATACGATGACGAAGGGTTTAGGGTGTCGTCGACGGGAGCGGTGTCGCAGCAGCGTCGTCGTTGAAGGAGGTCGTCGGACACGAGGAAGAGGCGGCGTAAGAGGGCGAGGAAACCCTAAACCCTCGCACGATAGAGGGGAGCGGAATGCGGTTTTCGGGAATGAGGAAGGCGGAGCAGCTGTTGGGGAGTTACGGAAACTTTTAAATTGGTTTGCTAATAGATGTTTCTTAGAATGAAAAAAAAAAGACTAAAAAAGCTTGAACCCGGTTTTTTTTGGTTTGCTAATAGCGAATGTCGGTTTGCTTATAACAATGTCCTAAAAAAAACTCCCATTGTCGGCTTTAAAAAATGTATATACATATTTGCGGCGTTTATATCAAAAACGTGGCAAAAGGTTGCTCTGCTATAATTTTTAAACTAGCCCTATTGCAGCGCTTTTATAAGGCTCCGCTATTGATAGAGAGAAACCGCAACGCTTTTTAAAAAGCGTGTCTGTATCCTACATAAGCTACTACGACGCTTTTAAATACGTGGTCGTATCCTACATAAGCTATTACGGCGTTTTTTTCGAGAAGCGCCACAATATGCTATGCCGACGGTCGCACCCGCAGCGCTTTTGCGGCGTTTTTTAAACCGCCGCAAAAGATATAGCGACGGTTTAAAAATGCCGCAAAATGCCTTAAAAAACGTGGTTGTAGATCATATATGTTGTAGTGCACCTTGGAGAGCTAGAGAGCTAAACCAAAGTAACCAAGTGAGGAAGAAGCTCAGAGAACTGAGATTGGAATCCTCTCCCAAGGTGCCCTTTAAGATCTATTTATAGTTTTTTGCTCGTGGTCTGTTAATAACGGAAATTCGCCTTTTGGTTTTTACTAAACGCACCACAATTTGGCCTGCTAACAACCAAACTCTGCTGTTTGAAAGTGCTAACAACAGACCACCAGGGGCAAAGAGGTAATTTTGCCTCCTTAGTCTATGGGCAAATGACCTGCGAGAAGGCTACTCGCGAGAGCTCCTGCGAGTCGTCTCGTGTAATCCCTCTCAGGCGAGCGTTCTGCGAAGACCTCGCTCGCGCCTCTTCTGGCGACAGCCATCGAGGCTAGGTCTCGCATACCTTCCTGCGAGCTCCCCTCGGCCTTGTGAGAGTGCTGAACTGGAAGGAAGATTGAGCTTGCCGAGCTGAGCTGCAGATGGAGGAAAACCGCTGAGACAACTTTGTCCCAGCGGATCCCCCGAGACGGGACGGAAATAACCACTGAGACGGCTGACCCTCTCAGCCCAATCGTTGAGGTAGATTCAAAGTTACCGTTCGTAGGACGCAGAAGGGAATTCGTCGAACGCTGAGCTGAGTTCGTTGATCTCAACTGAAGTTCAGCGTTCGTCAGGCGCAGAAGGGAATTCGTCGAACGCTGAGCTGAGTTCGTCAATCTCAGCTGAAGCTCGGGGTTCGTCGAACGCAGAACGGATTTTGTCTATGTCCATCTCCTGGCGAATATCGGGGTTGTACATCTTAAATTTTTATTATATATATATAATAATACTTAAAATAATTCTTATCATATATAATATTAATACCTAAAGTTAACGGATATAAGAATTCATTATGTAAATATATATATATTATAATAATTTATGATTATATTAAATTAGGGCTCTTATATACACATGGTTCTGTTATTTAATCTTATTTTATATACTTATACATACATCACTTTTTATATAAAATCTTTTGGACAAATAGCGAGTATTTAAGTGTTTTATATTATCTTAACATTTTAATCGTTATGATTAATCAAAATAATGAGACTATATAGAAAATAAGAATATTAGCATTCTTTTCTAACTATTTTATCATGTATAAACATATTTCATATATATAATATGATATATATATATCTTATTATTATTATTTTCATCCTTTTGTTTTGGTTCTCGCTCTTTATTAATTATTCATACGCACCCAAAATGGTAACGCCCTCACACCGCCATTTCAAAGATAATTATATTTAAAATAATTAGCGAAAACCCGGGGCATTACAGGGGCCTTCTAAGAGCCGTTGAAGATGGGAGGAGTATAAAAGAACATGATAGGGCATCTCAGAAGGGGATGGTTGTTGTTGCTGCTATATTGCTAAGTGCTGAAAAGTGTGAGAGTCATCTACTGTTCCATTGACGGCTTTCAAGAGCTCTCTCTTTCTGCTTACTGAACCAACAAGAAGATACAAAGAGAGAAAATAACTCTTCTATCCAGAAGAGCAAGGTGATCTTTTCTCCTCTACTGAAGAGAAGGATCAGATAGGAGCAGGTCTGAAGATTTCATTCAGCCCAGCTTCAAGGTTGCATCAGCTGTGCATAATCAACAAAAGACAATATCACTGTTGTCAACTATTGTAAGCTATACTTATAACCTTTGTAGGAACTGTATTATTCTGAGCTTGTACGGCACTGTGCCTGAGATTGTAGGGTTATTGAACCTGAGATTGTTGGGTTGTTGAGCCTGAGATTTGTAAGGCTGTTGAGCCTGAGCTGTAGGGCATATTGCTTGAGAAGTGGGGCTTCTTGATAGGCCTGAGGTAGGAGATCAAGGTGTTCTCTAAGCAATAGGAGTGGAGGCACTCTGAGTTCGTAGAGCTGGTTAGCCTGAGGTAGAGTTTGGAGCAAACCTGAGAGATCTTGAGGGATCTGTGTTGTAAGCTCTTGGAGCTGAGATTGGAGGAGTTTGCCTTGTCTAACACTCTGTTAGAAAGGTGTAGAGGAAAAGTGGACTACCCATAGACACACTGTCTTGGAGAACCACTATAAAGAACTGTGTGCTTTCTGCGTTTGCTTGAGTTTTGGTTTACTACTCACTAACTGCTAGCAACTATTAAGTAAAATTCAAAGAGTCCCAATCACCCCCTCTAGGTGAATTAGACTACTAACCTATAAACTATCAGAAACACATTGAACTTGATTGTCATCTTATTCGTGAAAAACTAGAAGCCAACATCGTTGCTCCAACCTATCTTCCGACCATGCAACAACTCGCCGACATATTTACCAAGGTCGTTAACAGAACGACTTTACTCAGTTTCCTTGCCAAGTTGGGCATTTGTCATTGGATCCAAATACCAACTTGACGGGGGATGTTAAAATGTTATTCTTTGTTCAGTTTCTATTTGTTCAGTTATCTGTTTGTTTCTTTTTCATTTATTCTATTAGTCTATTTACTGTTGCACCATTCTATATATATAGCTGTGCAATGTTTGTTTTCGGTTTAATGAGAAATAAAAAGGAATTCATAGTTTTCTTTCTCTTGTTCATCTTTCCCTCTCTTCCTTTTGCCTTTCACATTTTAAGATCTTAACATGGGAATGTTAAGATCTACTCTAGCATGCAATGCGTTTATTGGCACCGGTTGGACCCGTGATCTAATATATATAGATCTCACATGGGAATGCAACTACCGCTGCCTACTTAGGAATAATTCTAAATTATTAGACTTGGAGTTTTTTTAGGCGATTGATATTAGCACGCCTTAATTAGATTTACACAATCCATTGATATGCGCAACCCTTAAATCGATATTTATACACCATATTAATATTCGTAGCCCAAAAAAATCACATTCTTCATGATAGCCCCTAAACCTAATTGCTTTCTTCTGCTTCTGAATGAATGGTTTATGCAAGTCTAGCTTGTCTCATTGCTTATACTACTCTTCTAGATGTTTTCAATATCAGCAAAACCATGATGAACTTCATGTAACATCTTATCGCAATCGAGAGATAAGACATTACATAGCTCATTTTTGCAGCTTGAGAAGATGACATTTCAACTCTCCCACCCCACTTTATAGGTTGTAGATCCGACCTCTTCAAATCCTACATCAAGTAAGTTCCTGCCACGTATTGCTCATGAGTCTTCTTCAAATGAGTATTCCCTTGATTTCCTGCACTGGCCAACTCATCCTTGCTTTCATTCTAAAGAGTTCTGGAGTCAATATATGATGATATCGACATATGTTCTAAGCTTGCTTGGTGTCAAGCTAAGAGAACAACTACCTTTGACCTTTGGCTCTTTCAAGCTGAGCACCGATGTTTATGCACTGCCTGTTTACTCCTTTGGTTTAGAGCAGAGGCGGGTTTGACTATTCCAATATTTAGCGTCAAGTCTAGTTCATACACTCGAGGGCATGCAAAACCACTAGAAATTAGTGCTTCCTAATAACTCTGTATATATTTGAAAAATCTGAGAATGAAACTAAAAAATTCCTTAACCCTCTCCTCTCTCTTCCTCCTTAGATCCTCCAACATGGGATCTGACTTCGGAGTTCTCACGAAAAACCCTAGGATTACACAACATTTGTTTTTCCACGCAGAATCATGTTTCTTCGACGATCCGACGATGAGGCAGAGAACAAGCTCCGGCGAGGTCCACAGGCTCTAGGGAGGTCCACGGGCTCTGGCGAGGTCCATAGGCTCCGATGAGGGGAGGTCGGCAGTTGAGAGGTACCGCGAGGGGGGGGGGGGGGGCACGAGATCGAGAAAAGGGGAGCTACGCTTATGAAGATGTAGGGTTCTCTCATTTTAATTTTAAAACTTAATTTATGGTGTGAAAATAGCCAATTTGGGTGTGCTTATATCAACCACCTTTTTATGGAGTTGATATTAGCAGTCCGGAATTGGATATTCGCAGTCCATTGCTATTTGTAGTTCATAAATTCTATTTGTAGTCCACAATTATATTTGCACCCCACTCCCATCCCAAATAAGTGAAGCACTTTGCTGATTTATTAAGCACTAGAAGCCTAGAGAAACATCTTAAACACTCTACAACAATTTAAAAATCAAACAGGAAAACAAGTTAAATGACATGCATATAGGAATCAACTCTAAAACAAGTTAAATGACATGCAAACCTTCCTCTAACCAAAAAACGGACTACTTTTTGGGATTTTCACTGGATAATTTTTTTTTTTTTTAAGAAGGTGAATCTAAGAGGGGGAAAGAAGACGCTACCGATAGAACTACGGATAAGATTTAGGCAACGGGAGGAGAGAGATGGAGAGAAGATTATTCGATGAGATGCAATTAGCGAGAATTAGACTGCGAATATAATTATTTATAATTTTTGAGGTGCGAATAGCGAGAATTAGACTACTAATATCAACTCTCTTTTTTATTTGCTAGCTCACATTTCACAAGAGAATAAGCTACCGAAATTCATTTTTCTTTTAACTCAATTATTCCATTTCCTATATTCATCATGTTGATCAACACCTCTTCCGGCTAATGCGGGTAGTGCTGAGTTGACATCATAAACAGTGAAATCTAATAAAATCAAGCTCAAGTGGGCATAAAGTTGAGACCAACATTATTTTTGCGATCCAATTCCTACCTGATTAAGCTTCAAACTGACCCATCTTTGTTCCAAACTCGACCACTTTGATCGAGCCTAGCTGCCTCTACTCGTAAACCCTATCTCTCTCTCTCTCTCTCTCTCTCTCTCTCTCTTGCTCTCCCACGGCACCTTAACATGGCGCTCCTTCCCTCCTCCGCCGGCGCCAAGCTTACCTCCAATGCCCTGAACTTGACCCTATTCCGTAACCCCGCCGTCCTTTTCCTCCATGGTTTCTCGTCCTCCACCTCCTCCGACCCCCCTCCTGCCGCCGATCCTTCACTGGATTCCTCTACCCGCCGTCCGCTCCGCGGTGAGGATGGGAAGGCGCCGGCGTCTCTCGACGAGACTATCTGCAAAATGATGTTCAAGCGGCCATGGACCACCCGCCTCCAGAACTCGATCCGCTTCCTTGTCCCCGCCTTCGAGCAGCCACTCGTCCACGCAGTCCTCCGCCGCGCCGGTGACCGCGACGCCAACCGCGCCCTCCGCTTCTTCCGCTGGGTGGAGAAAATGGGCTTCCGCCACGACCCTCAAACCTACGCCGAGATTATTTCCGTCCTCACTCAAGCTTCCATGCTCAACCATGCCCGCTGCATCCTTCTCGACGACATGCCCAAGCGTCTCGTCCTCCGAGACGAGAACATGTTCTTCGCCCTCATTAGCGCCTACGGCCGCGCAGGCATCCCCCAGGAGGCCGTCAAGCTCTTCCGCCGCCTCCCGGAGTTCGGCGTTGATCGCACGGTCCTCTCCTATGACGCTCTCTTGAAGGCAATCCTCCGGCGCGGTCGTGTTCTCATGGCCAAGCGTGTCTTTAACTCTATGATCCGTGAGGGAGTGCCCCCGGCTATCTCCACGTACAACATTCTCATCTGGGGCTTTTGCCTCTCCATCAAGATGGAGACCGCAAAACGCTTCTTCTCTGAGATGAAAGAGAAGGGCTTCTCACATGACGTCGTGACCTACAACACCCTGCTTAACGGCTGGGTGCGAGCAAAAAAGATGGATGAGGCCCAGAAGGTGTTTGATGAAATGCTCTCCGCTGGTCTTGTTCCCAACTCCGTTACCTACAACCTCATGATTAAGTGCCACGTGTCCTGCGGAAATGTAGATGATGGAATCCAGTTGTTTGAGGACATGAGAGCCAAAGAGTTGAGGGCCACCGAACGGACCTACGCAGCTCTGATGCCCGGCCTCTGTGATGACACAGGAAGAGCAGGAGCCGCCCTTAAGGTGTTTGAAGAAATGGCTGAGAGAAGAATGACTCCGAAAGACAAGTCCATATTTGTTAGACTGATCACAAGCCTGTGCGGGGCCGGCGAACTGGACGGTGCGTTGAAAGTGCACCGATCCATGCACAGATTTCGCGTTCCCTTAGATTCGAAGCATTACGGCCTACTGCTCGAAAGTCTGTGCAATGGTGGAAAGTTCGAGCTGGCCATGGAGATACTCGACGAGCTCCTCGAGAAGGGAATCTTGCAGGGCCTAGAAAGTGTTCCCTTAGAAGCTTCTGCATATAATCCCGTCATCGAGTACTTATGCTGCCATGGTCAAACATCAAAGGCGGAGACTTTCTTCAGGCAGCTGATGAAAAGAGGAGTCGATGATAAAACCGCATTCAACCATTTGATTTGCGGCCATGCCAAAGAGGGGAAACCGGAGCCCGCATTCGAAATCCTCAAGATTATGAAACGCCGCGGAGTTGAATCGTGTGCAGATGCTTACCAACTTCTCGTAGAGAGTTTCTTGAAGAAGGGAGAACCCACCGATGCTAAGGCTGTTCTCGACAGCATGGTTGAGGAGCGCCATTTGCCGAGTTCAGCGCTATTCCGGTCGGTGATGGCGGCGTTATTTGACGACGGACGAGTCCAGACGGCGAGTCGTGTGATGAAGATGATGATAGAGAAGGGCATGATGGAAGAGAATATAGACATGGGGCAGAAGATCCTGGAAGCTCTCCTCATGAGAGGACACATCGGAGAAGCCATTGGACGAATCAATCTGATGATTATGAATGGTTTAAGTCCTGATCTGGATAGTTTGGTGGCTTCCCTGTGCAAAAATGAACAGCCGGTTGCTGCTCTCAAGCTTGTGGATTTCACATTGGAGAGAGACTATGATATCAGTTTCTCAAGCTATGACAGGTTACTGGATGCTCTTTATGTTGCAGATAAGGTGCTGCCGGCATATTCGATTCTTTGCAAGATCAAAGCGAAAGGTGGGGTTGTGAATGACGAGGGATGCCAGAAGGTCATCAAGAATCTGACCTGCGAAGGGCACACGAAGCAGGCAGATATTCTCTCGAGAATCATCTCGGGAAGCAGGTCTGCGGAGCAGAAGAGGGGAAAGAGGATGTCGGTTTAGTTTGAGTTGAAATCCTTCCTTTATTTTTTTGTCGAATTCGTGCTTTTCTTTTGGCCACAAGGACTTGAAGGTTGCCTGCTGCTACCACCATGATTGAAGGTGTGTACCATGGGTTCTTAGTGATTTTTTAAATTGATCTTTCATATTTTCACATGTTGGTAAGATGATTTGTGGCTAAATTTGTCTTGAGTGACTTGCATGACACAAAATATGGATTCTGTATTAAAATTTTCCACATAAAATAGTAAGTGTAAACATAATCACAAGCACAAATGTCCTTCGAAAATAATGAGTACGAAAGCAAAGAATAAGACATGGGATCTGTATTTCCCGTAGCTTGTTATCACACCATCTTTACTAAGGGAAGTGCCCTACTTTCTAGATTCAAGTTCTAGATGTAATCATATTACCAATGGAGTCACTGCTGGGAAACTAATTTTTAGCCACACATTTTTTTTTGCTAAAAATTAAGTTTTAGCCAGGGTTAAAAAAAGCGTGGCTAATACTTAAGTATTAGCCACGACACAAAAAAATACGTGGCTAATACATAAGTATTAGCCATGGAAAATAAAAAGTGTGGCTATTCCTTAGTATTAGCCACGGGAACATCTATATTTTCTATTCCCATCGCGATGCCCTCCCGTGCCCTACCCCTGCGCCGCATACCTCCCCAAACCTCCATCCTCACTGCGATTTCTACCTCGCGCGAACTCCGCTCCCGCTGCCACATTTCCACAACATCGCTAGGGAATTGCCTCCAAGGCTTCTACCTCACTCCACACGGCGACGCACCTTCGCGATTCCTCCTTCCCCCACCAATTTCAACTGCACCGACCTCCTTCCTCGCGCCAGACGGCGATGCAGAGGACTGATCTAGGTAATTTCCTCCTTTTTGGGGTTCTCATTTCTTCTTCCCAGCATCTTTTTGCACAGGGCCCTTCTAATTTTACACCCTCTAACCGAGTCTATTCAGGATGCTCACCAGGTGTTTTTATAAATTTTGTCTTATAAATACCGTTTGGTTTTCGGCTTAACCTTCTTTCAGACACTATTTTTTTCTCTCCTCTTTTTCCCCACAAAATGATATGTCATGTATATCAAATCCATTAGTTAGTTTCCATGATTTTGGATTAATCACATCAATGCAATTATTATAATTGTTTTTGCTGATTCATAATTAAGCTTTGTTCACCTTTAAGCCACTTGCCATTTGAATTGCAGCTTACCATTTCTGCATCTCTATGCCGCTAACCAAATGATTTTCATCTCTTTGCCCTGAATTATAACTCTATTTTTATGTAATCAGTTTCAGAATAATGCTTAGAAAAGATATCCAAAGCGAGGTTCATTGGTTTATGCTTTTCACTAGCGATATATTTTTAATTGGTGAGATATTTATTGAGTTAAATGAAAAAAAAACAGAACAATAGCAATATTATTTAGAAGATAGAAGATAAATAGATACATAGAAGATAAATAGATACATATATGTATGGTGGTTGAATATCGATATCTATCTGTTGTTTTCTCTCCTCTTTTTGAGAGTTCTATCATGGCTATGGTGGTTGAAGGTGGGTTTCCTATGCATTGTATTGGCAGCAGCTGCGTTAGCACTCATCATCTTTTGCGGCACTTTGGTCATAAGAAAGGTATGCTCATTTTTTGGGTATTTGCATCAAGAGAAGCTGGCTAATGTAAAATTTGATTTACATCAAAATAGGATTTTTTAGAAGTAGTTAATCAACACGTCCTGCAACAAAACTGTGGCGTTATTCTATAGCAGTTTCTGACTGGTTTTGACAATGAAAACAATAGCATATAAAAAGCATGGAACTTTTTTCATGTGTAGTGTCTCTAAAGAAGGGTTTCTCTTACAGCTGTTGTTTGATCCTATTGCTTTTATCTACTTTGTGATCCAAGTTTAGTGATAGTTTTATCATGTAGTATAAATATTTAGGTGTAGGAAAATAAATACATGATAGGGTAGGAAGGCTATGGATGTGAAAGTTATACAAAAAGATAAGAGAAACCTTTTTTGTGTAACTTTTTGTGTTTTGAATGGTTCATGGGACCGAGCAAGAACCCAGTCACAATACACACACACATATATATATATCTTTATTATATAAGTAAATATACATATCTACCAAGCACACCAATCTTTTCATTTGGACCACACGATCAAACTGCTAAAACGATTCTAACCCATCGGATTTAGGAAACCAGCGAAATATCCAACCCTAACATGTCTTCATTCACCCGCCGTCAACCCCTACGCGATAAATATGCATTACCTCTCGCTAAAAGCATTACCTCCCGCTCCCTCCTTCAACCCTCCCTGCCCCTGCAAACGACTCCAGAACCCCCTCCCTCCTTCAACCCTCTCTGCCATCGCCGCAATTATTTAGAGGGACCTTTGCGCATCTACTCCTGGCACCATATACCGCGACTCCATAACCCGCAAATCCCGCTACATCTCTGCCATTGTTGCCATCATCGGTGAGGAACTTCTCCACAACCATCGCGCATCTTTTTGTTGTTTCTCTTCCCTTCAATTCAACTCATCTGCTAATTACATCAGAAACGGAGGTGAAACATTTCCGCATTTCCGTATTTGCTTTTCGTCTAAGTTCTTCTCATTCTTTACGTCCTCACTTCAATGGTAACTCCGCATCTCTTTAACTTTCCCCAACTGAAGCACGATCTTCAACACCTAAAATAAATATATTTTATTTCATTTGATTTCATATCTTGCTGCAGGCCGGCAGGGAAAACATCACACAAATCCTGAAGCATATAGTTCATTTACCATTGGTAAGGAACTTCTCGCAACTCCTCCATAAAGTTCTTTCTCCCTCAAATTGTTTCTGGTTGTCATTCTTTTAGCTTTGTACATATCATTTTATAATTTTTTTTTTAATTTCTCTTACCTTCAGTGAACTTTTCTGATGTTAATTAGATGGGAAATGGAGGTCTGAAGCACGATCTTCAAGACCTAAAATAAATATATTTGATTGCATATCTTGCTGCAGGTCGGTAAGGAAAACATCTCACAAATCCTGAAGCATATAGTTAATTTACCATCGGTAAGGAACTTCTCGCAGCTCCTCCATGTTGAAACCAGTTTCCCGGTTTCAGCGTTCGAAAGGGGGTTGCGACTAACCCTTACTTGACCTAAGCCTAGACCCTTGACCGGTTACTAGGAACTAGGAGAACTTGCCCTTGAAGAACACTTGAATCTAGAAACGAACCCCTTAAGCTTCAGCGAGGAGGTCCCACCACATACCCGGAAGATCTTAGAGCGCTTCCCCTCCCAAGCCAATGCTGAGTCTGGGCACCTTGGAGGGCACTAAGGAACACCTCACCGACCACCTTCAACGTCAAGGGGAGGGGAGGGGTAGTGCTTGCTCACGCGTGAGGGAGGGGGTAGGAACCAACATCCCTTCCCAAGGTGCCCATGGGGGTCTATTTATAGACTTTCCCAAAAATGGACTGCGAATAGCCAAGATCCTGCTATCCGCAGTCCAACCAAGACCACGAACGATTAACGCATGAGGGGGAGCGAGTGGGACTCGAGATGCCCACTTCCCCCCTCACGGGAGGCCATGCCGGTCTCCCCCCAATATACCGGGCGAGTGGGGGAATCCCTCCCACTCGCCCAAAGGGGGGTGGCGAGTGGGAGGGCCCCTCCCACTCGCCCCCAAGGTGGCCGGCGAGTGGGAGTGCCCCTCCCACTCGCCCGGCGAGTGGGAGTGCCCCTCCCACTCGCCCGGCGAGTGGGAGTGCCCCTCCCACTCGCCCGGCGAGTGGGAGGGCCCCTCCCACTCGCCCGGGTGAGTGGGAGGGTCTCTCCCACTCGCCTAAGGGTTATTGGCGAGTGGGAGGCCCCTCCCACTCGCCCGAAGAGAGTCGGGGGAGCGGGTGCTCCCCCCGCCTTCCCCGCGGCCTCTCTTTGCCTTGGTCGGTTTCGACCGCTCCATGTGGTCGTTTTGTCCGTCATGGCCACCCTTGCTATCTTGGCTTCATCCGGGTCGGGTCGCACCGACTCGGGAAATATGAGGGTTGTACACAATCCCCGCTCTTTGCGAGCTTGTCCCAAGCTCGGAAAGAAAGTCCAACCCACCTATTTGACGAGTAGGTGGGACCTCAGGGGAATCCACGGAAAGATCTACCAACGGGACATCCCTGCCGAGCTTTTCGGTTGATCCTGACTTGAGACGGAAGGTGAACCTTTATCCACTAAACACCCCTTCTATGAGCTGAGCTCAGCTGGAGGTGGAGAAAGCTCAACACCTTGGGTCGGATTAACCTTGACCTGAGGTGGAGGAGAAACTCAGCACCTCTAGTCGAGCCGAGCTCGACCTGAGGTGGGAGGAAAACCTTTCTCCACTAGACATCCCTCCTGCGAGCCGAGCTCAACAGGAGGTGGAGGAAGCTCAACACCTTGGGTCGGATTAACCTCGACCTGAGGTGGAGGAGAAACTCAGCACCTCTAGTCGAGCCGAGTTCGACCTGAGGTGGGAGGAAAACCTTTCTCCACTAGACACCCCTCCTGCGAGCCGAGCTCAACAGGAGGTGGAGGAAGCTCAACACCTTGGGTCGGATTAACCTCGACCTGAGGTGGAGGAGAAACTCAGCACCTCTAGTCGAGCCGAGCTCGACCTGAGGTGGGAGGAAAACTTTTCTCCACTAGACACCCCTCCTCCGAGCCGAGCTCAACAGGAGGTGGAGGAAGTTCAACACCTTTAGGTCGAATTAACCTCGACATGAGGTGGAGGAGAAACTCAGCACCTCTAGTCGAGCCGAGCTCGACCTGAGGTGGGAGGAAAACCTTTCTCCACTAGACACCCCTCCTGCGAGTCGAGCTCAACAGGAGGTGGAGAAAGCTCAACACCTTGGGTCGGATTAACCTCGACCTGAGGTGGAGGAGAAACTCAGCACCTCTAGTCGAGCCGAGCTCGACCTGAGGTGGGAGGAAAACCTTTCTCCACTAGACACCCCTCCTGCGAGCCGAGCTCAACAAGAGGTGGAGGAAGCTCAACACCTTGGGTCGGATTAACCTCGACCTGAGGTGGAGGAGAAACTCAGCACCTCTAGTCGGGCCGAGCTCGACCTGAGGTGGGAGGAAAACCTTTCTCCACTAGACACCCCTCCTGCGAGTCGAGCTCAACAGGAGGTGGAGAAAGCTCAACACCTTGGGTCGGATTAACCTCGACCTGAGGTGGAGGAGAAACTCAGCACCTCTAGTCGAGCCGAGCTCGACCTGAGGTGGGAGGAAAACCTTTCTCCACTAGACACCCCTCCTGCGAGCCGAGCTCAATAGGAGGTGGAGAAACTCAACACCTAACAGGGAGCCGAGCTCACCCGGAGGTGGAGGAACTCAACACCTAACGGGGAGCCGAGCTCACCTGGAGGTGGAGGAAACTCCACACCTAACAGGGAGCCGAGCTCACCTGGAGGTGGAGGAACTCAACACCTAACAGGGAGCCGAGCTCACCCGGAGGTGGAGGAACTCAACACCTAACAGGGAGCCGAGCTCACCTGGAGGTGGAGGAACTCAACACCTAACAGGGAGCCGAGCTCACCCGAAGGTGGAGGAAACTCCACACCTAACAGGGAGCCGAGCTCACCTGGAGGTGGAGGAACTCAACACCTAACAGGGAGCCGAGCTCACCCGGAGGTGGAGGAACTCAACACCTAACAGAGAGCCGAGCTCACCTGGAGGTGGAGGAAACTCCACACCTAACAAGGAGCCGAGCTCACCTGGAGGTGGAGGATACTCCACACCTAACAGGGAGCCGAGCTCACCTGGAGGTGGAGGAACTCAACACCTAACAGGGAGCCGAGCTCACCCGGAGGTGGAGGAACTCAACACCTAACAGGGAGCCGAGCTCACCCGGAGGTGGAGGAACTCAACACCTAACAGGGAGCCGAGCTCACCTGGAGGTGGAGTAAACTCCACACCTAACAGGGAGCCGAGCTCACCTGGAGGTGGAGGAAACTCCACACCTAACGGGGAGTCGAGCTCACCTGGAGGTGGAGGAACTCAACACCTAACAGGGAGCCGAGCTCACCCGGAGGTGGAGGAACTCAACACCTAACAGGGAGCCGAGCTCACCTGGAGGTGGAGGAAACTCCACACCTAACAGGGAGCCGAGCTCACCTGGAGGTGGAGGAACTCAACACCTAACAGGGAGCCGAGCTCACCTGGAGGTGGAGGAAACTCCACACCTAACAGGGAGCCGAGCTCACCTGGAGGTGGAGGAAACTCCACACCTAACAGGGAGCCGAGCTCACCTGGAGGTGGAGGAAACTCCACACCCAACAGGGAGCCGAGCTCACCTGGAGGTGGAGGAACTCAACATCTTCCAGGGAGCAGAGCTCAACTGGAAGTGGAGGCAGCTCAACAAGAGCCCGCGCACCGGTTTCTCTTCTCGCCTGCTGAAGCCCAAAGACAGCTAAGGTAGAAAGGAGAGAGAAAGAGGCGAACCTTCGAGGGCAGCGACGGTTGCCCCACCTTGCCCTGCTGAAGCCGAGTGTATTCGCAGGAGGATTGTGACGTCAACGACCCAAGCCCTGGGGAGCCGCCTTCATGAGGCGGATGCTCCCCGAGACAGCTGGAGGGGAGTTTCTGCCGATGACATCCTGCATGAGTTCTCCCCTTCTCCTGCGCGACCCGACTCGTCCCCTTGCAGCGGTGGCTATTCCTCCTGAACGTGAGGGTGGCCAGGGACTTCTTCTCTTCTTTGGATCCTTGTAGGAGCCATGTATCTCCTACATACCTGTTTCCTTTAATCCTGCACGCACCAATAGAGGTGAAGTAATGACTAATGTAACATATGTTATCACTGAACCAGTTACCATTGTAATGAATTTCTTAGCTTACTTTCTTCCTTTACTGCTTGAGGATTTGATACCTTACTTGAACCGATCATTGGGTAGTTAATCGATCCGATGAGCCTTCCATCTGTCGACATGACTGAGCCCGGAGAACGGTCTGTAGTCGGGGATCTTACCGATTGGAGGTGGAAGTACCCGTCCGCGTCCTAGGTGCTTACCTTCACCTGGAGGCAGAGGAACTCAACACCTTCCCAACCTGACTGGAGGTGGAAGTACCCATCCACATCCTGGGAGTCTTAGCTCAACCGGGGTGGAGGGACTCAACGCACTCCTGATCTAACTGGAGGTGGTAGAGCCCATCCAGGTCCTAGGAGTCTTAGCTCAACCGGGGTGGAGGGACTCAACGCACTCCTAGTCCCTTTACCGATTGGAGGTGGAAGTACCCATCCGCGTCCTTGGTGCTTACCTTCACCTGGAGGCAGAGGAGCTCAACGCCTTCCCAATCGGTTGTTGGACTGCGAGTCGACCTGACGAGTCCCCCATCTACCGGCATGACTGAGCCCGGCGGGGGATCTCCAATCAGGGATCTTAGATCGGGGTATTACCCAGAACCCTTTTTTATTCCTAGTTCGTCTATTACAACTTCACTACCCTACGCCCTTGCAGGGCACTTTATTACACCTCGCCCTTCTTGGGCACTTCACTTACATCTCGCCCTTCCTGGACACTTCACTTACATCTCGCCCTTCCTGGGCACTTCACTTACATCTCGCCCTTCCTGGGCACTTCACTTACATCTCGCCCTTCCTGGGCACTTCACTTGGCCGCACGCTCCTTGGTCGTCTTCTTCCGTCTCCGCAACTCCTTCTTCTCCCTTCCGGGTGAAGTTACTCCCCCCTGGTTGGACGGGGGCGTTCTTATCGCCTCCCTACAGGTGGTGTCGAGCACTCGCCGCGAGTGGAGGGTGTGACCTGCATGAACTCCAGGATCTTCTTGCTGAATTCGTCGAAGTCGCTCTTCTTCACATACTCGCAAGGTGGAGGCGGGTCTCCCAACTCGTCGCTTCCAGCCCTGAGACTTGGCTCAGAGTTTTCCGAACTAGTCGCTTCCACGCTCACCGCACCAGAATGTTGAAACCAGTTTCCCGGTTTCAGCGTTCGAAAGGGGGTTGCGACTAACCCTTACTTGACCTAAGCCTAGACCCTTGACCGGTTACTAGGAACTAGGAGAACTTGCCCTTGAAGAACACTTGAATCTAGAAACGAACCCCTTAAGCTTCAGCGAGGAGGTCCCACCACATACCCGGAAGATCTTAGAGCGCTTCCCCTCCCAAGCCAATGCTGAGCCTGGGCACCTTGGAGGGCACTAAGGAACACCTCACCGACCACCTTCAACGTCAAGGGGAGGGGAGGGGTAGTGCTTGCTCACGCGTGAGGGAGGGGGTAGGAACCAACATCCCTTCCCAAGGTGCCCATGGGGGTCTATTTATAGACTTTCCCAAAAATGGACTGCGAATAGCCAAGATCCTGCTATCCGCAGTCCAACCAAGACCACGAACGATCAACGCATGAGGGGGAGCGGATGGGACTCGAGATGCCCACTTCCCCCCTCACGGGAGGCCATGCCGGTCTCCCCCCAATATACCGGGCGAGTGGGGGAATCCCTCCCACTCGCCCAAAGGGGGGTGGCGAGTGGGAGGGCCCCTCCCACTCGCCCCCAAGGTGGCCGGCGAGTGGGAGTGCCCCTCCCACTCGCCCGGGTGAGTGGGAGGGTCTCTCCCACTCGCCTAAGGGTGATTGGCGAGTGGGAGGCCCCTCCCACTCGCCCGAAGAGAGTCGGGGGAGCGGGTGCTCCCCCCGCCTTCCCCGCGGCCTCTCTTTGCCTTGGTCGGTTTCGACCGCTCCACGACGTCGTTTTGTCCGTCATGGCCACCCTTGCTATCTTGGCTTCATCCGGGTCGGGTCGCACCGACTCGGGAAATATGAGGGTTGTACACTCCATAAAATTCTTTCTCCCTAAAATTGTTTCTGGCTGTCATTCTTTTAGCTTTGTGCATACCATTTTATAATTCTTTCTCCCTAAAATTGTTTCTGGCTGTCATTCTTCAAAACCAAAATTTCGTGGGTTTTGGAAATGGGCCAAAAAACCAAAAATTGTTCGTTTGGAGAGGTTTTGAGATGAAAAGAATTCAAAATTGGATCGCTGTTCATCTTCTCCCGTACTTCATCTACTGTTCATCTCCTCCTGCAACACGAATCGCCTCCCATTTGTATCGCTTCTCCGGCTATTATAATATCATCACACACACACACACACACACGAAAAGTCGAACTACAACGATCCAATGCTTCACTGTCCATGTCGGAGAACGAAGAGCGATCCAATTCTTCACTGTCCAAGTCGACCTAATCCCACTCAGGAACAAAGAGCGGCCTAATTCTTCACTGTCCATGTCGTTTGGACAGATAACGACATCGACAGTGAAGAAGAACGAGCATTCAAACTACGAAACGAGCATTCAAGCTACGAAACGAGCATTCAAGCTAATTTTTGGGGAAGAAGAACCCGCATTGAAAACCTATGAGAACGACATGGACAATGAAGAAGATGATCACATGATTCATTTTTGATCGCATACCCACGAAACGATCGCAAAATCCATCTATTTAGGTAAGTTTTGGGGATAGGCTTATTTTTGAAGACTCAAAACCTATGGGTTTTGTGCGAAAGCCATTCCCCTCCATAAAAAGCCCAAACGAACACCGGCATTAGTTTTCAGCCCAAAACCTTCCTCCCAAAACCGATGGGATCAATTCCATCCTCCAACAACACGAAACAAACACAAAAATTTGTTTTGAAGTACCAAAACCAATTCCCTCCAACTAAAACCCACCAAACGAACACACCCTTACCTTCAGTGAACTTTTCTGATGTTAATTAGATCAGAAATGGAGGTGAAACATTTCTGCATTTGCCTTTCGTCCAAGTTCTTCTCATTGTTTACGGCCTCACTGGAATAACAACTCCGCATCTCTTCAATTTTTTCCCAACTTAAGCACGATCTTCAAGCCCTAAAAAATTAATTTTGTAGCTGGAAGAATTTCTCATCGTGCGTACCCTCTTTAGCCTTGAGATATGCGTACCCTGTTTACCCCTGAGATTAATAAGGACAAAAATTGATTTTGTTTCTGGATGAGCCTGCAAATTATATTAAACAAGATAACTACTGCTTAAATAATTTTGTTTCTGGATGAGCCTGCAGATGCATGGTAAATCTCTGAATGAGCCTGCAAATTATATTAAGCATGATAAGTACTGCTTAAATAATGAGTATATATAAGAAAGTGCAGGAATTAGGTAAAGTGTTCATCATATCGTCTAAGTTCTACTTATTATGCATAATTATTTTTCACTAATATAATTTTGTTTCTCTCGTAAACCCTCTCTCTCTCTCTCTCTCTCTCTCTCTCTCTCTCTCTCTCTCTCTTGCTCTCCCACGGCACCTTAACATGGCGCTCCTTCCCTCCTCCGCCGGCGCCAAGCTTACCTCCAATGCCCTGACCTTGACCCTATTCCGTAACCCCGCCGTCCTTTTCCTCCATGGTTTCTCGTCCTCCACCTCCTCCGACCCCCCTCCTGCCGCCGATCCTTCACTGGATTCCTCTACCCGCCGTCTGCTCCGCGGTGAGGATGGGAAGGCGCCGGCGTCTCTCGACGAGACTATCTGCAAAATGATGTTCAAGCGGCCATGGACCACCCGCCTCCAGAACTCGATCCGCTTCCTTGTCCCCGCCTTCGAGCAGCCACTCGTCCACGCAGTCCTCCGCCGCGCCGGTGACCGCGACGCCAACCGCGCCCTCCGCTTCTTCCGCTGGGTGGAGAAAATGGGTTTCCGCCACGACCCTCAAACCTACGCCGAGATTATTTCCGTCCTCACTCAAGCTTCCATGCTCAACCATGCCCGCTGCATCCTTCTCGACGACATGCCCAAGCGTCTCGTCCTCCGAGACGAGAACATGTTCGTCGCCCTCATTAGCGCCTACGGCCGCGCAGGCATCCCCCAGGAGGCCGTCAAGCTCTTCCGCCGGCTTCCGGAGTTCGGCGTTGATTGCACGGTCCTCTCCTATGACGCTCTCTTGAAGGCAATCCTCCGGCGCGGTCGTGTTCTCATGGCCAAGCGTGTCTTCAACTCTATGATTCGTGAGGGAGTGCCCCCGGCTATCTCCACGTACAACATTCTCATCTGGGGCTTTTGCCTCTCCATCAAGATGGAGACCGCAAAACGCTTCTTCTCTGAGATGAAAGAGAAGGGCTTCTCACATGACGTCGTGACCTACAACACCCTGCTTAACGGCTGGGTGCGGGCAAAAAAGATGGATGAGGCCCAGAAGGTGTTTGACGAAATGCTCTCCGCTGGTCTTGTTCCCAACTCCGTTACCTACAACCTCATGATTAGGTGCCACGTGTCATGCGGAAATGTAGATGATGGAATCCAGTTGTTTGAGGACATGAGAGCCAAATAGCTGAGGGCCACCGAACGGACCTACGCAGCTCTGATGCCCAGCCTCTGTGATGACACAGGAAGAGCAGGAGCCGCCCTTAAGGTGTTTGAAGAAATGGCTGAGAGAAGAATGACTCTGAAAGACAAGTCCATATTTGTTAGACTGATCAGAAGCCTGTGCGGGGCCGGCGAACTGGACGGCGCGTTGAAAGTGCACCGATCCATGCACAGATTTCGCGTTCCCTTAGATTCGAAGCATTGCGGCCTACTGCTCGAAAGTCTGTGCAATGGTGGAAAGTTCGAGCTGGCCATGGAGATACTCGACGAGCTCCTCGAGAAGGGAATCTTGCAGGGCCTCGAAAGTGTTCCCATAGAAGCTTCTGCATACAATCCCGTCATCGAGTACTTATGCTGCCATGGTCAAACATCAAAGGCGGAGACTTTCTTCAGGCAGCTGATGAAAAGAGGAGTCGATGATAAAACCGCATTCAACCATTTGATTTGCGGCCATGCCAAAGAGGGGAAACCGGAGCCCGCATTCGAAATCCTCAAGATTATGAAACGCCGCGGAGTTGAATCGTGTGCAGATGCTTACCAACTTCTCGTAGAGAGTTTCTTGAAGAAGGGAGAACCCACCGATGCTAAGACTGTTATCGACAGCATGGTTGAGGAGGGGCATTTGCCGAGTTCAGCGCTATTCCGGTCGGTGATGGCGGCGTTATTTGACGATGGACGAGTCCAGACGACGAGTCGTGTGATGAAGATGATGATAGAGAAGGGCATTGTAAGATCTCTTTTTCCAAAACCCGCTCGGGTACTTGAAAACTCGAACCTCTCCCGCATCGCACGGTTGAGGTGGACCTTCGCCCAGAATCGCTGCCTTGCGGTGTCACCAACACTCGGGTTGACTAACACCGCTCAGCACCAACCCTGCCGGCTATACGATCATAAGTAAAATATGCCAAAAAGTAAGTACATAAAAGAAGGCATGTCCACAATCACAGCATCATATATAATGAAAACAGAAAGTCCATAAGAGAAGTACAATTAAAGGGGCTTAAACCCGATACATATGCAAAGTAATGTACTATCTCTCTCTCTCTACAACATGCGGAAGTCTACAACAAAAGCTCTCAAAAAGCGGAAATCTAACTATCTAATCATCAACCTGGGTCTCTAATAATTATCCAAGGTTCCCACTGACCTTAATAGGGTATACTCCAATTTCCATAATTTTCCATATTAAATTGGTATTTAATATAATTTAAAGTAGTTAAGGCCTTAAGCCAAATTACACATGAACTACCCTCAAAATGACTATTCATGCTACATGAAAATTATCAGTAAAATAATATTCCATATCAAGGTGTTTCACTGAGTAGCATGACCCTAGGATGTCATTTGGCCTACTATATCATCATAATTGTATAATTACCAAAATGCCACTTTAATTAGGAAAATTAGTATTTCATTTCTGAAAATTCTCCAAAAATTACCAAGTGTCCAAATGGGGTCCTAGAGTCCTCTGCCAAATTATTTTGTCATTACCATGTGATTTGATATTTTACAATGATTAAACATTCAAAGGTAGCAATTACCAATTTCTACATAAGGTACTAGAATTACACATCTACAAGCTTTCAAACTGTTGTCATGGGCACATATTAACATAAAATGGCAGATTCCCAAGTATCATAACATTGCCCTATGATTTGGTATTTTAAAAAGATTAAATACTCAAGTAATGTAAATCTCAATTTCTACATGAAGTATATGAAATACAATTCCAATAGCTTCCAAACAATTATCATGGGCATAGATTAACCTAAAATCACAGATCACCAAATATCATGACAAATCCTTATGATTTGATATTTTAAAAAGATTAAAAACTTAAGAAATGTAAATCTTAATTTCTACATGAAGTATAAGAAATACAATTTCAATAGCTTCCAAACAATTATTATGGGTATAAAATAGCATTAAATGCTAGTTAACCAAATATCACATTTTTGCCCCATGATTTGATATTTTTCAAAATTAAATTCACCTAAGTTAGCAAGTACTTAAAAATTTCCTACACAAGGAATAACACCTCAATAAATTATAACAAAATTACTATAGTACAACTTCATCCCTAATCAGCCACTGATGGAGTTTCAACACCATATTAGGTCCTATGACCATGCATTTCAATTTATTAAGGAAAGGGGTGACTATTGTTGGATCGTATGACGCCCTTAGAGGGGGGGGGGGGGGGGGGGTGAATAAGGGTGTGTTTAAATTTGTAATTTTTTACTTAATAATTTTAAGACAATTTCACTTTAATAAAAGTTTCTTAAAAATTAATTTTACAACAATGCAATTTTTGTATAACACCAAGCACAAATTTTTAAGATAAAAATTTAAGCAAACAAATTTGCGATTAGTGAAAAGATCATAATTTTATTTATCATGAAATTTGCATACAAATAAAAATGATCTTAACAATGCTTAAGATCAAGGCACAATGATAAAATGGAAATACAATATTTTGATTTACCAATCCTTCTCCCAAGGATCGGAAGGCTATCGCTTGTCTTTCCCAAGACCAAGCCCAAGCCTAACCTCTAGATCTTCTCAAGATCTAGACGTAGCGCACAAGGCCACGATTTCCCACCAAGCCACGCAAGGACTTGGACGCTCCACACAAGGAAGCGATTTTCCCCTAAGCCGCGCAAGGACTTAGACGCCGCACGCAAGACGACGATTTCTTCCCCAATACAAAATGAAATATGAGTAAATACAATATGAAAAAGTCAACTCCCTAGAAATTCAGATCTCTGAATGGATTGTTGAAGCCTCGAGATGATCGTTGATGGAGTAGCGCGCCCGATCTCGTCTTCAATCTTCAATCCTTCTTTGCACAATTAGGAGTTGAGGAGGTTCTGGAGCTCTCTGGTTCGTATGCACTCAGGTAGGGACTGGAAATCTCCAAAGCTTGGAATGCACGAACCAAAGGCACCATTTTATAGACTTTCACTGTCGCCTGGGCGACAGTCACTGTCGGAAATTTCCGACAGCGCCAAACTGCCTCGGTCGTGCCGTCGAGCCGTCGTGTGGGCAGTTGCTGGAATCGTGGAGCTGTCGCTGGGGCGACATCGATGTCGGATTTCCGACAGCGCAAAACTGCCGCTGTCGTGGGTGAAGTCGTGGGCAGTTGGTGGAATCGTGGAGCTGTCGCCTGGGCGACATCGATGTCGGAATTCCGACAGCACAAAAACTATCTTTCGTTGATCTGCCGTGGAGGGAAGTAGTTGTAACTTCTCTGCTGTCGCCTGGGCGACAGTGGCTGTCGGAATTTTCCGACAGTGAAATTTTCCCACATGCAATTTTAGCTCCAGCAGCAATGTGAATATCACATACCTGTTATCTGCACACCATTAATGAAAATAGAATCAAATACAAAAGGGACTTTGTTATTATCAAACCGGAGGAGTGCGAAACGCATGCTCCAACAATCTCCCCCTTTTGATAATAACAAACCCGTATAAAAAGAAAACATGTCTATTTAGATTGTTGATTTTAGACATTTGGTGTGTGCACAAATATAACATGATATATTTCTCTTAAAATAAATAATCTCCCTTGATATATTTCTTTTAAAATAAATACTCTCCTTTTAGGTGAAGGCTCCCCCTAAATGAATGCTCCCCCTAAATATATGCTCCCCCTTAATATATGCTCCCCCTTAAATATATGATGTAATGTGTAGGTGGAATATTTAGGAGTGATAGATTTGTGATTTTTCTTTTTATACTTTAAATTCTCCCCCTTTGGTATTAGCAAAAGTGAATATTAAATAAAAGAGTAGCTTTTAAGGGATAGGATATAGAATTGTAGAGTAAGCGGAAGCAATTTGATGGTAATAATTGAAGTCCATGAAATAATAGGAATATGCCATTATGAATAAGCCCATGAAGTGACGGTATAGCCATATGAAGTATATGAAAGAAAATAACTTCAATATGAGTAAGGTCATTTGAAAGTATCAGAGAAAGACACAATAGTCTATAGATATATGGAATATTTTCGGTCCAATTCTCATGAGATGAATGTTTATATAACATAATGATGTGTAAATGTGATACTTAGATCAAACATATGAAGTTATTTACATGATCATTAAAATGTATAACATAATAAAAGCATATAAAGGCAACTTTGACGTCGAAGATATAGCACAGGATGAATAGAAAACCATGTTTCTTTTGCACAAGACACTTTACAATTCTTTCCAAGGTGCTTAACCTCACAATGCTCATTAAGACTTATCAGGAGGGTAAGTAGTGCTTGGTGGAGTATCCTTGTCGTTATTTTAATTTTTTTGTTTTATCACAGATGTTGTGATATCGTAATTTTGATATATTGAAATTTTTTTGTTTTTTTTTTAAATTGACCAAGGATCTCCGAATTCACTTGAATCGCAAAAGATGGTGTATATTTTGTTGTGCTAACAAATCAATGTTGAAAGTTGTATTTAAGAAATGCTATTGTATTATGTGAAAACAAATATGATCCATGTATATTTTAAATAAAACGACATACGCATTGATCAAAAGAAGTGAACGTGATAGTTCATTATGATAGATAAACAATTTCTCATACTTAGAGGCATGCGAAAAC
This sequence comes from Dactylorhiza incarnata, assembly GCA_033032865.1. Taxonomy (NCBI): domain Eukaryota; kingdom Viridiplantae; phylum Streptophyta; class Magnoliopsida; order Asparagales; family Orchidaceae; genus Dactylorhiza; species Dactylorhiza incarnata. The sequence goes on along the minus strand of JAWHQI010000205.1, from coordinate 2,151,075 downwards.
AATTTCCAATGGTCTATACAACTAAGTAGAAGTGTCAATACGATGATAGCTTGGAAATGAAATCATATAAACATGTAAGTCATTTTTTTTTGAATAAATAACACATGGTTTGTCATCAATTCATGAGGTGAAGCATTAATAATGACATATAACTATTGTAAATCATCAAAGGGACCCAGAATTGAAGTTTTTACAAAAATTGGAGCTGTCGGAAATTTCCGACACTCACTGTCGCCTGGGCGACAGCCAAAAGTATAAATAAGGCTGGGGACCGAGTCAAAACACATTGTGCATCATTTCCTGGAGTGAAAAACGAGAGGAAGGCTGTCGGAAGTCGGCGACAACCCTAGATCCAAGGTATGGGTTTTTTTTTTTTGATTTTGTGTTTTTAACTCCAAATTTTTAGGGCTTTCTAATTTTGATAGTAGAGAAGAAGGAAAAAATAGTTTTCATGTTGATTTTTGATTAATGGTGGAGGTTTAGAAATTTTTGATTTGAATAAAATGTAGATCTAGTTTTAAAACTATAGGATCTTGGTGGATCTTTGCTTAAATGTCTAGCTTTGTGAAATTTCTCTTGATTTTGTGATAAAGGTTTTCATTTGTGTATTTGCAAAAAAAATTTTGTAGATCTAGGTTAGAGAAGAAGATGGAAGATGTTGAATAGTGAAAGAGTTGTAGAATTTGATAATTTAAAAAAAATAGATTAAAATTTTTTTTTAAAACTTGATGTTGAAATAACATTTAGTATGAGTAGATCGGGAAGTTTTAGGAAAAATTCTGAGATAAAATCACTTGGAGGGCTGTCGGAAATTTCCGACAGCCACTGTCGCCTGGGCGACAGTGTTCCAGTGCACAATAAAAAATCTGTTTTAAGCAAAATTTTTGTATTTTATTGTAGAATGGCTTCCAGCTCCAAAGCTCGAAAGAGTACTTCGGAAGATGCACATACTTCATATCAAGTTTATTCCGGAGTGAAGAAGGCTATTGTTGGGGTGTCCAAATACATCGAATTTGATTTGCCAAAACATGATCATATTTATGATCGTCTTGCGAAGGCAGGTATTCTCTCAATAATCTCACCAGAGGGGTTTTCATCCTTTTTAATTCGTGAATTTTATAACCATTTGGAAGACCCAAATGTTACGGAATTGGATGGAGGTGTGAGATCAAGGATCCAAGGTCAACATGTGGAAATAACACATGTTGATCTACGAGAGGAATTTGGACTAGTGATGAGTGAGAATATGCCTGATATAGTGGAGAATTATCGGAAGGATAGAGATTGGACCCTAGTAAACATGAGTTTACATGGGAATCAGAAGAAAACTCTTACCACTGAAGTTACCTCACTTACACCGGATGCTTACTTAGTCCAAGATATATTAAGGAATTCGGTGATGTTGAAGAGTGGAGACACAAGAAGCATTACTGCGCAGTTGACCCTCTTTACGTACTATATTATGGAGGATGAGCCTTTTGATATGGCAGACTTCATACTATCCCAGATTAGGTATACGTACAGATTGAAACATCCAAGATGGGTGAAGGTGCATACGCTGCCAATGGGGTTGGTAATTCAGCGTGCACTTTATAAGAAGTATGGATGGATTGTGCAAGACTCGTATTTTGATGATTGTTATCCGGAAATTTATTTCACGGGTTCAATGAAAGGGAAGAAGCCGCTTAGAAAAGCTCAACCGGGAATTGAGATTAGAGAGCCGAGCATTTCTAGGGCAGGATCACTAAGGGAATCCATTGATGATTTGCGTGATTCGTTAGAGGATCACAAAAAGGAAGTGAAAAAGGATCGTAGTCGAATGCAGAAATTTATGAAGTTTCTTGTCAAAGGTCTGAAGTTGAAGCCAACGCCGGAGGAGGAGGCAGAATGGCAAGTTCCGGACGAGGAGCCGCCACGCCAATCGGTGAGGCAGACTCGCCGTGGCAAAGCCGTGAGACGAGGACCTCCAGAAGATTGTCCAGAGAGCAGCGGGGCTGGTTATGAAGATTCAGAGTAGGTTTGTGTTGCAGCTGCTGCTGGGAGATGTCGGAAAATTCCGACATCCACTGTCGCCTGGGCGACAGTGAACTTCTTTTAAATTTCTGTTTTTGTTTAATGAACTTGATCCTTAAGTTGTTTCTACTGTTTTTATTTGAACAATATTGATGTAATATGAATGATGATGAATTTTGTTAAAGTTTTTGATGTTTTGGTTTTTATATTTTTGGCATTTTTGTATTTACATTATTTATGTTTTGTGATAATAAAATTTTTTTTTTTTTTGTTATAGGCTTTAAAAAGTGATATATTCATTGTGAAATGTCTAGAATTCCCAATTCTAGCCTAAGCATAGAAAAACGGGAATCTGGTAAAGGTTTAGTGAATATATCCGCTAGTTGATTATCCGTGCCTATAAATGAAATTTTTATGTGGTTATTTTTAATATGATCTCTAATAAAATGATGTCTCACATCAATATGCTTAGACCTTGTATGATGGACCGGGTTGTGTGTTAAATCAATTGCACTTTTATTATCACACCATAATTCAATAGTTTGTTGTTTAATATTAAAGTCTTCTAAGGTTTGTTTCATCCAAAGGGCTTGTGCACAACAACTACCCAGTGCGATGTATTCGGCTTCGGTGGTTGAGAGGGCAACAGAATTCTGTTTTCGACTCGACCATGAAATGAGTGAAGGGCCTAAAAAGTGACAAGTGCCACTAGTGCTTTTCCTATCTAGTGAACAACCGGCGTAATCAGAATCAGAATAACCAAAAAGTGTAAAATCATCGCTATGAGGATACCACAAACCAAGTTTAGATGTGCCAATTAAATATCTAAAAATTCTTTTTACCGCTTTTAAATGTGATTCTTTGGGATCGGCTTGAAATCTAGCACATAAACAAACTGAAAACATAATATCCGGTCTAGAAGCAGTTAAATATAAAAGTGAACCTATCATGCCTCTATATAAAGTTTGATCTATTGATATTCCAGTTTCATCTTTTCCTAATTTTAAAGATACACTCATAGGAGTATTTGCTTGTTTGAGATTTTCAAATCCAAATCGTTTTAAGACATCATGAATATATTTTGATTGGTTAATAAAAACTCCATCATGTTTTTGAACAATTTGAAATCCTAAGAAATATTTTAATTCCCCTACCATACTCATCTCAAATTCACTTTCCATCATTTTTACAACATAGTTACACAACTCTTCATTAGTGGCTCCAAAAATAATATCATCAACATAAATTTGTAAAACAATTAAATCATCATTTACTTGCTTAATGAAGAGTGTACAATCAACACCACCCATTTTAAAACCATTTTGTAATAAATATATAGTCAATCTATCATACCATGCTCGTGGTGCTTGTTTTAAACCATACAAAGCTTTTAGCAATCTATATACGCGATTAGGAAATTTTTCATTTATAAATCCTGGGGGTTGTTCAACATAAACTTCTTCTTTAATCAACCCGTTTAAGAATGCAGTTTTAATATCCATTTGCAATAATTTAAATCTTTTATGGCTAGCAAATGCAACAAAAATTCTAACTGCTTCCAATCGTGCTACGGGTGCAAAAGTTTCATCAAAATCTACCCCTTCAATTTGATTATATCCTTTCGCTACAAGCCTAGCTTTGTTTCTAGTGACCCTAGAGTCACTATCTAATTTGTTTTTGAAAATCCATTTGACTCCTACCACTGGATGATCACTAGGTCTATCAACAAGAATCCAAACTTTATTTCTTTCAAATTGATTAAGTTCTTCATTCATAGCTAGAAACCAAGATTCATCATTTAAAGCGGTGGCAACATCTTTTGGTTCGATATTTGAGACAAAACATAAATTTGAAAAGGTTTCATTTAAACTAGAACGCGTACGTACCCCACATAATGGTTCTCCAATAACAAGTTCTTGAGGATGATCTTTTGAGAATTGTAGCTCGGTTGGAGGTACATACCCTTCTCTTTCTTCTTCTTCTCTATCTTCTTCTCCTCTTTCTTCTTCTCTTTCTTCTCCTTTTTCTTCTTCATTTTCTCCAAGTTCTTCTTCATCATTCTCCACCGAGGGAAGGAGTTCATCTTCTTTTCCTGTAATTTTCCTTTCTACACATGAAGCAAACTCATCAAACCTAACATGAATAGATTCTTCAATTATTTTTGTTCTCTTATTATAAACTCTATAGGCCTTGCTAGTTGAAGAATAACCAATGAAAATTCCTTCATCACATTTTTCATCAAATTTTCCTAAGTTATCTTTTGTATTCAAAATAAAGCATTTACAACCAAAAACTTTAAAGTAAGATACATTTGGTTTTCTTTGAAAATAAATTTCATAAGGAGTTAATTGTAATGTGGGACGAATCATGACACGATTAATGATATAACATGCCGTACTAACTGCTTCGGCCCAAAAATATTTTGGCAATTTAAATTCACAAAGCATAGTACGTCCTAATTCTTGGAGTGTTCTATTTTTCCTCTCCACTACACCATTTTGCTGTGGTGTGCGTGGAGCGGAAAATTCATGTTTTATCCCAAAATCATTACAATATGAAATAAATTTTTCATTATCGAACTCTCCTCCATGATCTGATCTAATGCATTTTACCTTCAGATCAACTTCATTTTGAATACGTGAAATTAGTTTTACAAATTCATCAAAGGCATCAGATTTTGAATATAAAAACAAAGTCCAACAAAATCTAGAATAATCATCAATAATAACAAACGTGTATTTTCTACCTCCTAGACTTTGTGTAGAAATTGGACCAAACAAGTCCATATGTAATAAATTCAAAGGTCTAGTGGTAGAAATGACATTTTTGCTTTTAAAAGATGATTTTGTAAATTTTCCCTTTTGGCATGGTGAACATAATGAGGATAGCTTTCCATTCAAATTTGGTAATCCTTTTATTATTTTATTTTTAGAAAGCTTTACTATGCGTTTAGCACTAGAATGTCCTAGTCTCCTATGCCATAATTCAAGTTCATCATTCTTTGAAATGAAACATTTAAGTGTAGAATGAGATAAATCATGAAAAGTGATTGTATAGACATTGTTTATTCTTGGTGCAGTAAGTACGATTTCGTTTGTTTTAGAATCAATAATTTTGCAAAGGTTTGAGCTAGAGTCAAATAAAACATTTAGATTTTTATCACATAGTTGACTAATAGAAATTAAATTATGTTTCAAACCTTTAACATATAAAACATTTGAAATTTTAAATTCTTCGTTACCTACTACTCCAATGCCTTTGACTTTACCCTTTCCATTATCTCCAAATGTCACTGTTCCACTTTTCTTCATCTCCAGGCTAAGGAACTTTGATTTATCGCCCGTCATGTGTTTTGAACATCCAGAGTCCAAATACCACACGTCTTTCTTGTTCCTAGCCTGCACGCATACCTAAAAAGATGATGAGAGTAAAGATCTGGTTACCCAAGTGGTCGATCCCATTGTATAGGTGGACGCCTTAGGTACCCAGATTTGTTTAACAGTAGCTTTTCCTTTCTTCCAACATGAGCCCGAGATGTGACCAAATCGATGACATTTGGCACACACAATGAATGGTGAGGAACCATTTTTCAATGGTTTCTCTGGACTCTTGCTGGTGGAAGCATCTTTATGAGTGGACTTAGAAAAATTTGTATTTTTAGAAATAAGATTTCTGAACCTGGAGCTGTCGCCGGTTCCGACAGTAGCTGTCGGAAATTTCCGACAGCCTCCAGAGCTTCCAGAAATGTATCCTAGTCCAAATTTTGCTGTACCATGGCATTGGTTGGCTAATAGCATATCCAGTGATTTTTTCCCAACACCAAATTTTCTAATTGCCATGATCAACTCATTTACTTTGGATTTTAGAATTGAATTTTCTTTTACTATCATGCCACATCTATTTGCAAAAATTTTCTTATAATTATCTAATTGAGAATGAGAAGTTTTAACAACTTTTTCTAAGTCCCTTTTCTCTTTTACAAGTAGATCAAATTTTTGATCGGACTTAGAAATAGTAGTTTCAAGTTCTTTTATCCTTGTCGAAGAATGATCACACTCTTGACAAAAAATCTTCTCTTTCCCAATAGATTCCAACTTATTTGATAGTTTTTTATTTGCTTTTGAAAGACCTTCATTTTCAGATTTTAGAAAATCAATTTTCTTTAAGCTTTTATCTAAAACTTTGCATGTTTTCATAAATTCAGAATATAACTCTTCATAAGATGGAGGCGTTACCTCAGTGTCGCTTTGGACACTGCAGTCGTCTTCAGATGTAATGCTGTCTTTTGCCATCAAGCATAGATTAGCCTCCTCTTCCTCCTGTGTTGAGGGATCACTTTCTTCACCAGACGAAGAATCATCCCAAGTCTCTGCCTTTAACACTTTCTTCTTTTTATCGTGCCTCTTTGCTTTTTGCTCTTTCAGATACTTTGGGCACTTGCTTCTGATATGACCAATCTTCTTGCAATGGTAGCACTCCGGTGGCGGACGCTCCTCTTCATTCTCCATTTTTCCTTTGCCTTTTTGGTAGGCAAAATCCTTCTTTTTGAAAAACTTTTTAAATGAGTTTCTCCTCTCCGGATTTCTCATAAACTTCTTAAAATTTCTCACAAACAATCCTTCTTCATCTTCATCACTTTCTTCAGTCTCACTCTCAAATTCCTTTTTAGATTTCAACGCCAAGCTCTTCTTTTTGGGCTCCAGATTATATTCTTGGCTTTGAATCTTCAACTCCACTTCATGGGTTTTTAGATTCCCAATGAGACTCTCCAATTGTAAGGTTTTAAGATCATGTGACTCAGAAATTGCAGTCACTTTTGGATTGAACTTCGGGGGAAGTGATCTTAAGATTTTTCTAACTAAATCTCCATTTGAAAAGACCTTACCCAACACTTTTGAATCGTTCACGATTTTAGTGAATCGAGTGTACATTGTGTCAATTTCTTCATCCACTTCCATTTTGAATCTTTCGAACTCTGACTCCAATTGAAATAGCTTTGAATCCTTTACCTGCGAAGTACCTTCATGAGTAATTTCCAAAAGATTCCAAATATCAAAAGCAGTATCGCAAGCACAGACTCTATTAAACTCGGTGCGATCTAGTGCGCAAAATAAGGCATTCATGGCCTTTGCATTGTTTTTGCATTTTAATTTATCATTTTCATCCCACTTGTCTTTAGGTTTTTCCATAGTTACATCTCCTACAACAAATGTTGGAGAAGTGTAACTAGTTTCTACCATATTCCAGACTTCTATATCTAAAGCAATTAGAAAACAACGCATACGTGTTTTCCAATAATTGTAGTCTGTGCCCGTGAAAAGTGGTGGCCTACTAATTCCTTGCCCCTCAACGAACGCGTGATCGTTGTGCGCCATTACTCCCGGTGGTAAAACCGTTTTGGAGAAACCTCCCTCTGATACCACTTGTTGGATCGTATGACGCCCTTAGAGGGGGGGGGGGGGGGGGGGTGAATAAGGGTGTGTTTAAATTTGTAAATTTTTACTTAATAATTTTAAGACAATTTCACTTTAATAAAAGTTTCTTAAAAATTAATTTTACAACAATGCAATTTTTGTATAACACCAAGCACAAATTTTTAAGATAAAAATTTAAGCAAACAAATTTGCGATTAGTGAAAAGATCATAATTTTATTTATCATGAAATTTGCATACAAATAAAAATGATCTTAACAATGCTTAAGATCAAGGCACAATGATAAAATGGAAATACAATATTTTGATTTACCAATCCTTCTCCCAAGGATCGGAAGGCTATCGCTTGTCTTTCCCAAGACCAAGCCCAAGCCTAACCTCTAGATCTTCTCAAGATCTAGACGTAGCGCACAAGGCCACGATTTCCCACCAAGCCACACAAGGACTTGGACGCTCCACACAAGGAAGCGATTTTCCCCTAAGCCGCGCAAGGACTTAGACGCCGCACGCAAGACGACGATTTCTTCCCCAATACAAAATGAAATATGAGTAAATACAATATGAAAAAGTCAACTCCCTAGAAATTCAGATCTCTGAATGGATTGTTGAAGCCTCGAGATGATCGTTGATGGAGTAGCGCGCCCGATCTCGTCTTCAATCTTCAATCCTTCTTTGCACAATTAGGAGTTGAGGAGGTTCTGGAGCTCTCTGGTTCGTATGCACTCAGGTAGGGACTGGAAATCTCCAAAGCTTGGAATGCACGAACCAAAGGCACCATTTTATAGACTTTCACTGTCGCCTAGGCGACAGTCACTGTCGGAAATTTCCGACAGCGCCAAACTGCCTCGGTCGTGCCGTCGAGCCGTCGTGTGGGCAGTTGCTGGAATCGTGGAGCTGTCGCTGGGGCGACATCGATGTCGGATTTCCGACAGCGCAAAACTGCCGCTGTCGTGGGTGAAGTCGTGGGCAGTTGGTGGAATCGTGGAGCTGTCGCCTGGGCGACATCGATGTCGGAATTCCGACAGCACAAAAACTATCTTTCGTTGATCTGCCGTGGAGGGAAGTAGTTGTAACTTCTCTGCTGTCGCCTGGGCGACAGTGGCTGTCAGAATTTTCCGACAGTGAAATTTTCCCACATGCAATTTTAGCTCCAGCAGCAATGTGAATATCACATACCTGTTATCTGCACACCATTAATGAAAATAGAATCAAATACAAAAGGGACTTTGTTATTATCAAACCGGAGGAGTGCGAAACGCATGCTCCAACAACTATTTCATTTATTAGGTAGAAAATACTTAAATGCCTCTAAAATTCCCATTTAAATTTCCTAAGACATTATATGCCCCCACAAACATATCCACAAAGTCTTAAGTCATGGCAAGAACATTTGATCCTAGGTTCATCTCAAAACCCCACCTTGCACCCTTAAGGGTTCACCCTTAGGGTTTTAGGTCACACCACCCTAATGGCTCCAAATGGACCATTAGGGTAAGCCTCAAGCATTTTCATGTCCATACCAACATATCCAACAGATGGGAGGAGGCTAACACACTCAACTCCTCAAATTGATGCAAACCCTACTTTGACCCTTAAAGGTCCTCATTAGGGTTTCAAATTTACCATAGCAAATCAACTCCAAATGGAGTGAAATTTTAGGTAGGCACTACACATATACCAAAGAGCCATCCACCAAAGTTTGGTGTCATTTGGGCATCATATGCTCCAAAAATCAACTTAATTTAAATATTCTAGTTACCATAAAAACCCTAGGTAAAAGTGTCCACCAAGGGCTGCCCTTTTGGCAGGGGGTGCCCCTATGGTATACCTAGCCATGGTTAAAAGCACAGCTCCTAATGTGGAGGGGTTTGACCTAGGCAATTTTTCTAATGGACTGACCTAGTGTAGGACCAGTCCTAGTAAAACAGCTCCCTAGGGAGCTGTAGGTCACCAAATGACCTAAACTCAAGGCCAAAGGAAAGTTAAGACCAAGTCCTACAACTTTCATGTTGGGCACTTTTTCTAATTTGGCCATTAAGAGGCCTTAATTTCTATTGGAAGTGGACTGAAAATTTAGGGCAGAAATTCACACTCTATCATTAATTAATTAAGGATTAAATGAAATCTGCACGGATCTTAAAGCAAATCCAAGGGCTTTCAGGTCGTCTTCCTCCTTGAGCCGACGGCCAGGATTGATCCACGCTGGGCCGACTTCCTCCCCCTTTTCCCGGCCACCTGGTGGCCACCACGGCCGGCCACCACCACCACCACCTTCGTGGTGGTCGGGGCTACGATTTCCCGGTGACATGGCGGCCGGAGGGGGGGGGGGGGGGGGTTCCGGCGAGCCTGGGTGGCTCAAATCGAGCCGATTTCCATGAAATCGACGGATGGATTCGGGCTCAATTGAGCCCGATCCTTCAATCTCTCGTGATGGGAAGCTAGCATGAGGGGAGGGGAGGAGAAACGAACCCTTGTTGGCGTGTGGTGGCGGCTCCGGCGGTGGCTGGCCATGGAAGTGCTTAGCTCCGGCGATCCTGCTCCCGATCCCGATTCTCCAGCTACAGCTCTGCTCCAAGGCTCGTTCCCGTCTGCTTTCTCCCTTCTGAAGCTGATGGAGTGGTCGAAATGAAGTGGGGAGGCCTCTACATGTTGTTTTGAACCTTGGCCTCCTCGGAATCTCCCATGGCTGCCACCCTCCTGCACCAGCTGGTCCATTGCTTCCACATGGGTCATGCTCAGACCCACAGCAATCAGGGGAGGGTCCAAGACTGATTGGGGGAGGAGTGTAGAGGAGGGGGGGGGGGGGGGGGGTTTAACTTTTGCTTTTGCCTTTTTGCTTTTTGCCTTTTTAATCAACTTTTGGTCCCCCCTCTCATTTGATTAATCAAACCATGGTTTGGGTTCAGTCCAAGGCTGACCATGGGCATGTCCTAAGTCCATGAATGATTGGTTAATTGGTTGGGGTTGGGGTTCATTTCACTTTAGGCTTGAAATTCACCTTTAATGGGCTATGTTGACCATGGTTGACTTTGGTCAACCAAGGTGAGTGGGATGACCACACTTGGGGGTCATGGGTCCCTTAACATCACCCAACATAGGTTGGTCTATGGTGGGGCTCCAATTGGTTCAATTTAATCAAAGGGTGTAGATTTGACCAAAATTGGGTAAAGTTTGACTTTGGTCAATTGGGGTCAATTGGCCCCACCATGACGGGGCTTTTTGGTTCATTGGGTTCCTTAATGTGTTTAGAGTGTGGTGGTAAGGTCAATTTGAATATTTGAGGGTCAATTGAACCCGAATTGACTTGGTTTGGTTAATGTTGACCTAATGTTGACTTTGGTCAATTTTATGCAATTGGGTCCCACCCAAGTGCAATTTCCATGGTTATGGTTTTCCTTAGTGGATAGGGTGGTATGGGGGAGGTCAATTTGGTGAATTGAGGGTCAATTGGCCTAAGGGAGTGGTATTGGGCTTTGTTGATTTTGTGTTATTGGTGTGCACTTAGCACACTCCACTTGGCCCAAGGGCCCTAGTGGTCACTCTGCACACCACCCATGCCCTGACACCATCTAGGGGTCTAGAAGGATTGGGGATGTTACAGGCATGATGGAAGAGAATATAGACATGAGGCAGAAGATCCTGGAAGCTCTCCTCATGAGAGGACACATCGGAGAAGCCATTGGACGAATCAATCTGATGATTATGAATGGTTTAAGTCCTGATCTGGATAGTTTGGTGGCATCCCTGTGCAAAAATGAACAGCCGGTTGCTGCTCTCAAGCTTGTGGATTTCACATTGGAGAGAGACTATGATATCAGTTTCTCAAGCTATGACAGGTTACTGGATGCGCTTTATGTTGCAGATAAGGTGCTGCCGGCATATTCGATTCTTTGCAAGATCAAAGCGAAAGGTGGGGTTGTGAATGACGAGGGATGCCAGAAGGTCATCAAGAATCTGACCTGCGAAGGGCACACGAAGCAGGCAGATTTTCTCTCGAGAATCATCTCGGGAAGCAGGTCTGCGGAGCAGAAGAGGGGAAAGAGGATGTCGGTTTAGTTTGAGTTGAAATCCTTCCTTTATTTTTGTGTCGAATTCGTGCTTTTCTTTTGGCCACAAGGACTTGAAGGTTGCCTGCTGCTACCACCATGATTGAAGGTGTGTACCATGGGTTCTTAGTGATTTTTTAAATTGATCTTTCATATTTTCACATATTGGTAAGATGATTTGTGGCTAAATTTGTCTTGAGTGACTTGCATGACACAAATTATGGATTCTGTATTAAAATTTTCCACATAAAATAGTAAATGTAAACATAGGTGGCGTTTGGTAGGGCTGATAGGCTCCGGTGCGGATGGCAAAAAACGTCGTTTACGCTAAAAGCAGCGTTTGGTAAAAAGCCGTTTATTATCATCCGCCGATTCCTCCTATACGCCATCCGCGCCCAAAATCTGCTTTCTGTGCGTCCAGACGCGTGCGTCTGTGGAAGGCGGAAGCCGAAAGGCGTCACTCAATGCGGAAGGCGTCGCGGAAGACATCGCGGAAGACATCGCTTGATGCTGAAGGCATCGCTCTACTTCCTCTTCTCCAAGCTTACACTGTTCTTACTATTCTCCATCCCTGTCGAGTGCGCTAGGGCTTCACCATTTCTCCATTACTCAATTTCTTCGGATTTTTTTCCCGATTTGTTGATGCGATATTGAGCAATATCTGATTAGAGCACGTAAAGCTAGGGTTTCCGATTGGTTGATGTGATAATCGCTGCAGCTAATCGAGTTTCATCTTCCATTCCATTCTACTTGTAACTTCTTCAAGAATACTAATGGAAAGCTGATGGAAAGCTTCTCCAGGAATAGCTCTATTTTTTCCAATTTCTACTGAGAGCTTCTCCAGGAATACGAAGCATAACTCTGATTTCTTCCCTTCAATTGCTCTACTGTTTGCATTCCGACTATCCCATGCCTTTAGAACTGCCAGATCATAATTTTTTTTTATTTTAAATTCATAAATTTATTGCTCTAATGAAATCATCAGTGAATACTATTTTTTAAGGTTAATGTGTTACTGTAGATTCATAGAATGGATTTTAAGAATGATAAATTCAATTTTTTATATAAATTTATTTGCATTGCTATCGTTGATATTGATTTTTACATAATGTATAGATTTGATAGTAGATTTTTGGTCTTATGAGTTATGTCTACTAGATTTTGTATGAAGTTTATTTTTTGTATCCCACTTACGGTGTTTATATGACTTGTTTATAATTTTTTATAATTAGAGTTCAAAAAAAATTTCACCCAAAACTCGGTTTTATTCTCAAACAACTTTTTCAAAACTCTGTTATACAAACTCCATTTCACCTAAACAGTTTTTTAACAAAACTCTGTTTTTCAGAAACAACACTCTTCTCAAACTCCATTTCCTATCAGCAGCTTTTCATCAGCAACAACCCAACCAAACAGAGCCATAATCACAAGCACAAATGTCCTTGGAAAATAATGAGTACGAAAGCAAAGAATAAGACATGGGATCTGTATTTCCCGTAGCTTGTTATCACACCATCTTTACTAAGGGAAGTGCCCTACTTTCTAGTTTCAAGTTCTAGATGTAATCATATTACCAATGGAGTGTTTATAGGTAAGCAAGCACAAGTCCTCCAATGGCTATGTAAGGAAAAAAGCTAATGGATAATAGATTGAGGGTTGAGATGATTCCGACAACCAGGTTTTTAGTGGATGAGATGAGTTGAGATTATCAAGATTTGATGGTGAAATCCTAATGGCTAGGAGACAATAATGTCAGCTGATGTAGATGTGGTAGAATCCTAATGACTATAAAGAAGAGATCAACCATTTGAAGGATCTGACTATTATGAAGGTTTTAGATGGTGATCAAGTGCTAGTAATGTTATTTATAATCTAACAATTAGATGGTGATCAAGGCTATGCAAATGATTAAGGCTCTGTTTGGTTGAGGTGTTGCTAATGGAATGCTGCTGATAGAAAATAGAGTTTGAGATGAGTGTTGTTTCTGGAAAATAAAGTTTTGTAAAAAAACTGTTTTGGTTAAATGGAGTTTGCAAAACAGATTTTTGAAAAAAATGTTCAGGAACAAAATGGAGTTTTGGGTGAGGTACATAATAAAATTACAAGTTTTTGTTATTAATAACAACATTCACATAGGCAGTTCCACCTTAAATTCGAACAAGATACATGACTTTCATTTCTAATAAGCCATTACTCTGGATCTTATAATGCTTCAGATCAAGATATACATACACAAACACAAACTCAGAAACATATTTCCTCTTTCTTAGCAGTCCAGTTCATGAAAGTTTGTGGAAATATAAAAAAAATATTAGTTCTGTCTGCTACAAAAATGATGGAAATAAAAAAAAATAGAAAACAAATACTGTTTTCCTGACAAGATGGGTAGATGCAGCAAAGGAAAATCACAGGTGATCTGTCAGAGAAGTTGTCAAAGAAGTCTAGAAGAAGATCGAGTAAACTTATTTTTTGCTGAGCGCCCACAATCCGGAAGAGACCTCCCCCTTTCCATATCGTGGCTCAGAAGGGGAGCAGCCGTTTCTATATATATATCTATGTTAGCACAGATTATTAGTTTCTAATATATATATATATATATTACAAAATTATATAAGAACTATATATATATCTTTTATTATATTAAAAAAGTACTTTGAATCCTCTAGCTTTAATTTTGGTCATCCAATGAAGACCATATTTTTAATCTCAGCCTTGCAAGTCATTTAAATGGAGAGAGAGAAAGAAAGAGAGAGGGGAGAGAGGGCGGTGGAATCCTTATAGCCCTCCTATCCCTACATGAGAGAGGGTCATCCAACCTGTATCATCAGTCTTGGAGAAGGAGGAAAGAGAATGTGAGGGAGAGAGAGTGGGGGGGGGGAGAGTGCGGGAGGGAGAGAGGGAGAGGGTGGGGCCCACAATATCATTGTATGAAGTAGAAAGAAAGAGAGGGAAAGAATGAGCGGAAGAATGAGAGGAATAAATATAAGCGGGAGAGAGAGCGGGAGGGAGAGAGGGCGGTGGCAGCATTGGAGAGACAGAGGAAAGAGAGTGAGTGGAGCCCACCACATCATTGTATGTGTCGGGTATTGTAGCCACAATAACCTTGATTTGAAGAAGCCCTCCTTGAACTAAGATGAATTGAATTTGTATTTGATGTTGTATTTTAGCTTTGTTATTGCAGGATCTTAATTGCTAAGTACAAACCAATGTCAGGTTTCAATGAGTCATAAAGCATAGGGCTATGCAATATAATTCCTCATTGTGTAGAACATAATGTTAACTCATGTGAAATCTCTATTGGGATGTACTTCATATTCAAGTACTAAGGAAAAGTCAAGTAGGAGCTGTTGTTGTTTTCTGGAAAGGAAAAAAAATTCTCTAAGTAGAATTCGTCGGGTACTCTTGAGAAGACTCGATCAATTCGTCGAGATATCTCGTGAGGACTCGTTCAGTTCGTCGAGATATCTCGTGAGGACTCGTTCAGTTCGTCGAGTTTTCTCGAAAGGCTGTTGTTAATATCTTAACTCATTTTCGTCGAGTGATCAGTTGATCTCTCGTGAACACTCGACGAATTCGTCGAGTGCTCTCGAGAGATCTCGTGATTACTAAGTTGAAGGATCTTCTAGGTTCAGTTTTCAGCCAAGTGTTTTTCGGCGAAACATCACGAAGAATTCGTCGAGTCATTAAGATCAATTCGTCGAGTAATCTAGGGACTTCACGAGTACACTCGACGAATGGACTTAAGAAGGTTTTCTTTTTCAAAGTGTTGACGACTTACCTCTAAGGTTCCTGCCATGTATAATACATGTGGAGGTGTGTCCCTAGGTTTCGTTTTTAGCGGTTAGAGAAGGATCTCTATAAATAGTCAAAGGTTATTTTCATTAACCCTAATCGTGTACAGAAATAGAAAATCGCAAATCGCTATTCTGTCTGTTGACATTCTTATTCTCGAAAAGGAACGTTCTTGGAGCCGACAACTTTTTCTCACGATTCTTCTCAAAGAAAAGAGTCGATTAGATCTCTGTTTTCAGATTCTTTCAAGATCATTCAAGATCCAGTTGATTCCTAAGATTTCAGATCCAGTGCTCAAAAGCTAAAGTTTCTTTTCTTCTTCCTCTTTCAAGTTCAAAGCTTTCAACTCAAGCAAGGAAGAAGAAGACTTTATTTCAGATCTGAATGAAAATCTCTTTGATATTTCAGAAGATTGTTTACAATCTATTTGCGTTGTAAAAACCCTTTACATTTTGTAGGAAGTGTTTACTTCCGAGTTTGTAGATCCTTGTTGGAAGGATCGAGTGTAGGAGACGTTGGGCTCCTAGTTTGTAAGTGTGGGAGACTCTGAGTTGTAAGATTTGTTTAAATCTGAGTTTTAGTGAAGTAGCCGAGTTTAGTCTGAAGTGCTAGATAGGCGAGGCGGGAAAGTGGACGTACCCATTTTGGGGAGCCACTTTAAATTCTTGTGTTTGTGCTATGTGCTTTTTTCTGTGTGCTTTTGTTCATAAGTTGTTAATTCCGCTTAAAGTCATATAATTCACCTATTCACCATCTCTAGGTGATTTATGTAACAACTAGATACTTTCAATTGGTATTAGAGATAGATTGTTCATTAAAAGGTTAACACCTTGAACAAGACCTCTATCTAGTTGTTAAGAGACAACATGTCTGGAATGGATAGAACCAAGGATTCCTCCATGAAGTTGTCAGTCTGCACCAAAGAAAACTTTTCGATGTGGAAGGAAAGAGTCAGATTCTACATGGAAGCCGCCGATCCCAGAATATTTCAGATAGTTGAAGAAGGTCCCCACATTCCTATGACTGCATCTACTATAAATGCAAATGTCGGGTTCCCAAGAAGATGTTAGATCTAACTAAGGATGAAATTGCCCTTGTCGCCTTGGACAAGAAGGCTAAGAATATTATTGCCAGTGCAGTGGACGATTCAATGCTACAAAACTTATTTCACTGCAAGTCAGCCAAAGAGATGTGGGATTCTCTGATTGTTCTGATGGAAGGTACTGAAGAAGTAAGAGATGATCGAAGATCTGTACTAAATCAGGAATACGAAGCTTTCAAGCAAGATCCAAGAGACATCATTTCTGACACCTATGAAAAGTTCTTCAAGATTGCCAACGGTCTAAGGAATTATGACCGTGAATTCACTGTTGGCGAACTAAATGTTAAGTTCTTGAGATCCCTGACCAAAGAATGGAATACCAAGGCAATTGCCATCAGGGAATTTGGTAAGTGGGCTACAATGGAGCCACAAATTCTGTTCGGGAAGCTTCTTTCCCATGAGCTCAAGTTAAGCATCAGAAAAGCAGAGGAAGAGGGAAGCAAGACTTCAGGAAGAGAGATGTCTATGTCCCTGAGGGCCGAATGGTCTAGAAAAGGCAAAACTGTGTCACCGATCAGGACACAGTCATCAAATGAAGATGATGAATCAGTGGTCTGCCCCTCAAGCTCTGATATGTTTGATGGAGAGTTCTCGTTTCTCTCCAAGCAATTCAAAAGTCTGCTTAACAAGAGAAAACAAAGAAGAAATCAGTCCTCCTCTTCAGATCACAGAAGATCACGACGTGATGGTGATCATCACAAGAAAAGCTACAACAACAACGGAAGGTATATATCAAAATCGAACAAACATATTTCTTCTGACGTCATTTGCTATCATTGTAATAAGCCAGGGCACATGATTGCAGAATGTCCGTACAAAAAGAAGGAAGGATCTAGAAAGGAAGAGAAGAGATCCTTCAAAAGCAAGAAGAAAAGAGTTTCTTAGCGAAGAAGTCAAAGAATCTTAGCGACAACGACTCAGACGAGTCAAGCTCAGATGAAGAAGCCTACTTTGGGCTTATGGCTCAAACAGCTGAGGATAACTGTGACACCCCTTATGAGGGGAAGGTAAATTCTCACACTCCTCTCTCTGAGTCTGAGACTAGATCCAATGCGGATGAAGGCTACTCTTCTGAGGAAGATTCATATCTTCTAGTTCAATATAGAGCAATGTTGAAGGGATTTGACAAATGCCGCAAGGTAGTCAAATCTCATGCCAAAGAGATTGAGTCTCTCAAGGCAGTGAAATCGGATCTGAGGGGGCAAATTGCGAAATTGACTCCTCTCAGAGATGAAGTCCAAATTTTGACAGACGAACTAAAAAGCTCTACTGAACTAGTAAATATGAAAGAGAAGTTCATAAATGAACTGGAAGAAAAGTTAGTGGTGGAAAGGAAGCTAGTATAAAGCTTCTCCAAACCAAAGACTATCCTTCCGCTCATTGATGGATTTTCAGCTCCTAAGAAGGGTAGTGGTCTTGGTCACGAGACCAAGAAAAATAAGGCTGCTAAGAGAACAATTGTTAAAGGTAAAGGAAAGGCCACTCAAAGTCAACCGTCCTTCAAGAAGGTTGTTTTTCCGACTAACAAGTATGACTTTGAAACATCCTATGGTCACTTTGGTTGACCAACTCATGTTGATTCTATAAAATTAACCAAGGATGGAGCCGACCCTGAAACTTTGGTACGACTTCTCTCAAAGTACCTTATGAAGAGATAATCCTCAAGGATTATGGTTCATTCGTGCATGGATCGGAAGCTAAGAAAGCACCAAAGAGCAAACTTATTGCTGCTAAGCCACTTGAGAAGAAGGAGCCATGTGTATGCTGTAATCATGAGGCCTCTACTTGCAAGTCAGTAGCTTCTGCTAGACCCCCCCGTTCAAAAGGTGAAGCAGGAGAATAAGAGAAGGTACAATCAGTTTGATTGTTGGTGTTGTGGCAAGGCTGGTCACTTTGTCATAGATTACTGGTTCAATCCTATGAATTATTAGACTCCACGAGTTAACATTGCAAGAATGACCCCTCGCACTGTTAACATTCCTAGTGGTGGTCATCTAACCAAGAGCCAAGGACCCAAGTCTGTTTGGGGTCCTAAGGGCAATTGAATTGTGAATGCAGGTATGTCCAAAGGCCAACAAAACGCCTATCTGGTATTTGGACAGTGGATGTTCACGACATATGACCGGAACAAGGAGCCTACTTCAAAGTTATACCTCAGTCAAAGACGGTCCAAATGACATTTTTGTTGGATCTGATCGGGGAATTACAAAAGGCTATTGTATGATTTCTAACAGTATAGTCTCTTTCACAGACGTCACTTATGTTGAAGAATTACAACATAATCTCAGTAGCATAAGTCAATTAAGTGACAAATGTTATATGGTAGAGTTCTACAAGGACAAGTGTCTGATAAAGTCGTCTGATAACTCGGAAATTTTTTTAACAGGCACTCGGAGTAAAAATATTTTTTGCTTAAATTTTCTTTGTTTAGATACTTCTACACCCGTGTGCTTTTTAACAAAAGATAGTGCATCTCTATGTGACCAATGACACAAGAGACTTGTTGGATCTTGAGGCGCCCTTAGAGGGGGGATAAGCGTTTTAGAAAACTATAAGATTTTATAGAAAACGTTTGTGACTTTCTAAGAAGTAAATTGAAACAAAAACAAAGAACTGGAAATCAATTTTATGGAATACAAAGGACATGATTAACATTAATAAAATTGATTACAAAAATGGATTTCTATGGCACTAGAAATCAAAGGCGAATATAATAGACTCTTTTGGTTTTCTATACCGACTCTTCTCACTAAGAACCGTTTGGCTTTAGCTGATCTCTCCTCAGATACAACCTCAAACCGCTCTAGTCTTTCTATCCCCAGAAAGGCCTCGAGCACCCCCTAGATCTACTCCCTAGACCTAGTCGCCAACATCCGCGATGAATTCCCCCTAAGCCGCACACAGACCTAGTCGCCGACAACCGCGACGAATTCACTTAAACGATTACAAAAGATAATGATACAACAAAATATAAAAGAAAAATTAAAAACTCCCTATGAAGAAATCTGGAGACGGCGAAGACTCGCTGAATATCGTTGAAGTCGAAGCGTGCGTTCTTCGTGTAGGGTTAGCGTTGATCCGATCTTCCTTCAAATTCTTCTCTTGAATTTGTGTGGGAGATGGTGGTCTGAAAATACGGCCCTCGCAGAGTTTCTGAAGTGCTGGAATAGGGCTCCTTGTGATCGATAGTTGAAGAGAACGAATGCCACCTATTTATAGGACAGGAAGCTAACGCCGGCGTTAAGGCTAACGTCAGACGTTGATTCTGTATAGAAATAACTTGATGACTCGAATTTTCAAAACAGGAAGAAGATTCTGCATCTTTGGAAATATTCATTTTAGGCAACCTTAACGTTGGCTTTGAGGCTAACGCTTGACGTTAAGCCAAATCATTCCCAAAATGCTCCTGCAATCACGGCAGCTTCCCTCCATGCCATTTTCGTCTTGGTGGGAACGAAAGTCAACATCGGCGTTAAGACCTAACGCCTAACGTTAGATCACATTCTTCATTTCAGCTTGTGAGCAAGTCCAGACCAACAATACAACATCCTAGTGTCATTTTTGTTCAAACCTGCATGCTAAAAACACAATGGCAAACAAAATCAAATACAAGTAGGATTTGTTATTCTCAAATCAAAGGGATGCGGAAAACCGTTTTCCAACAATCTCCCCCTTTCGATAATAACAAATCTAATAAAGATAAATCAGATTCATATATAGGAGATGTGTTTTTAGAAAGATATATGACACTAAGTAATCATAGAGATAAGTATATAAGAGATGTGTTTTTAGCAATTATAGTTCGTTAAATTGTGCTCCCTCTTAAACTAGTGAATACTACTCCTTTAATCATTATGATTTATCATTTTATTCTCCCTCTTTTGTTATTAGCAAAAGAGGGTAAAGTGAAACAAAACTAGAATAAAGAAGACAAGTTCGGACAAACTAAGAGAGGATAAGAGTTTTGTTTGAGCATGAAGTAAGGCATGATCGAGCTAAGATAATGAGTAGCATAGTGGAAAAAGAATGTGATAAGCACGAGTAATAACATCCCTAGTACTTTATCAACCCATTCTTCAACTTGTTAGAAAATAATGAACAAAAAAGTTTGAAAGATAACACTTGATGAAAAAGTGAACAAGTGTTTGAAAAACACAAGTGAAGAAGAGACCTTACAAATAAGCATGAAAAAGCATGGTAAAAAAAAATAGTCAAATTAGTAATGCGGAAAGACAAAACAAAGTTACTAAGATTAGCATTTTTGTAAAAAAATATTTTTGTTTTGGTTTGACTCTTCCAACAATATGTCTAGACTCTTCACATTTGAGCATTAACTTTGAAAATTTTCCATAACTAATCGGCAAGCATGATTTGACATATTCAAAAGGATTAAGATCTACAATGTAACTAATTCATAATTCAAGTAAATGAAACATTGTAGAAATTTTGCATTGCAGTCTTGTGCATTTACTTAAATTTTTAGAGAATCATGTAAATATGCATTAGGATTCAATTCTCATGAGTAGAAGCTTTATGAAAAACAATGATGTGTGCTTAAAAGTGTTTTGATAAGAGTATACATGTGATATAATCAAAACACATGACATATGTAAGAAAATAGTAAAAACAATATTAAGATTACAATCGTAGAGTTACTTTCACACATCAATTCTAGAATAATATTTCAAAGCACAATAAAATAGTACAACTACCAAGGTGATTCGCCCACACAATGCTCATTAAGACTTATCAGAGAGCAAAGTATTGCTTGGGGGATCACATAAGCATTTTTTTTATAAATTTATATTTTAAGTGATCCGGTGTACAAATAGAAGTGATAAAGAAAATTTGTTTACACAAGACACTTTACAATTCTTTCCAAGGTGCTCAACCTCACAATGCTCATAAAGACTTATCAGGATGGTGAGTAGTGCTTGGTAGAGTTATCTTTGTCATTGATATTTATATATTTTTTTTTAATTTTGGGACAAAGTTCTCCGAATTCACTTGTTTTTGCAAACACTAACAATATTGAAATAACACTTCTATATGTGTACGAAATATTTTGTTTGAAAGATGGTGTAGGTAATATAGACACACAACTTAATAAGTTAAAGTTATTGCACTACACAATCATGCAAGAATAAGATTATACGCACATGTATATTACCAAACAAATAGTGAGTGAATAAATCATTGTTTAACATAAAACATTATTCATACTTAGAAGCATGCTAGACAATCATACACAATTTTCTACATACTATTTCATTGCACATAATCAGATTAAAGTTAAGGCATGATAAGATAAAACAATGTTTAGAAACTTGAAATGAAAATTAGACATTGATATAAATCTTTAAGTGTATGTCTAATCAATTTTTTACCATTTGTAATGAAAATATTAAGATGTTTTGCTCATGTGAAATGTTATAATCAAACCATATTTTTGTAAATATTGAGAAATAAAAAAAAAAGAACAAAACATTTTTTTCTACATTTTTGGATTATTTGATTTTCTTTTTGTATTTTTGAAATAAGACAAATAAAAAACAATTCAAATCTGAGAAAACAAACAAAGAAAATGCAAAAGAATACCAGAAATAATTTAGAAAAAACAGAATAAAACTTGGGCCAAAGAAGCTAACGCCTGACGTTGACTTCTTAACGCCCAAACAGACTACTATTTTCTTATGTTTTTGAATTTTTTTTTTGGATTAGAGTTTATGTATATGGACCTTCTTAGTGTAGAAATTTCAGAGAATTTGGAGATGATCAGAAGACTATTTAAGCATATTTTTGGAGATCTCGTGATTACTAAGTTGAAGGTTCTTCCAGGTTCAATTTTCAGCCAAGTGTTTTTCGTCGAGACATCGAGAAGAATTCGTCGAGTCATTAAGGTCAATTCGTCGAGTAGTCTAGGGACCTCATGGTACACTCGACGAATGGTCTTAAGAAAGTTTTCTTTTTCAAAGTGTTGACGGCTTACCACTAGGGTTCCTGCCATGTACAATACACGTGGAGGTGTGTCCTGAGGTTTCGTTTTAGCCGTTAGAGAAGGATCTCTATAAATAGTCAATGGTTATTTTCATTAACCCTAATCGTGTACAGAAATAGAAAATCGCAAATCGCTATTCTGTTTGTCGGCATTCTTATTCTCGAAAAGGAACATTCTTGGAGCCGACAACTTTTTCTCACGATTCTTCTCAAAGAAAAGAGTCGACTAGATCTCTGTTTTCAGATTCTTCCATGTTCATTCAAGATCCAGTTGATTCTTAAGATTTCAGATCCAGTGCTCAAAAGTTAAAGTTTCTGTTCTTCCTCTTTCAAGTTCAAAGCTTTCAACTCAAGCAAGGAAGAAGAAGACTTTATTTCAGATCTGAAGGAAAATATCTTTGAGATTTCAGAAGATTGTTTACAATCTATTTGTGTTGTAAAAACCCTTTACATTTTGTAGGAAGTGTTTACTTCTGAGTTTGTAGATCCTTGTTGGAAGGATCGAGTGTAGGAGACGTTGAGCTCTGAGTTTGTAGGAGTGGGAGACTCCGAGTTGTACGATTTGTTTAAATCTGAGTTTTAGTGAAGTAGCCGAGTCTAGCCCGAAGTGCTAGATAGGCGAGGCGGGAAAGTGGATGTACCATTCCGGAGAACCGCTATAAATTTGTGTTTGTGTTGTGTGCTCTTTTTCAGTGTGTTTTTGTTCAGAAGTTTTTAATTCCGCTTAAAGTCATAGAATTTACTTATTCACCCCCTCTAGGTGATTTAGGTAGCAACTAGATACTTTCAGTATGGAGGAAAACGAAAGAGAGAGAAAAAAAGAGAGGAGGAAAGAGGGAAGAGTGGGAGGGTGTCATCTAATAGTTATTTTATTAAAAAATAAATATAGCTGTAACCGGCGAGCACAAGTTTCATGCGGGCGAAGCCAGTCCTAATGCATCAAGCACGTGCGAAGCCCGCTCATATGCGGGCGCATCCCGCTCGAGCGCGTGCGAAGCCCGCTAAGAGTCAGCGAACACGGCCGAAGCCTGTGTGGAGCTGCTCGTGTGTGTGTGTGTGTGTGTGTGTGTGTGTGTGTGTGTCTATATATATATATAATAGCCCCTCTTTAAACTATATTAGTAAGTTAGGTGAGTTGGTTAAACATGGTGGGTTGTATACAGTAGGTTTGTTGTTCGAATCTCTTCGGTCACCATTAAGTTCATATATTTTTTATTATCTATAAAAAATATTTTAATTTGACAGAACAATTAAATAAAATACTAAACATTAACAATAAAATTAGAATTCTTTGCTAATATAAAAAGGATAAACTACCTTGGTAAAAAATCTTAAAAAAATAGAAAGGAATAATTTCTTTGCTAAAATTAGCCAGACGCATATTAGCTAGTAGGATTTTTTTTGTTTCTAAATTCTTTGCTAACTGAAATTAGCAAGGAATTTAGCCAAATAACAAGGAATTTAGCTCCTTGTTAATCAAAGTTTTCTTGTAGCGTTTTCTCGGGTATGGAGAAAAGAGTCGCGGGTCGTTAGTCCAGCTTTTCCCTCAATCCTTGGACGTGCCTGAAGTAGAGGAGTTGTTGTCACCAAACTCCCACTTTACCTGTCTTCTGTCTAAGTGCTCCCGCCTCCATGTTTTTGCCGCTATACTCTCTAGCGGCTCTATAAATTCTTAGGATCCTCTCCGTGAAGCTCTGGAAGTTCTAGCACGGGTTGAGGAAGAAGGGACGAGGGAAGATGTTAACCTCAAAAAATGAACATATTTATAATCCCAGTAATTTGGTTGCACACGGTTAGGAAGCACGGTCGTGCGCCCAATCATGACAGTCATTAGGTGACTTGGCGGGAAAGTTAGCGACACTGAAACTGAAGAGGGCTGGTTGTCAGAGGATAATGCTTGGTCGTGCCTCAGTAAAGGCACGATCGTGCCACTATTCGCACACCAACCTTACCCTCAGAATTATTGCATGCAACCGACCCGTGTGTCTGTGAGTGGTTATGCGCCTGTGAGCGGTCGTGCGCAGAGGAGGCGCACTGGCAAATTCCTGAACTTATGAATTCTGCTTGAATTTTATTTTGTTCAGGCACGGCCGTGCTTAACAAAGAGCACGGTCGTGTTGAATCTCAGGGAATGTATATGCATCTGCCCATGCGCAAGCGCATGGTCGTGCAAGAAGGATGCACACTGGCAAATTCCAGAACTTTGATTTTTGGGCCAATTATTTGAGTTACTCACGCACAAAGGTGGATCCACGCACAGACACTCTCGGGCACGTGCCCGAGCGTGTAAAAACTTGAAACCCTCCTAGCGTCTGCTTGCCGCATTCGCTCCTCACTAAATTGCCTGGATCGATGCCCTGGTTCCCCTTCCAGCTTTCTACTTTCATTGTCAGTGACTCACTCAGCGTATCTCCAGGTTAGAGCTGAGCCGACGAGTAGGAGAGCATTCGAGCAACCCTCCTTGGTGTTCCCATTCATCACTGCCAAACAAGTTTTCTCCTTTCTGAATACTTGAGCAGGCTTTCTCCATTCTGATACTCGAGCAGGCTAGCAACTCTCCACCGTCATTCATCTCTCGCTTCTTTCTATTTTCTCAATCTAGTTTTTCTTTACTTACCTGATTCCTTGAGACTGGGGGAGAGTGTCGATCTATTTACGGAGAGTTCTTAAGGTTCTCGTTACCTGATTCCCAAAGGTTCTTTAGTGATACCTAGGCTCCGTTTGGGGGGACTTATTTTCACCGGTCAAGCGGTTACGATCGCATGAACCGGACCTTAATTAAGGTCCGGTTCATGCGGTCGTCACCGCTTGACCGGTGAAATTAAGTCCTCCCAAACAGAGCCCTAAAAAACTGATTCTCAGCTTTATTTCTTAGTTTTTTATTTTGTTCAAGTTTCTTATTCGGTTTAACTTCATTGCAAAACCTTCAATTTTTTTCAATTTTTTTTTGCGTGGCTTTTTTTGTGTGTTTTTCTTTCGATATTCCAAATTTCCCAATTCTAAAGTCCGCACTATTTTAATCTTTGGCTCTTTTAATATTCCTAATTTTCTGTAATCTAAACTTGCCGCCTCCGACGCTGTTCTTCCATCTCGAGGAGAACACGATTCTTCTTCCTACCCGATTAGGGATTCCCAAGCATCGAACACAACAAGCAAAAAGCAGATGTTGGAGCTTTTCTTCCATCCCAAACAGAGCTGGCATAGGTAGTCAAGTTAGTTGTTCTGCTAACATATCTTTATAGTTCTGCAAACATAGCTTTATAGTTCTGCATGCAGTCCAGCAAATTTTATGAATAATTCTAATTCATAGATAGTCATGTTCAGACAATTTCAGTTCCATTCATATCGATCAGTTATCAGTATTATCAATGAATTGGAAATTTGGGAAGTGTTATGATTTATAATGCGAAATTGACATGTGATTGATACTATTTATTTTAAGAATTCATGTTTATTTTCTAAACTGTGCCCGTGCTGGGAAAAAATCCTAGTTCTGCCCCTGCTCACTCATGACAATTTGGTTGCACATGGTCAGGGCACGGTCGTGCGCCCGATCGTGACGGTCATTAGGTGACTTGGCGGGAAAGTTAGCGACACCGAAGCTGAAAATGGAGGGTTGTCAGAGGATAATGCATGGTCGTGCCCCAGTAGAGGCACGATCATGCCACTATTCGCACACCGACCATACCCTCAGAATTATTGTATGCAGTTGGCCGGTGTGTTTGTGAGCGGTCATGCGCCTGTGAGTGGTCGTGTGCAGAGGAGGCGCACGGGTAAATTCCAGAACTCATGAATTCTGCCTGAAAATTTTATTTTGTTCAGGCACGGTCGTGCTTAACAAAGCACAATCGTGCCGAATCACAGGGAATGTACATGCATCTCCCCATCCGCTAGTGCACAGTCGTGCAAGAAAGGTGCGCACGGGCAAATTCCAGAACTTTCGTTTTGGGGCCAATTATTTGAGTTGCTCACGCATGACCGTGCTTCATGATATACCACGGATCCGTAGAGAGTCCTTCAGGTCGTCAACCCGCATCCTACCTCGGATCTGTAGAGAGCCCACTAGGTCGTCAATCCGCATCCAAATGCAGTCCTTGGGTGTGTCCGAGGTAGACGAGCTGTTGTCACCGATCTCTCAATTTACCCATTTTCTCTCGAAGTGTTCTCGCTTTCACGTCTTCGTCGCTACAACCTTCTAGCTTCCTAGTGCCCTTCAGATTCTCCTCCTTGAATCTTTGGTTTTGGTGGAAGAAAGCCCTCTCTGCCTAGAGGAAGAAGAAATGAGAGTGAAAAGCCCCTTTTCAGCTTCAAAAAATTCTTTATTTATTCCCAGTAAATTGGTCGCGCACGGTCTGGGCGCACGACCGTGTGCCCGATCGTGTGCAGTCCTTTGGTGTCTTGGCGGGAAAGTCAGCGATGTTGAAAGTAAAGGCGTCGGGCTGTCAGAGGATAAGACACATCCGGTTCGCTATTCACACGCCAACCTGACCCGGGAAAATATTATATGCCCCCTGCCCTTGTGCAAATGCACGGTCGTGCGCGAAGGAGACGCACAGGTGAATTCCAGAACTCTCGATTTCTGCCTGAATTTTATTTTGATTAGGCACAGTTTTGCACAACAAAGAGCATGGTCGTGTCGAATCTCAGGGAGTGTACAGGAATCTCTGCCCGTGCGTTGCGCCAACGCACGGTAGTGCTATTTGATAAGTGTAACTTTTATAGAGATTTTGTACTGATATTCGCTTATTTTTATCATCTATTACCCCTAAATTTTGTTAAATATAAAAGTTTATTATATATATCTTCAAATCATGATATTGCGATACATGGAGTCTATGGAAGCAAACAATTGGTTTATGGGCTTTTTGGAAGAGATAAAGACACGTTTAAAGTTTCTACAAAAAAGGCAGACCCTGTGCTTGGTTGGGCATGATCGTTCCCTATTATTGTGTTTCCTGCTCCTCTAGATTTATTCCTTACTGTGTTGCCAGTCAATGCATGTTCAGTTGCGCATGCATCGACTTAGTAGGCACACGACTGTGCGTGAGCAACTTAAAAAATTGCCAAAAATCCTAAATTCTCGAATTTGCCCCTGCGCACACTCTACGCACGGTCGTGCGTTGACGCAAGGGAAGATTCTTGTACATTTCTTGAGATTCGGCATGACCGTGCTCTTTGTTGAGCACGATTGTGCTTGACTAAAATAAAATTTAGGCAGAAATTGAGGGTTCTGGAATTTACTCGCGCGCCTCCTTCACACACGATCGTGCATTGGCGCTTGAGTGGGGTGCATATAACATTCTCTTAGGCCTTGTTGATGTGTGAATAGCGGCATGGTCGCGCCTCTACGATGGAACGATCGTGCCTTATCCTCTGACAATCCGCCTTTACTTTCGGCACCGTTGACTTTCTCGCCAAGACACTAATGATCACGCACGATCTGGCGCACGACCGTGCTCCCAAACCGTGCGCGACCAAATTGCTGAGAATATAAATAGGATTTTTTTAAGCCTAAAAGGGATTTTTCATTATCCTTTCTTCTTCCTCCAGGTAGAGAACTTCCAGGCCGGGGAAGTGCTTTCTTCCACCCCAACCAGAGCTTCAAGGAGGAGAGTCCGAAGGGCACAAGGAAGCTAGAAGGTTGTAGCGATGAAGACGTGGAGGCGAGAGAACACATGGAGTGAAGACGGGTAAATTGGGATATCAATGACAACCGCTCTTCAATCCCGAACGCACCCAAGGACTGCAAGAAGATGCGGATTGACGACCCGATAGACTCTCAACAGATTCAAAGCATAGTCTCCGCTCTCTCTCCTTATCTTCATCATCTCTCTTCAGCGTTAGACTATAGCAATTTATGAATCACAAATATATTGTCTGAAAACACCCTTCATGAGTTGGATTTGGATGAACCGGTGCTTGTTGAAACCAATAAATGGTCTCGGTGGAGTTCGGGGCCCCCAACGGGTTGGGGGGCGACTGGCACGTACTAATCTCGCGAGAGAACAGACCGGAGTCTCGGAGTTGGACACTGATCCTTAGGCTTAGCTAGGAGGACTCACCACACACCCGGAAGATCTTTGGAGCGCTTCCCCTCCCAAGCCAAAAGCTGAAGCCTGGGCACCTTGGAGAGCTCAAGGAAGGCCTGAGGAGAGAGAAGCTCCAAAAAGAAGAAGTCCTCTCCAAAGGTGCCCTTTGGATCCTATTTATAGACTTTCTGATCTGGCCTGCAAATAGCAGGAAACCGCCTCTCGATTTTACTATACGCACCCCAAATTTGGTCTGCTGATAGCCAATCTCCGCTGTTCGGAGGGGCTATTGGCAGGCCACGAGGGTAAAAGGATAATTTCCTTCATGGGCCTAGGGACAAAGGGCCTGCGAGGACAGTACTCGCGAGAGCTCTCGCTGTCCTCTCGCGTGCCTCGCTCGCTGGTCCGCGAGTCCCTCTCTTGGAGGCCGCATGCCGGGATCCGACCTCGCAAACCTCCATGTTGCCGAGAATAGGTCGTCTCGCGGGTACTCGGCGAGTACTCATCTCGCCCTCCTATCAGCCTGGCGAATACCCCGGGTTGTACACAATCCCCGCTCTTTGCGAGGTTGTCCTAAACTCGCAAAGAATCATCCAACCCTAGGTGTTCGCTTGGCGACAGCTGTCTTGTCCGGAATCTTTCTGTGGGCCCCACCGTTAGGCTATAAATACCACTCGAGCTGAAGGGTGTCTTCACTTTCTTCTCCCCCTTATTCTTCTCCTCACTGTAGCTGTCCTCTGATGCCTCTCTCCAAAGAAATGGAGGCTCGCCTGAAGGCTTCCAAGGCTCGCGAGGTGTCGATGATGATGAAGCCCCGGGCGTGGATGAGTCGCCCGTCCCCCTCTCCTGTGCCGAAAACGAAGAAGGCGAAGGCCGCTCGCCGACTGGGAGACGATACTGTCGACCTAGAGTCTTCCCCTAGCGACAAATCCGTCAACAAGGTAAGGATTACCCGTCACGCGAGAATACTCGATTACTATTTCTAAGCTTCGCCTCTGTAGGTCATTAAGACCAACAAGGATGCTAGCGGGCCCTCGAACGAACCCCCCACTACTCCTCGGGAAAATGCGAATACCGTTGGCGAGAATCCTGACGGTACATTACTTGATCTCGCCAATTTTACTTAAATCGTGTTACCCGATGATGTTTCTTACCTCTTTATTTTTCTTCTTCATCTCCGCCCCCTGCGAGCCCGGGGCAACAGGGTCAGCGAACTCCTTCCCCTAAATGCCTGGACGCGACCATCCTGGTACCGAACTTTAGCCTTCTCGCCAATGCGGACTCAGACGGCTCGCACCGGCCGAAAGGTCCTATTGGGAAAATGATTTCTCTTAAACCCTGAAAATAAGTTGAATATGAATTCTAAGAAAGAAAAATCAAGGTTAAGTAAATATGCGTCGAATAGTATTCGACGCAACGTCGAAGTGGTATCGACGTTCCTTTCAGAATGAGTCGAAGTAACTTTAAGAAGAATTCGACGTATCCTATGTCGACGTAGCTCTGACTTCCAGTCGACGCATCTTGAGAAGTCGACGCACCTTCCTTATTCTTCTTTCGACGTCCAGCCAGGATGAATTCGACGCTTACGTCGAATAGTAATCGACGCACGTCGATTTCTATGTCTAATTCAAAAATCGCCAGATCTCTTTCCTTTTTCATAGATCTGATTTATATGGAATCAATTTATTCTTTATAGCCGTTCTGAATCATTCTTTTCCTCTAATAGATTCTTGGCTAATTTGAATAAAACCATTATGGACATTATTTGAAATCAGAATGAATTCTTTCCTTCTATTGATATAATTATTCTTGAAATATTTCTATCTTTCTATTTCTCTGTCTACTAATCAATTATCCTCCAATAATATTATTTGAATGGACAGAGCTATAAAATAACAAGGAGGTCGGCAGAGAACAGAATAGAAGTGATCCACCATTTTACATTTGAAAAAGAGGAAAAGCTCCCAAGAGAAAAAGAGAGAGAATTGAAAAATAGTGCTGCAGCAAAGATCAAGCTTCCATCTTCTCCTGCTTCTGAAACCACTCTGCTGCATACTCTGATAGCTCTCACAAAAGAGAGAAAAGGCCTACAATCTCCTTCTCACTATAGAAGAGAGATTTCATTCACTACTTCTTGTGCTTCCAATCTTCTTGCTAGGAAGAAGATTCCTTCTTGTCTTTATATTATCTCTCTTTCTTCTTTACCTTTATCTCACTTTCAAATACTGTAAAAGAGTTTTTAGAATCTCTCTTCAAAAAATTCAGTTGTACTGGTTCTAAGAGTCTCCTTTTCAAAAGACTCAGTTGGTTCTAAGAGTCTCCTTATCAAAAGACTCAGGGTGATTCTAAGAGTCTCCTTATCAAAAGACTCAGTGCAAGATAGTGAATTTCCTACCAAGGGGGTAGAAGAGTGGACTACCCAAAGTTTGGGGAACCACTATATTTCCTTGTGTTGTGCTGTGATTTCTTTTCTTGCATTTACTTTCTTTACTTACTTAATTCTTGTTGGTGTGTGGGAAGCCTTAATCTGTGATCACCACATATAAATATATATATAATTGCACAAAATATTTTAAATCTCTATTCACCCACCCTCTAGAGAATTCTAGTGAGGTTAACTGTGCACTTTAAGGTCCCCTCGTAGGTACAGCCAAATACCCCCCATGGAAAGGGGAAGACTCACATCCCTTACTATGGCACCGCCTTCGATCCTCCGCCGGGTTCTTTTCGCCCTCCCCCGGGTAAGCCTTCTCGCATCTCCGATATTTACCCTGATATTTGTCCCTCCTAACCTCGCGTGCAACCCTCTTCAGCGGACTGCGAGACCCAACACACCGACTCCGAATTTGGGGATGAGGAAATGTCCCCCTTTCCTGAGCAGGTGGAGGACTTCCTGGACGATTCGCGAGAACCTGAGGTGATAAAACAGCGAACCGCGGAGTTATTCCAAAAGCAAAACCAGATGCTGCAGGACCTCAACATCCAGGCGAGAGTGGACAGGCGGGCCGCCGAGGAGAGATATGCTTCTCTGATGGATGAGTGCGATAAACTTCGTGCTGCGATGCCTCGCGATCCCGATGAGTCCGCGACCTCCGAGGAGATGCTCATAGCGAGGATTAAAGATTTCGCCCACCTGATTGATCGCGACGCTCGCGCTGCCGCTGAATTCCATAACCCCAGGAGGCCGCCGAGGATGGGACCGCGAGGCGGCGGCAGATGGCAGTGGCTGCCTTACTGATCTCGCGACTTTAGTTTTTTCTTCGTGGAACATTTCCGTTATTTTTGTATTATTATTCCGAACAATCTCGCATGGCCGTGGCCTCTATTAGCTTCCGCTCACTAAGAACTGTGGACAATTATTAAATGTGCTATTGCTTGCGGCTTCTATACTGCTGCCTATCCTTTATCTTGTTTTCGCCCGCTAGTACTGTTTCTGCTCGCGAATCGTTTATTTGGACTAACCCTGCAGATTGATCTCGCTCGCCGGTCATTGGCGGAATGATTTTCGTTTTCGCGTGTCCCCATGATGTGACGTTTTGACTAACCGTACCCCCGGCGCTTGGGCTTCTTCCCGCCATTTTCATTTTTCTATAAATAGCTTCTCATTAATGTCGTTTATCTACCGTCTCCCTCAGACCATTCCTTCCTCTCAGTTGCAGAGCTCTCGCCAGTCTGTTCTCGCATTCCTCCATTTTAGTTCCCGCAGGTATTCCAAATGGTGAAAACCGGGAAGGACGACCGCGAGGCCGAAGGTCGGCTAAAATGCGCCTGGGCTTTCTGCGAACACGACTTCTTTTGCTGCAACATGAGCGAGGACGAATACCTCACTTCCCTGGCCGACTTCGTCCCCCCCCCGAGTTCACAGCTCGCCGCCCGGGGGAAGACGAGGTGATTAACACCCTCCGGCCTGACGAGATCGCCATCCCCATCGCACATTTCGCGGTGGGCCTGCGACTTCCCCTCTGGCCCGAGATTCGCCAGGTACGTTCCCTTTTCCTCTTCATTCTTCTCGCGGGATTAGTCTCGCTCGCAATAGTTTTCATCGTTTGTGGTTTTCCAGGTGCTCAGGCACTATGGTGTAGTTCTCGCCCAACTCACCCCTAACGCCATGGCGGTGATCGTGGGTTTCGCCTGCTTCCTGCGCGAGGAGCGCATCGAATTTAGCCTTCCGGTCTTCCGGAAACTGTTCTCATTCCGCGCCTATACAGAGGGCACCGTCTACTTTGTAGGCTCGGGGTGTAAGGTCGTCGAGACCGTCAACAAGGCCCACTTCTGGGCCCAGAAGTTCCTCCTTGTAAAGGGGAACTTCGGCAATATCCCCACCTCGCCTATCCAGTACAACGACAGCGTCTACCGCCCTCCCATTCTCGGCGGCCACGATGCCGACCTCTGTCAGTTCTTTCAGAAGAAGAACTTCGAGGTGGGCCATCTCCGCCGCAACGTTGACAAGCTACTACCGGTGCTCCCCGGGGAAGGTAAGGATCTCGCCCCACCACTCGGTTTCTCTTTAGTTCTCGGCATTCTTTCTAACATGACTCTTGTTAGGTGAGAGAGACATCCCACTCCACCCTCCTTATGCGAGCAACATAAAACCCTCTGCCGACCTCGCTCTCGCTACCATGGGGGCGGCGGCATGCCGAGAGGTTACCCCCGCGACTGCTACCACTTCCAAGAAGAGGGCGGAGGCCTCGAGTAGCAAACCCTCCCGCCAGCCAACTCCAAAGAAACCCAAGAAGGGCGAGAGCTCGCGCGCTTCCGTGAAGGGGAAGCACCCTGTCGAGCTCTCGGGTCGTGAGGCCAACACTTCCGCGCTCCCCGAGGATCTGG
This sequence comes from Dactylorhiza incarnata, assembly GCA_033032865.1. Classification (NCBI taxonomy): domain Eukaryota; kingdom Viridiplantae; phylum Streptophyta; class Magnoliopsida; order Asparagales; family Orchidaceae; genus Dactylorhiza; species Dactylorhiza incarnata. The sequence continues at coordinate 2,117,836 of JAWHQI010000205.1, read as the reverse complement.
AAGCCGAGGAGCCAACCGAGGTCACCGTCAGGACCTCGGCACCGCCACTTCCGTCGAACCACCTGCACTTCGGCCTCGGCGAACGAGCCTGGGATGAAACTGGCGAGCGCCTAGTGCGCTGGAGAGAAGAGGTCAACCGGATCGAGATCTCCTCCATACTTGCCACTTGGGTGGAGAAGGACGTCGCAACCTCACATGCCTTCAACTTCTCCTTCATCATGTACGGTCGTGAGGACGCCACGGCTTATAAGGAAGAAACCGCGAGAGGCCTCGCCTATGAAAGCGCGAGGTCCCAGTTGCGGGCTATGGAGCTTTCCCACATGACGGGGAGAAGATGCCTGCGGCTGGAGCGCGAGTATGCAGAGCTTGCCGAGGCCTACAAGGTCTCCCAGGCGAAAGTCGACGAGTTGAAGGAAGAGCTAGCTGCCGCCGAGACCGGGGTGGTGAGTCATTTATCTACAGCATCTCCTTTCTCCCCAACTTGTTTTGTCTTGCGCGTTTCTTGTTCGCAGGATGCCGAGATGGCCAGGCTTTCGGATGCTCGGGTCCTGAGCCTGGAGGGCGAGGTCGCCGGGCTGAAGGCACTCAACCGCGACCTTGCTCGCACCGCCGTCCCCCCTTCTCCCCACCGTTTAAAGGAAGAGAGGCGAGACCGCGACGAGGCGCTTCGCGTAGAGTCGACGAATGCGGCTCGTTTCGTCTTCCAGGCCATGAAAGGAGCTGAACTGTTGGTTGCCGAGGCCGAGAGCGTGACGGTCGAGGACATCGTCCCGGAGCTCTTCAAGCCGCTCCCGCCGGTGAAGGATAGCGACGACGAGGAGTTTCTGAGCGAGGCTTAGGAGACAATTTTCATTTTGTTTTTAATGTATATTTTTGGGGCTGACGAGATCGCCGCCTAATGTAACTAAACTCTTACATTGGAATGGAAATTTTGTGCACTGTTCTTTCTTGCTTGGTATTTTCTTTGATTTCATTTTTATTCGCTAGTTTGTGTATAGCACTCGCTCCTTGCTGTCTCGCTTATTTTATATATGCCGAGAATTCCGCTTCTCGCCCAGCGAGAAGTTGCCCTAAATTTCCGACCATATTTCTTAGGGACCAAACCCCTTTTCCCATTATTATCTTGTGTCGAGGACCCCCCTTCTCGCCAAAACGAGAAGTTATCCTCGCTTTCGAACTCTCTTAGGGACCAAACTCCCCTCCCTTGCCAGCCTCTCCGCGAGATCAACCTGACCCACCGGCTAGTGAGAGCCCGGCAGCGGGATCGTCCGGGGCAATCCAGCATAAAAGAACCTGTCAACCTCGCCAGCCTCTCCGCGAGATCAACCTGACCCACCGGCTAGTGAGAGCCCGGCAGCGGGATCGTCCGGGGCAATCCAGCATAAAAGAACCTGTCAACCTCGCCAGCCTCTCCGCGAGATCAACCTGACCCACCGGCTAGTGAGAGCCCGGCAGCGGGATCGTCCGGGGCAATCCAGCATAAAATAACCTGTCAACCTCGCCAGCCTCTCCGCGAGATCAACCTGACCCACCGGCTAGTAAGAGCCCAGCAGCGGGATCGTCCGGGGCAATCCAGCATAAAAGAACCTGTGAACCTCGCCAGCCTCTCCGCGAGATCAAACTGACCCACCGGCTAGTGAGAGCCCGACAGCGGGATCGTCTGGGGAAATCCAGCATAAAAGAACCTGTCAACCTCGCCAGCCTCTCCGCGAGATCAACCTGACCCACCGGCTAGTGAGAGCCCGACAGCGAGATCGTCCGGGGCAATCCAGCATAAAAGAACCTGTCAACCTCGCCAGCCTCTCCGCGAGATCAACCTGACCCACCGGCTAGTGAGAGCCCAGCAGCGGGATCGTCCGGGGCAATCCAGCATAAAAGAACCTGTCAACCTCGCCAGCCTCTCCGCGAGATCAACCTGACCCACCGGCTAGTGAGAGCCCGGCAACGGGATCGTCCGGGGCAATCCAGCATAAAAGAACCTGTCAACCTCGCCAGCCTCTCCGCGAGATCAACCTGACCCACCGGCTAGTGAGAGCCCGGCAGCGGGATCGTCTGGGGCAATCTAGCATAAAAGAACCTGTCAACCTCGCCAGCCTCTCCGCGAGATCAACCTGACCCACCGGCTAGTGAGAGCCCGACAGCGGGATCGTCCGGGGCAATCCAGCATAAAAGAATTTGTCACCTGGGACCCATAGTCGAAGAAACAGCACATGAGAAATAATATATTAGAACGGGTATAGAAAAGGAACTTTATGGATAAAAACGCTTTAAGTCATCCCCACTTCTGGTCTGACCGAGGGGTACCCCTTCCACATCCCGGAGGTGATACCATCCTGACTTTAGCACTTCACTTACAATATATGGGCCCTCCCAGTTGGGATTGAGCTTACCTACCGTGGCCCCCCTTCCGGCCGCTTCAACCTTCTTTAGTACTTAAGTCCCCCTTCTGGAAATGTTTTACTCGGATATATTTGTCAAAGTACTTGGCCATCCGCCTTTTCACTTCCTCCTGCCTAACGGTGGCCAGGTCTCGGAGTTCCTCCACTAGGTCCAAAGACAACCTTTGGCCTTCTTCGTTGTTCACTCTCCATTCTTCACCTCCTTCCCCTGCGGCGACCACTCTAGGTGTCTTGACTTCAAACTCAACCGGGAGGACAGCCTCGGATCTGTGGGACAGCTTGAAGGGGGTCTCCCCGGTGGCTGTGTTTGGGGTGGTCCTCAGTGCCCAGAGGACCGAGGGAAGTTGCTCCACCCAACTCCCTCTAAGGTTCTCGATCTTCTTCTTGAGGAGGTTCACTATAATTTTGTTCGCCGCCTCCACTTGCCCGTTGCTCCTTGGGTGGTGGACCGACGCGAACCTGAGATCTATGCCGAGCTGAGTACAGAAACTAACGAACTCATCACTGGCGAACTGCGGCCCATTATCCGTGAAAACGGCTAGAGGAAGCCCGTGCCTGCAATTAATCTCACCCCAAATGAAGTTCTTTACCACTTGGGAGGTTACCTTGGCCAGTGCCTTCGCCTCGATCCACTTGGAGAAGTAATCGACCATCACTAGCAAGAACCTCCTTTGACCGCTTGCCTGGGGGAAAGGTCCCACCAGGTCTAGTCCCCAGATTGCAAATGGCCAAAGAGCCGTGATCGTTCTTAGCCTCTGAGCTGGGAGGAGTTGGAGAGAGCGTAGAGTTGGCACTTGGGGCACCTCCTGGATAACTCGGCCGCATCCTTGCTGAGGGTGGGCCAAAAGTAGCCTTGCCTCAGAATTCTTCCTTCCAGGGTCCTGCTTCCTGAGTGGCTACCACACTCTCCTGAGTGAATCTCCTCCAGGACCCTCGGGGCTTCGTCCTTCGAGACACAACGGGCCAGGAGCCCCGAGAGGGTCTTTCTATACAGTACCCCTGCATGCAAGGAGTAGTAAGCTGATTTATACCTGAGCCAGCGCTTGTCTGCCTCTTCCTCGGGGAACTTCACCGTTGTTAAGTAGGTCATGAAGGGATCCATCCACGACACCCGCTGGTCCACCTCCATCACCTCCCCCTCCTCGATGGAGGGTCGGAAAAGCTCCGACACCGTTTCCCCGGCCCGGGGACCGAACTTGGCTAGGAGGTCCGCCTGGGTGCTTTCTCCTCTTGGGATGTGTTTGATGGAGAAGGTGCGAAACTGTCCCACTATCCCTTTAACCTTCTCCAGGTACCGTTGGAGAGTTGGTTCTTTGACTTCGAATTCCCCCCTGATCTGGCACGCCACCACCATGGAGTCCGTCGAGACCTACACGTCCTGCACCCCCAATTCTTGTGCCAAGCGGAGGCCTGCTACCACGGCCTCATACTCGGCTTGGTTATTAGTAAGGGGGAAATGGATGATTATCGCTTGCTCTATCTTGGTTCCTTGGGGACTTACCAACACCACCCCTCCTCCGAAGGAATGTTTTCCCGACGCACCATCGACCAGCATCTTCCAAGCCACCGGGTGGGGTACTTCAGATTCCTCTAACTCGGTCACGTAGTCGGCCATCAAATCCGCCACCGCCTATGCCTTTATTGATACCCTGGGCACGTAGGAGACATTGAACTCACTCAATTCTACCGCCCACTTTGCCAACCTCCCGGAGTGCTCCACCCCTTCCATGATGCCACGAAGGGGGTGGTCAGTCACCACTTTGATTGAGTGTGCCTGAAAGTAGGGTCTGAGCCGCCTAGCTGACGCCACCAAGGCAAACGCTAACTTTTCGAGGATAGGATATCTGAGTTCGGCCTTCCTGAGTACCCTGCTGACGTAGTAGATGGGGAGTTATTTCTTCCCCTCCTCTCGAACCAACACTGAGCTAACCGCTTCTGGCCCTACCCCCAAGTACAGGTATAGATCTTCTCCTTGTCTCGGCCCTTGTAATAGTGGGGCCTGGGTCAGTTGTTCCTTTAGCGCTTGGAAAGCCCTTTCGCACTCGGGGGTCCATTCGAATTTTTGGTTACCCCTTAACACCTTGAAGAAGGAAGAACTTTTTTCTCCTGCCTTGGAAAGGAACCTGCTCAGCCCAGCTAACTTCCCTGCCAGACGTTGGACCTCTTTCGCGCTCCGTGGAGATCTCAACTCGAGGATCGCCCTTACCTTGTATGGGTTAGGCTCCACCCCAAGAGGGGTGAGCAAATGACCCAAGAACTTCCCTCGACTGGCCCCGAAGACACACTTAAAGGGGTTAAGCCTCATCTTAAACTTTCTCAAAGTTTCAAAAGTCTCTTCGAGGTCACTGAGATGGGACTCGAGGTTCTGACTCTTGATCATTAGGTCATCCACATAGACCTCCAAGTTCCTTCCCTTTTGCTTGTGAAATACCCTATCCATCATACGCTGATATGTGGCCCCTGCGTTCTTCAAACAGAACGACATCATTTTGTAACAATATCATCCATCCCCGGTGATGAAGGACACATCTTTAAAGTCGGAAGGGTGCATGCGGATCTGGTGATAACCTGAAAAAGCATCTAAAAAAGACATCACAGAAAAACCGACGGCTGAGTCAACCAGTGCGTCGATTCTAGGCAAGGGATAACAGTCCTTGGGGCACGATTTATTAAGCAAAGAAAAATCCACACACATTCTCCACTTACCCTCCCCCTTTGTTTCCATCACGACATTGGAGACCCAGCCTGGGTACTGGATCTCCGATACAAAGCCAGCTTTGAGGAGCTTGTTCACCTCCTCCCGGATGGGCACCTCCAGCTTGTCCGCCGTGGGCCTCCTCTTATGGCGGATGGGGCGAGCGCCGGGGTCGAGGTTGAGGCGATGACACGCCACGTCCGCATCGATCCCCGACATCTCTGCAGCGCTCCAGGCAAAGACGTCCACATTGTGCTGGACGCAGGCCAAGATCTTTGCCCGATCCTCTGGGCTGAGCTCCCCATTGATCTTGATCTTCTCGATCGTCCCGGCCTTAGTGGTGATCTCCACCTCCACCACTTCATCTACAGCCTCTAGCCTGGACTGCTCCCCCCAAGGGCTCTGCTCCTCTTTTTTCTCTCCCTCTTTCCTTCCCGCCCCGGGCCTTTCACCGACCCCTTCCTGGGCATGAACCACTTCTCTCCTCCCTTCCTCTCCTACCTCCATTAGCTCCTCCACCCCTCCCCCTGGGGCCTCCTCTTCTCCTTGCTCTCCTTCTTCCTCCCCCGCCCTGGGTCCCTCAACGACCCCTTCCTGGGCATGAACTACTCCTTCACCCCTCCTTCCTTCCAACCTCTCCTCCTCTTCGGCCTCGGCCACTTCTTCCATCACCTTATCCCACTCCTCCGCTTATCCCATCCACGATATGGTGTTGACGGCAGTCACATAGCACTGCCTCGCCACCTTGGGGTCTCCCCGAACCCGGATCTGGATTCCTCCCGCGCTGAACTTGAGGCATTGATGGAAAGTGGACGGGACACATCGGAACGCGCTGATAAGAGGCCGTCCGAAGATGGCGCTATAGCTACTGGGGGCATCCACTATCACAAAACGGCAGTTCCGGGACTGCCCTCCCAAGGTCACATGGAGTCCCACTCCCCCCTCTACTTCCTTCCTTTCTCCTGAGAATCCGAACAGCGGGCCGTCTGAAGCCAACACCCTACTGGGCTCCACCTTCATTTTGTCAAACGCTTTCTTGAAAATAACATTGACCGAGCTCCCGTTGTCCACCAAGATTCGAGAGACGGTGAAGTTCTCGATTGCTGTCTGGATGACCAGCGCATCGCAGAACGGGTCTTTGTGACCGGGTAGGTCCTTCTGGGAGAAGGTGATTTTCTCCGCACGGGGTGGGGCTTGGGAGGTCGAAGCTACACTCCGACGATAGATGGCATGGAGGCTCGCCTTCTGGGTTGCCTCGACCCCCACCCCCCCATGGATCACTCTGATCCCTCCTCGGTTCCCTACGTCCACCCGATCCTCACACCTTTCATCCTCATCCCCCTGAGGCAGAATCTCCTCTATCCTTGCTCCTCCTTGCTGTGCATGTGGTGCTGGGGCTCTCGCCCCTCTGACTTCCAAGAATTCAGGGCAGGTCGCCGTTGCGTGGCCTTCCTCCTGATGGAAGTCACAGTACGGCAGCGCCACCCCCCTTGCCTCATCCCCGACTCCTCGGTTCTTTCTTCTGGGGCCAGCTCCTCCGGCTCCCCCTACTCTTCCTCTTCTTGCTCTTCCTCTACCGATCTCCATTGCCTGATGGGGGGGTGGAAATGGCCTCGGGCCCTGTCTCCACCCCAGCTGGTGAGGTCTTCCCTGCCCTCCTTGGAAGTTACCTCCCCCGTGGGGGAAACCCCTCCCTGGGCCTTGCATTCCTCCACCCTGCTGCCTCCATCCAAACTCTGGGGCCCTCGCTTCCTCTCTCATCCTTGGCTCTTGCTGCCTCCCTTCCGGCTCGCTCAGCCGTGCCAATCTCTTCGCGAACTCGGGGTTTGCTGCCTCCCCTTCTACCTCCTCTGCCGCTCTCTCCATCAGTTCTTCATAAGATTGAGGAGCCCTCTTCTTGAGGTCCATCTTGAAGAAGCCTTCCCTCATCCCCAACGTGAAGGCGAGCTGGAGGGTATACCCTGGGACTTCTTGGACAAGGAGAACCTCCTCTCGAAACTGCTCCAGATAATGAGCCAACGACTCTCCTGACCTCTGCTTGATGTCGAAGAGCGACTCTGGATCCTTCTTTCTTTTCTTCATGGCGGAGAAACGTAAGAGAAAACCTTTACGCAAGTTCTCGAAGGTATAGATCGATCCTGAGGGAATCTGGTGGAACCAGTCCCTCGCCTTCTCCATCAGGGTAGTAGCAAAGAGTCGACACTTGAAGGCTTCCAACATGGGTCTGATCGAGACCATATCCTCGAACCACTGCAGGTGTTGAATGGGGTCGTCATTGCCTGAATACAGCATCATGGTCGGCTCCCTGAATCCCTCGGGGAGTGGTGCCGAGAGCACCATCTCGCAGAAAGGACTTCCCCCACTCACCCTCTGAACTTGCTCTACCCTTCTCGCGAGCTCCTAGGGCGACCCTACTCCTGCCGATCTCGTCAGATGACAGCTCGTCGGGACCTCCCTGGTCGAGCTTCCCCCCGCGAGAGTCTCCCTTGCCGGATTCTCGCTTCCCCCAGTAGGGCTGGGGAACATCTCTCGCCCAGACAGATCTCACCCTCCTCCCTGGGCCGCCACCTCTTTTCACGCTCGATGAGCCGGCTCGCTCTCGCCGACTTCAGGTTGATGAGCCACCTGGGGCGCCGGGGTCGCGAAACCGCCGAGCGCAGTGGCGAGAGCGCTCTGAAAAGCTCCAAGAAGATCTCGCCTAAGATCCGCCAACATCTCCACTGTGGCTGGTGCTCCTGGGGGTGGCGAGCCTCCGGGGTTCGCGTCCCGCTCTTCCTCGTCGGTCATGCTTTCCCTGAGATTTTCTTGAGCTAGCTGCACTCCACGTTCACCGCACCAAAAATGTTGAAACCAATAAATGGTCTCGGTGGAGTTCGGGGCCCCCAACGGGTTGGGGGCGACTGGCACGTACTAATCTCACGAGAGAACAGACCGGAGTCTCGGAGTTGGACACTGATCCTTAGTCTTAGCTAGGAGGACCCACCACACACCCGGAAGATCTTTGGAGCGCTTCCCCACCAAGCCAAAAGCTGAAGCCTGGGCACCTTGGAGAGCTCAAGGAAGGCCTGAGGAGAGAGAAGCTCCAAAAAGAAGAAGTCCTCTCCAAAGGTGCCTTTGGATCCTATTTATAGACTTTCTGATCTGGCCTGCAAATAGCAGGAATCCGCCTCTCGATTTTACTATACGCACCCCAAATTTGGTATGCTGATAGCCAATCTCCGCTGTTCGGAGGGGCTATTGGCAGGCCACGAGGGTAAAAGGATAATTTCCTTCATGGGCCTAGGGACAAAGGGCCTGCGAGGACAGTACTCGCGGGAGCTCTCGCTGTCCTCTCGCGTGCCTCGCTCGCTGGTCCGCGAGTCCCTCTCTTGGAGGCCGCATGCTGGGATCCGTCCTCGCAAACCTCCATGTTGCCGAGAATAGGTCGTCTCGCTGGTACTCGGCGAGTACTCATCTCGCCCTCCTATCTCGCCCTCCTATCATCCTGGTGAATACCCCGGGTTGTACAGTGCTGGAGCTTACCACTCAGAGTTGTTGGGGGCATTGCTTACATCTCAGATAGTACATTCCGAGCTCTCTCTAGAATTCCTGTCTACGGTAGCTATGGGCAAGGTTGTCATGAACCACCCTCAACACTTACACATTGATTTCTATTTCATGGGGACCTCCTATAGTGTGACGCTCGGGGAATACTCTAGATTGCTGGGATTATGTTCTGATAACTTTGTGCGCTCTGCTTACTTCACAAACCTTGCAACGGAATTCCCTATCACCTTCCTGGCAATGCCAATTGGAGTAGGATTCCCAATGGAACCTTTGGATATGTGTCCCGCAAAGCCTAAGACACTTCCATTCTTCTCCCCGAGCTTCGTTGCGTCCAACACTTCTTATTCATACACTTACTGTGTGCTCTATGAGAAACAATGTGGTAGGGATGCAAGATCTTCTTTACCTTTATAGCATGGTAGAGCGAGTCCCCATCACCCTAAGCCTCATTGTGTCTAAGTTTCTCTTGCAACGGGTAGATGATATCCGTGTAGCGAGGATTTGCGGTTCACACTATATTACAAAATTGGTTAGGGGAATGGGCCCCTGTGATGATATTCCGGCCATGCAGTCTGGTTTCTAACGGTGGCCCAATCTCGTTTGCCACACTCTTCTATCCACCTCATTCGAAGGAACCCGGCAGGTAATGCCCTGGAGTATATTTTGGTGGAGCCTCAGCGTGCGGCAGGTTAGTACGTCATTAGGAGGATGTTGCGGCGAGGGAGTAGGAGGCTCGGGAAGTGGCCAGGCAGGAGCATGAACAGGCCAGCTGAGGATGCAATAAGGGAAGTGAGGGGAAATGTTCATTTGTTCACGTTCGTCCGTGGAGGATTATCCTGATTTTTATCAGCAGATGATGGATCAACTGGCCACCATTGGACTGAATGGCCGAGCAGATTTATTGTAACGACCCAGGCCCGACTCGTCAACACGAGATCCAGCGGGACCCAGCCAGGCCGCTACCGGGCTGCAGCCCAAGCACCCCAAAGCCTCTCCGCGCCACTATTTCTCAGCAACGGCGCATTGTTGAGGCCGGGTCTTGAACCCGCAACCTCCTTGATAAGGAGTTTTCAAACCACTCCTCATCACCAATTGAGCTCTCGTGTTGACGAGTCGGGCCTGGGTCGTTACATTTATCATCTTGGATCTCATTGGGGAGTAGATCCATCCCAACCCCCTGGCAGGTTGTTTGCGCCTAGGCATCAGGATGGGAATCCTCCTGCCAATCCATTTTGAGGGCTTCTTTTCTTTTCTTTTCTTCTATTGTTTATGCCTTTTGGATGCGTGGATGGATGGATATTGTGGTATATGGACTATTTAAATGTAGTTTTGTGTTATGGAACTAACTTGTTTTGGGGTTACCTATTCTGGATGATTTTTATTCTATATAAATTCTGCTTTAATACAAGTATTTGGTTCAGCTCAAAGATGTTAAACATCAAACAAATTTATAGTCTAACTATACTTAGGCCATGTTTGGGTTGGTGATGGCGTTAGTGAACGTTGCAGTTGTAAACTGTAGTTTGTGAACGTTGTAGTCGTAAACTGTAGTTTGTGAATGAAGTGGTCATGAAAGGTGATTGTGAACGAAGATCTGTTTGGCAAAATTTAAAATTTTCTACGGTCATGAACATAAAATCAGTTTTGAATGTTTGATAATACATGAGTACTGTGGCGTGTTTGAAAAACTTACGAAATTAAATTATTTTTAATTGATTTTATTATTAATGAAACAAAAAAACCTGATTCTGATTGTACTATTTTCAATTCCAAATATTTTATACTTCAGTCCCAAATATTTTAATAAATAATCAAATTGCAATCAAGGCGAGCAGTGGTATGAGGCATATCAACTCTCCTTTCTATACAATATGCCCCCATCATTAGACCTGTATTTCTCTATTAGCCACAAATTTGAGCAAACAATTTACTTTGAACCCAACTTTTTATATTTTATATGAACAAAACCTTGGAAGCTGATTCAGAAGCAAAACCCCGGCTAATGGCAAAATAAACGACATTCATTCATTCCAGCAAAGACATCATCAATTGTCAGGCGACAATTCTTATAATAAATTGAAAACATTAAACTTTGTACTCCTAGCAGGGCCCTGATCAACCTAGATCACAGATGGTGGGGAAAAGGATGGGAGATCAATGAATAAACGCAGTAATGGAAATGGCCAAAGAATCTACAGTTTGATCTCCAATGTTTCAGTTTAATCGCGATGTTCTATTCATTGCAAGAGGGAAAGAGAAAATGGTACAAAAGTACAAGAGGTTGAGTCCACGACAAGCCCGACGAGGTCGACGACAACACAAGCCCCAAGGACTCTAGGATGAAATGGTTGAGTCCACTGCAAGCCCGACGAGGTCGACGTCTTTGTTTCCCGATTTTTCCAAGCTAATGAAAATGAGTGGGGGGCCAATTCTTTTAATATGAATAATTGGAATAGGAAAGGTATTTCAATAGATGCTTTAATAAGTATTATAATATTAGAATTCAAGTGCTTACAAATCATGGAAAAATTTGATACTCTCAATAAAGTGATTCTAAAAATTTGCATGAGAAAAAATGGGAGCTGCGGAGATGAGAATGGTGGATGTGTGGACACACGACAACAAACAACAACACTCAAGCCTCTATCCCGCTATAGTGGGGTCGTCTATATGGATCCTTTGTCGCTATTGCGCCCTATCTTTAATCATAGCCTCACTAATGCCTAAGTACATCATATCATTCCTTATAGTTTCATTCCAAGTCTTTTTTGGTCCACCCCTCCCCCGTTTAACATGTCTAGTGACTAAACTCTCACAACGCCTAACAACTGCCTCTAATGGTCTCCTATGTACATGTCTGAACCATCTTAATTGAGCTTCTCGCATCTTCTCTACAATTTGTGCCACTCATGTCTTATCGTTGATACATTCATTCCTAATTTTATCATGTCTCGTGTGACCACACATCCACCTAAGCATTCTCATCTCCGCAACTTCCATTTTTTGCTCATGTACACCATTCACTGCCCAACACTCAGAACCGTAGAGCATTGATGACAAAACTTGCCTTCAATTTTTAATGGTGCTTTACGATCACATAAGATTCCATACGTGCATCTCCACTTCAACCAACCTGCTTGGATTCTATGTATCACATCTTTATCTACACCTCCATCTTTTTGAATTATCGATCCCAGATATTTAAATCACTCACTGCGGGAAATATCTTGGTTACCCAATTTAATGACAGAGTCATCCGACCTTCTTGCACTACTAAATTTAAGTTCTATATATTCCGTCTTTGTCCTGCTCAACCTAAAACCCTTCTTTTCTAAAGTGTCTCGCCAAGATTCAAGTTATCCGTTTACACCCTCGCGCGTCTCATCAACCAAAACAATATCATCTGCAAATAATAAACACCAAGGTATTTCTTGTTGGATATGTCCGGTGAGCTCATCTAAGATAAGGGTAAAGAGATAAGGGCTTAAAGCCAACCCTTGATGTAAGCCAACAACGATAGGCAATTCCTGGATAAGACAGGAGTGTGGACACACAAGACTGCATAAAATTAGGAATGAATGTATCATGGATAAGACAGGAGTGGCACAAATTGCAGAGAAGATGAGAGAAGCTCGACAAAGATGATTTGGACACGTACAAAGGAGACCATTAGAGGCACATGTTAGGCGTTGTGAGAGTTTAGTCACTAGGCATGTTAAACGGGGGAGGGGTAGACCAATAAAGACTTGGAATGAAACTATAAGGAAAGACATGATGTACGTAGGCATTAATGAGATTATGACTAAAGATAGGGCACAATTGCGAAAAAGGATCCATATAGCCGACCCCACTATAGTGGTATAAAGGCTTGCGTGTTGTTGTATTTTATACTTAATTTGAATTACAAAATTGTCTGCCTTAATTAACATGTTACCTAATTTGACGGATCTTTTTATTCATGGAGTTATTGGACGATCACATCATGAAGCCGTAAAAACAAGCGTGAACGATGTGTGCGATACAAAAACAGTACACACGTGATACAAAATAAACATGCGCTAAATAAACTTGTGCTTAAATAAAGATGCACGATACATGTGCGGGTAAAAAAAACAATGTGATGATGCGACATATGCTGCATCATTTTTTCACTAGAGAGCTATCAAACACCTTACTGGGTTCAAGGATTTAAGGCAAGACTTATGTAAACCAAGGTTAGGGATTTTAAAAATAAGATACGTTTGATTTTAACTTGGTATTTATTGTTTGCGGATGCTATCGTTTTGGTCGATGAGACGTGCGAGGGTGTAAACTCAAAACTTGAATCTTGGCGAGACACTTTAGAAAAGAAGGGTTTTAGGTTGAGCGGGGCAAGATAAAGTATATGGAGCATTTTCTGATAAATAGAATACAACCTCCAAACCTTCAAAACATATCTCCTTATCAGCGCCTCCACAACCAATTCTCATCGTACTCATTCTTGAAAGTGTTTGGGTGTACTTTCTGTTGGGGAAATAATTTATCTTAACCCCTAGAAATGAGTAGAAAATGAGTTCTCAGAGTGAGATAATTAGTTTAAGTAAATATGCGTCGAATAGTAATCGACGCAGCGTCGAAGTGTAGTCGACGCACCCAGTAAAGTCGACGCACCTCTGTCGACGCTCTTTCCATATTTTTTTCTCGACGTCTAGCCAGGCTGAAATCGACGCTTACGTCGAATAGTAATCGACGCACATCGATTTCCGTGACAGATTCAATAACACGCCAGATCTCTTTCCTTCTTTCTGTAGATCTGAATTTTATGGAATTATATTATTCTTTTTTAGCCGTTCTGAATCAGTCTTTCCTTCTAAATGATTCTTGGCTAATTTGATTAAGATTATTATGGACATTATTTGAAAATAGAATGATCTCTTTCCTTCTACAGATATAATGATTATGGAAACTTCTCTCTTGCTATTTCTCTGTCTGCTAATTGATTATTCTCCTATAGTAATATTTTTGAATAAACAGAGCTATAAATACACAAGGAGGTCGGCAAAGAAAACAACAAGTGATCCACTCCATCCATTTGTAAAAGAGGAAAAGCTCCCAAGAGAAAAGTGAGAAAGCTGAGAAAAGTGAAAGTGTGCTGCAGCAAAGAAAAAGCCTTCTTCTTCTTCTTCCTTCTGAAGTCATACTGCTGCAAATTTCTGAAAGCTCTCACTGAAAGAGAGAAAGGCCTACAATCTCCTTCTCACTATAGAAGAGAGATTTCATTCACTATACTTGTGCTTCTAATATTCTTGCTAGGAAGAAGATTCTTTCTTACTTCAATTGTTTTTCTTCTGCTTCCTCTTCTTATTCTTATTCCATTTTCAAATTGTGTAAAAGAGTTTTTAGAATCTCTCTTCAAAAAATTCAGTTGTAGTGGTTCTAAGAGTCTCCTTATCAAAAGACTCAGGCTGGTTCTAAGAGTCTCCTTAACAAAATACTCAGTGCAAGATAGTGAATTTCTACCAAGGGGGTAGAAGAGTGAATTACCCAAAGTTTGGGGAACCACTATATTTCTTTGTGTTGTGCTGTGATTTTATTTTTGCTATTTTCTTTCTTTACTTGCTTAATTCTTGTTGGTGTGTGAGAAGCTTAAATCTGTGAATATTACACACATATATATATTTATTAACTTTGCACAAAATATTTTTAAATCTCTATTCACCCCCCTCTAGAGAATTCTAGTGAGGTTAACTGTGCACTTTCAATTGGTATCAGAGGTAGGTTGATCAAAAAGGGGTAACTCCTTGGTCAAAAAGATCCTACCTCATATATATATATATATATATATATATTTCTAAAAACTTCTTATGGCACAAATCAAAGATTATGCTTCCACCAGACCACCAATGTGCAATCTTGAAAAGTTTGCACTTTGGAAAACAAGAATTAGGATCTATATGAATTCTATGATGAAGAATTGTTTAATGTTATTTTGATAGGTCCCCCCAAGCCTTATAGAAAGGACTCAAGTGGTAAAGTGACTCAAACACTGGTCCCAAGGGATGAGTGGACAGATGATGAGAAGAAGGCAGGAGCATGTGATGCAAAAGTTGTGAACATTCTTGTCTCAACCCTCTCAGATGAAATCTTTCAAAAGGTTATTGACTATGAATCAGCCAAAGAAATCTGGGAGGCTCTTACAAAGATAGTAGAAGGAAGTGCTGATGAAAGGAAAGATAGAAAGGCTCTATTGATCTCCCAATATGAGAACTTACAAAAGAAGCATGAAGAAAGTATATCTGAGATGTATGACAGATTCAGTCTGATCATCAACCAATTAAGGAGCTTGGATAGAGAGATCTCTCTCACAGAGATCAATGATAAATTATTAATGAGTCTCTCAAGTTCATGGGACTCAAGAATATGGGCAATAAGAGATACAAGAGGACAAAAGGAAATCTCAACAGATGCCCTCTTAGGAAAACTCAAATCCTATGAGCAACTACTGAAAACCAGAGAAGAGAAGGAGAGAAGGGAAAACACTCCAACCTCTTCAAAAGATAGAAACATTGCATTAAAAGCAACAGAAGAAGAAACCCCTATTACTGAAGAAGAATTATTCAATCTCCTGGCCAGAAGATTCAAGAAATGGGTCAGGACAGATGGGTCTAGAAGAAGAGAGCCAAAACCAAGGTATGATAAGACTCCCACTAAAGAAATTGTTTGTTATTCCTGCAGGAAAACTGGACATATTGCCCCAGAATGTCCAGAAAATACTGAGAAAAAGAAAGATCTGAAAAAGAAAGATCTCAAGAAAAAGGGGAAGAAGAAAGAAAGAGGCTTCATTGCAGAAGCTTGGAGTGAAACAGATTCTGAGGACAGCACCTCATCTAAGAGTGACAATGAAGAGTCTAAGCAAGAAGACCAATGCTTAATGGCTCTTGAAAGCTCAAAGGAAGAACATGCTGCTAAATCATGGAGTGAAACGGGATCAGAAGGAAGCATCTCTTCTGAAGATGAAAAAGAAAATTCAACAACAAAAGCAAATAGCCTTATTCTTATAGAGGAATCTGAGGATGAGGATGAGGTAAGCATTTTTGATGAAATAGATTTTCTATGTGATGATTTCAAAAATGATTTTAAAGGATTCTATTTAGATCAACTAAAAGCTAAACAAGAAATCAAGGATCTAAGAGAACAAATTAATATGAGAAAAATAGAGGATACATGTTCAAAAAATTATGAACTAAGGTGTGAAATCTAAAAAGTGCTAAAATAGAAAATCAACTCCTTAAGAATAAGGTATCCCAAGCAAAGGCTTTTGAAGAATCAATAAAAGTCAGAAGCCAAACACTTAAAGAAATCACTGAAAAACAAACAATCAGACATAAGAATCTGGGGCTAGGGGCTGGTCCTTCAACCAGTTCAATACCATCTACCAAACCTGCTTGGATGAGCCCTGTTAAATTTACTAAACCCATCAAATCAACAAACTTAGAAGAAGACTCACAAAATAAAGAAGAAGATTTCACCTTCAAGGAGATAAACCATTTTGATGAAACATCATACTATTCAGATGAAGACTCTCAAACTCCTTCTGAGAAGGCAACTAGGCCAAAAGAAACAATTCATAAAGAAATAAATCTCCAACCAGAAAAAGGGAAAAATAAAATCTGTGAAGACACAATTGCGTCGACTTCATATCGACGTATGAATGATAGTACGTCGAATTCTACTCTACGCAATCTCTCAGATGCTTCGACCTCAAATCGATGCATGAATAAAATTACGTCGACTTACAATCGACGCAACTACTTCCATGTGTCGATTTCAGATCAACGCAATCTAGAGAAAGCGTCGAATATATATCGACGCAACTCTCAACATACGTCGAATAGATATCGACGCATAAAACCTTAGAGCAACTTAAATACATGACATATCTATCCTTCAAAAATCTTCTATCTTAACCCCCATTCAATAATCTCTCAAGAAAATCTTAGAATTTTCAAGACAAAATAAAAGTCACGTCGATGTCTTAATCGACACATCGTCGATAGAAAACGCTAACATCTCAATTCAGACTGTACCGACGCATACATCGACTTCCACTCGACGCAACGTCAACTTCATGAAAAAGAGCGGCAATGCAAAAATATTTTTGGTCACATCTACTGTAGTACCGAAAAAACCTCGAGTTGTGTCTCGTCTCGACGTTTCACCTGACTTAAATAAACTCTTCAGTTAGAAATCTGCACGCTCTCTGAATCTCTCATCCTTCTCACTTCTCAGTCCATCCATCTCTTCCTCTCTCTCTCACTGACCAGAATGGCTCCCAAGATCAACTCTGGTTTCGATATTGATCTTGACTCTTTCCAAGCCGCCGCCGAAAACTACAAGAGCGTCATAGCTCTTTTCACTGAAGCCGGTCTAAACAAACTCATTTCAACAAGATGCAAACTCCTGGAAATAGAACTCACTGAGTTGATGAATCATGTTCAGATATCTGAACAAGGAAAGATTACAGGAACAATCCATGAAACACCTGTCTCAATCTTTGCAGAACATCTTAGGGACACCTTTGATCTTCCATCAGGTACACACCAACACTATCCTTGTTCAAATCAAAGGGAAAGCAAAGTATTTTCTAAGAGTAGCTAAATGAATCTCCATCATCATTCCCTTATCAGGTAATGAACCTGTGGAACTCACCCCCGAGGAAATCAAAAACTTATTAATCACCATGAAATTCTCAAGAGATAGACCAATCCACTTGAAGAAAATAGACTTCTCTGATGAATATAGACATAGTAGGAAAAATACTATTATGCAAAATCTCTGCCCATGATGCAGTGCCCAAGCAGCAACTGAACATTATGGGGGCCCTTGTGCTGAAAAAGAAGATAGACTGGGGCAGCTGCTTACTGAAGATGATAGGCTACAAATTTTCTCATAAAGAGAATGCCTACATGAGGATCATGAGTCAGGTACTCCTTCACTCCTTCCCTGACCTATGTAGGTCAAAAGGAATTCCCATTCCTCCTGGAAAAAGGATGTTCATAGCCCTCTTTTCAAAATGGACCAGGCAAATTGTAAGACCCCCCCCCCCCCCCCCCCCTCCCCAAACTGAATCTGGTTCAGGGAGGAGGGATCTTACTGCCCAAGAATGACCACTTAGCACTTTCTGGGTGGCAACGTCCCACCCTTTTCAAGCACCGAGCGGTCTCCTTGTCAGGCACAAGAATCATAACATCACATCAGAACGCATAGCGGAAGCAATCGAAAGACATAAAAACAAGCACACAACTTATATTCACATATTAGAACAGGGTCGAAGCCTAATGTTTACAACTACTGCCTCGGGGGCTACATCGACGAAACAAAAGATCCTAGTCTAGTCCTATAATCTAGGACTCACGTCGCGGAAGATAGGGGGCGAGGCTGGGGTAATCGAACGGGCCATCTCCAAGGCTGGTATATCATCCTATGGTGCGGGGGCTCCTTGCTGTCCCATCTCCTGTGATTGGTTATAAGAAATAACCGTTAGTCACAGAGCTAAGTAGAAAATACATCCCCTCCCCGGATCCATATCTAGGGGGCGGCTAAAGGACGGAAATAAAATAGCTGAAGCAAGGAAGAGAGTTAGCAGCATGTAAATATATATATATATATCTACATATATATAGATAGGGCCTTCCGCCCTAATATCCGTAATCGCGCCGTATGGTAAATACGCAACACTATTTCGCGCATACACACACCCAGGTATTCAAACATGTACGCACACAAAAAGACCCTATGTCGACACAGTTTAGACCGCTTTATTTCAAGCAGGGGAGCTAACCCCGCGGGCCTCACCGATGTGGTCGTCGGTGATAGTAGCCAGTCTTGCCACTTCTGAATGTAGTCGTACCGTATGACCCAGGCCCTCCTGTACAACTTGGTGTACCAACTGGATGTGAGCGACATCCGGCGAACTGATTTGTAGGCCGACCAGCGGAGGCAAAACTATAGGTTCAGAGTGGTGATAACCCGCTGTGCGCATCTCCCTGTCGCCATGAGTCGTCAACCCACCCGCACCGGTACGAACGGTCTGCGAGCGTGACCAACCCGCCACTTCCAAACAATCTTCACCCGCTTAATAATAAAACAAGCGCTTAAAGTACGTGGCAGATTACTCGACCCGTCCCACAACCTCTGACCGGGAGGCTTAGCGGTATGAGGGCTCCTTGCTTGGGGCTAACCTGGGAGGAGGGACTCGACTCCGGGTTCTCCCCAACTAAGGCCTCGCAGAAGGGAGAATAAGCACCGCATTATAGCCACGACAGCGCTGCATTTAGTAAGTAAATAGGCCGGAAGCAGGGGGCCATAACACTAAGCAGAGAAGTAAGCCGAAAGCAGAGGCCATGTTAAGCAGAAAAGTAGGCCGAAAGTAGAGGCCATGTTAAGCAGAAAAGTAGGCCGAAAGCAGGGGCCATAATATGCAGAAAATTAGGCTGAAAGCAGAGGTCATGTTAAGCAGAAAAGTAGGCTGAAAGCAGAGGCCATGTTAAGCAGAAAAGTAGGCCGAAAGCAGAAGCCATAATATACAGAAAATTAGGCCGAAAGCAGAGGCCATGTTAAGCAGAAAAGTAGGCCGAAAGCAGAGGCCATAATATGCAGAAAATTAGGCCGAAAGCAGAGGTCATAATGACAGGACCAGTGCGAGACTGGATTTAAATGAAAGTACAGAATGTAAATGCGGGGGACCAGTGCGAGACTGGATTTAAAGGAAAGTACTGAATGTAAATGCGGGGGACCAGTGCGAGACTGGATTTAAAGGAAAGTAGTGAATGTAAATGCGGGGGACCAGTGCGAGAATGTATTTAAACGAAAGTACAAAAAGCAGTAAGCATATAAAAAGGGTTAGTAGTCCAATCACTCCATAAGAGGAGGCTTCATTCGTCGACTTCGTTCGTAGGAGGAGATTCTGCTCTTATTCTTTTGTCGCGAGTTCGTCCCTTTATTATTGCCGCGGCGGTATCGAGTTTCAGCGCCGCGCCGCGATTTCATTCCGATTTTGCGTTGATATTCCGAACTTAGTCGATTCTTTAGATCGATACGCGTAATCTTTATTAAGCGTTTAAAAAATATGCGTCGAGGGGACGCCGATTCATTTTGATGAATTTCGCTCTTTTTCGGGCGTTTATTTTCGCTTGTAAAAGCTTTTGGAGGACCAAAACCAGAGGTCACACCTCCCAACTTTGATAGTAGTTGAAAAATACCTTTAATTAGAGCCCATGATTTTTGGTGATTTTTGCGAACTTATTTGGGCGTTTATTTTCTTAAAATAAACTTTATAATGGGTTTTAAAAATATTAAATCTTTTCCTAAAATTCCCCAACAATTACTAGAGGTGCCCCTTAGAGTGGGGCACATTTTCCATTTAGAAAGTTTCCCCTGAAAATGCCCCAATTGCCCTTAAAAAATTAAAGTGGGGGAGGGGCTGTTTTGGGGTGCGGATAGGGAAAGGGAGGAGGCGCAGGGGTCTTGCACCCTGCGCCCTCCCGCGGCCCCCGCAGCAGATCCGCGATGGATCTGCTGTGGGGGAACGTATGCTGAGGCGGGGGAAGGCGGGAATTAAGGTGCGGGAGGCCGCCCGATCTCCTGGGGGAGATCGAACGGCTCCCGCCATCCCCGCCCGAAGGCGGCCCCAGCTGCCACCGGGAAGCGGTCGAAGGGGCCGGCGCCGCCCTCGGTCGGTGCGCTGGGGGCCGGCGACTCCTTCGGTGGTGGTCCGATGGCCTGCTGTCGCCAGCCACCGCCGGGGGAGGGCGAATAAGGAGACGGGAGGAAGGGCGCGGCCTGCATGGGCCATGCAGGCCAGCCGCACCACCGCCTCCGCTGGGAGGGCACCGGCGCCACCCCCAGTCGGTGCGCCGGGGGTCGGCGGCCACCCCGGTGGTGGTCCGGCAGCCTAGCGCCGCCGGACCCCACCTGGAACTTGAGCAGGAGGGGAGGGGGAGGAACGGCGCAGCCTGCATGGGCCATGCAGCTGGCCGCGCCACCGTCTCCTCGGGGAGGGACATCCCTGCCGCCCCTGGTCGGGGCGCCGGGTAGGGGGCAGACCTCCAGTGGGGGTCCGGCGGCCTGGCGCCACCGGCCGCCGCCGGGGGAGGGGTTTCAACCCTTACAGGAAGAAGAAAAGGGGGAGGCCACGGGTGCCGCCGGGGCTGCGTCCTCTGGCGGCCCGACCGCCTCCCCTGCGCCGGCGTCGAGGCCCCTGGGAGGGGGCCTACCTCCACTAGTGCCACCACCGGCGCTGGGGAAGAGGGTTTCCACGGCCAGCTTTCTCCCCAATCCTTGCAAGGCTCGGGGCGGCGGGCGGCGGGCGGCGGCACTCCGGCGACGGGGAGAGGGGTGGCCTTCGCCGGGAGGTAGGAAGGAGGAGGGGGAGTGTTCTACCTAGGGATGGGGGGCTCGTGTGTTGGAGGTGCAGCCGTCCATGAGGGAGGAGGGAGGTGGCGGCGGCTTGGGCTGGCTGGGCTTGCTCCGGCAGGGTGGAGGAGGAGGGGGTGGCTGAGTTTGCTGGCAGGGGGAGAGCTTGAGAGGGGGAGGGTGGTGTTCTGAAAGGAGGGGCTTGGCCCTCCTTTTATAGGAAGGGGGAGGTCTCCCCCCCCCCCCCCCCCCTCCCCTCCTTTTCCCCCACGTGGGGATAAGGGAGGGGAAGATATTTTCTCCCCCTCCCCTCCCTTCTCTCTCTCCTGCCCACTTTGCCCCAAATAGGGGCTGCCTATTCATGGGCAGCCCCCTTTCTTGGGGGGCTTTCTCTCTCCTCCCCCCTTTTCTTTTCATTTCCCAATAAATTTCAAGCCGGGGGGGTTGGACCGAGGTTAACCTAGGACGGGGTCTTCCATGATCCAGGGGTCCATTATGATTTGCCGGGGCTGATGCCGAGTTCGTGCGCTTTATATTTCGTGCGTTGCACTGATGTGGTCTGCATAGCCCTAAAATGGCATACTATCCATACGACCTTGAATCGAGGTGCAACGAATTCCGTTGCGCTCGTATTGTTCATACGAGTCTAACGGAACTGACGGAAGTCAATTCGGGGTTCGTACGGTCACTATTCATAATAATGAGGTAGTGGCGTGCTACGACACCCGAAATGGTCGTTTTCTCCAAA
Source organism: Dactylorhiza incarnata (assembly GCA_033032865.1). Lineage (NCBI taxonomy): Eukaryota > Viridiplantae > Streptophyta > Magnoliopsida > Asparagales > Orchidaceae > Dactylorhiza > Dactylorhiza incarnata. Next base: position 2,096,055 of record JAWHQI010000205.1, on the reverse strand, counting down.
CGACCTCAGATCGAAGTGCAACGAATTCCGTTGCGCTCGTATTGATCATACGAGTCTAACGGAACTGACAGAAGTCAATTCGGGGTTCGTACGGCCACTATTCATAATAATGGGGTAGTGGCGCGCTACGACACCCGAAATGGTCGTTTCTCCAAACAATCTCGGATCGCAGTGCAACGAATTCCATTGCGCTCGTATTATTCATACGAGTCTAACGAAACTGACGGAAGTCAATTCGGGGTTCGTACGGTCACTATTCATAATAATGAGGTAGTGGCGCGCTACGACACCCGAAATTGTCATTTTCTCCAAACGACCTCGGATCGAAGTGCAACGAATTCCGTTGCGCTCGTATTGATCATACGAGTCTAACGGAACTGACGGAAGTCAATTCGGGGTTCGTACGGTCACTATTCATAATAATGAGGTAGTGGCGCGCTACGACACCCGAAATGGTCGTTTCTCCAAACGATCTCGGATCGCAGTGCAACGAATTCCGTTGCGCTCATATTGTTCATACGAGTCTAACGGAACTGACGGAAGTCAATTCGGGGTTCATTTGGTCACTACACCCCAATGACTTAATTGCGGCGCGCAACATTACTTAAAATGGTAGTTTTCTACCGCTCGGGCCTACTTTTATTGGGCTCACTAGGGTCTAGTGGCCCAATAAAAGTCGGGATGTTACACAAATCCCCAAGCCTGGTTCCATTCCTGAAAGGTCTCCCTCTCCTCCTAATTCTCCTGTGTATCCATCTTCACCTCCACAAACAGACATCTCTTCCCTACCAACATCATCCACACCAATTCAATCACCACCTCTTCCTCCTCCTTCTATCACATCCTCTCTACCTACATCATCTCACATACCTCATATATCAACAATCACTTCTCCACCTTTATTCCCCCCACCATTATCTCCTTCACCAACACACCCTGAACCATCTCCATCCACTAAAACTCTCATCACTCAGTGTATCCAGTCAGCATCCCAAAGATTTCAAGAAATGCTGGATGTACACTGCCTTCAAATTCACTCCTCTATCAGGCACATGCAAACCCAGTTGGATGGGGTAAATGCCTCTGTGCAAGTACTCAAAACCTTTGTGTCTTCATCTAAGGTTACTAAATCATTCTTAACCTCCTTGGCTAAGAAGGTCAAGAAGGGGGAGAAGTTAGATGAAGAGCAGCTCTCCAGTTACAAATCTCACTCACACAAATCCTCTCCAACATCAAAATTTGATAGTCTTGCTCTGCTTAAGACCATTGGGAATGAAATAGTACCTGAGTTACATACTACAGAACAGATAACAGATGTACTTTCTATAGCAAGAGAAGCTGAACAACAAGTAGTTCTCTTTCAAGGGGAGGCAATTAGAGTAGAGAAAGAAGTTGAAAAGGAAACTTAGGCTGAAGGTGTGGCTGAAAGTGAAAAAGAAAAAGAAGCTGAAGCTCAGGGGGAGCCAGATGCTGTCATAGCTGAAGCTGGAGCTGAGAAAGAAGCTGAAGAAGCAGAAAAAGAAAGTGTAAAGGAAGTTCTATCTCAGGGGGAGCAGACTGCTTTGACTCAGGGGGAGCTGAATGAACATCTTGCTACTGAGAAGGAGCAACTCACCTCTATAAAAAGACCTGATCTCCCTTTAGTATTCTCTAGGAAGAGAAAAACTCCTCCTACTCCTCCTGAATGATATGTTGAACAATTTTGAGCATAGCTCTATTCTTAATGCTTAAGTACTGCTTGATCTGTACAAAAAGTCTGTTATATGATTTCTTTTTTCCATTATCTTCTGATTACCTAATATATCTCTTTTCTATAAATATGCTTTGATGTGTTGATTAAAAGCTGATAAAATTTCTCTCTGAATAGGGTTAAGACAAATAGGGGGAGATTGTTGGGGAAATGATTTATCTTAACCCCTAAAATGAGTAGAAAATGAGTTCACAGAGTGAGATAATTAGTTTAAGTAAATATGCGTCGAATAGTAATCGACGAAGCGTCGAAGTGTAGTCGACGCACCCAGTAAAGTCGACGCACCTCTGTCGACGCTCTTTCCATATTTTCTTCTCGACGTCTAGCCAGGCTGAAATCGACGCTTACGTCGAATAGTAATCGACGCACGTCGATTTCTGTGACAGATTCAATAACATGCCAGATCTCTTTCCTTCTTTCTGTAGATTTGAATTTTATGGAATTATATTATTCTTTTTTAGCCGTTCTGAATCAGTCTTTCCTTCTAAATGATTCTTGGATAATTTGATTAAGATTATTATGGACATTATTTGAAAATAGAATGATCTCTTTCCTTCTACAGATATAATGATTATGGAAACTTTTCTCTCTTGATATTTCTCTGTCTGCTAATTGATTATTCTCCTATAGCAATATTTTTGAATAAACAGAGCTATAAATACACAAGGAGGTCGGCAAAGAAAACAACAAGTGATCCACTCCATCCATTTGTAAAAGAGGAAAAGCTCCCAAGTGAAAAGTGAGAAAGCTGAGAAAAGTGAAAGTGTGATGCAGCAAAGAAAAAGCCTTCTTCTTCTTCTTCCTTCTGAAGTCATACTGCTGCAAATTTCTTAAAGCTCTCACTGAAAGAGAGAAAGGCCTACAATCTCCTTCTCACTATAGAAGAGAGATTTCATTCACTATACTTGTGCTTCTAATCTTCTTGCTAGGAAGAAGATTCTTTCTTACTTCAATTGTTTTTCTTCTACTTCCTCTTCTTATTCTTATTCCATTTTCAAATTGTGTAAAAGAGTTTTTAGAATCTCTCTTCAAAAAATTCAGTTGTAGTGGTTCTAAGAGTCTCCTTATCAAAAGACTCAGGCTAGTTCTAAGAGTCTCCTTAACAAAAGACTCAGTGCAAGATAGTGAATTCCTACCACGGGGGTAGAAGAGTGGATTACCCAAAGTTTGGGGAACCACTATATTTCTTTGTGTTGTGCTGTGATTTTCTTTTTGCTATTTTCTTTCTTTACTTGCTTAATTCTTGTTGGTGTGTGAGAAGCTTAAATCTGTGAATATTACACATATATATATATTTATTAACTTTGCACAAAATATTTTTAAATCTCTATTCACCCCCCCCCCCCCCCCTCTAGAGAATTCTAGTGAGGTTAACTGTGCACTTTCACTTTCTTTGCTCAACTTCCAATAATAGAATGTACAAATTATTGCCCCGTTCTATAGCATGTGTCTTCTTCAGATACAGGTCTCAACACAATGGCTATCAATGTAATGATCTTGTTGTTGGACGCATGTGTATGTCATGTCACGTCATATTTCTCGAGAATCTTCCTACAACGCTCTACCTAATCCATTTGTACCTCTACCATCATCTACTCCTTAGGACCTAATATTTCTTGATATTTTACCTCAATTAGATCCTCCTTAGGCATCTATTTCAACTCCATCCCCACCTTACTTGGACGAACGGAGATGCCCCCTAGTGACTTAGATTCATCGACCGCATATGTTCTACAATCTGATGTTATCAAACCACCTTTTGAATCTACTGTTTCTCTTTGTTGCTCCACTCGATCCCATAAACCTCTTGATCGTCTCTGTCTTTTCTCCTCTCTCACTCCAGCTCTTCAAACTCTTCTCTCTGCTACTTCTAGTCATCAAAAGCCCAGACATACCAAGAGGATGCATATATACCTGTCTGACAAAGAGCAATGGAAGAAGAATTACATGCCTTGAGGAATACCAGATTTTGGGATATTGTGTCACTACCTAAGGGTTTTATTCTCATCATTTGAAAATGAGTCTACAAAATTAAAACATTAGTTGATGGTAACATTGACATATATTAGGCCCGCTTAGTTGCTCGAGGATTTCAACAACAGTACGACATCGACTATGATGAGACTTTCACTCTAGTCGCTAAAATGACAATTATAAGCACCATGATTGTCATTGCTTCCATCCACTCCTGAGACATTTCTCAGATGAACGTCAAGGATGCCTTTCTTCATGGAGATCTCTTTGAAGATGTCTATATGACACGGCCATCCGAGGTCCCACACTCAGCCGTGCAAGTTTGTTATATCTCCGCAAGGCTCTTTATGGACTCAAACAAGCCCCATGAGCAAAGTTCTCTAGGTTTACTACTGCCGTTTGGCGGCTGGATTTTCTGCAAGTTCCTTGGACCTTGCATTGTTCACACACACCTCGGGCACTCTCTAATTTTTATTTGTTGATGACATGATTATCACGGGCGACAACTCAAGGCATATCCAACATGCGATGCATCATCTCCAACATCAATTTGAAATGAAATCTCTCAGACTTCTTCGTTACTTCCTCAATCGTGAAATAGATCATTCCCCCAGAGGATATACCTTATCTTAATTAAAGTTCATTCGCGGGATTAATGATATAACTGAAATGACTAACGAACGCACTGATGCCACTCCTCTTGAATTAAACCTCAAGCTTCGTTCTCAAGGAGAAACTCTATTAGATCCCTCCAGATACCCACAACTTGTAGGGATGCTAGTTTATCTCACAATCAATCACCCAGATATCTCACATGATGTACATATCATCAGTCAATTTGTCTCAGAACCCCAAAGCAATCACTATAGATCTCTCAAACTCATATATGTCTCTTCATGCCAACACTGGCACTGATTGGGTTGGTGATGTGTCTGACCATAAATCCACAACTGGATACAGTATCTTTCTTGGAGACTCCCCGATCTCTTGGAAATCCAAGAAATAGATGTGATATCTCGCTCCAATGCAAAAGTTGAGTATCGTGCAATGGCTACCACTGTCACTGAAGTGACTTGGCTGTGACGAATTTTGCAGGATTTTCATATTCCAGGTTCAAGTGCCACACTGCTCTTCTATGACAACAATAATGTCATACAGATAGCTTCCAATCTTGATTTTCATGAACGCACCAAGTATATTGAGATTGACTACCACTATGTCTATCAACAATTCATAAGCAAGATCATATTGCTTCCTCATGTCTCTTCCGCTCTTCAGATTGTAATAAATAAGGGGAAATTGAAAAGATAAATGTTGTACAAAATAATGTTTTTCCCTTACACGTAGTATAATTATTGTTACGTTGGTTTGACTCTTCAACACCACACCATCATAAAAAAAAGAACAAGAAGCTAACCTCCCTCCGTCCCCATGCAACCCACGTGAACAAATAATAAAGAAAAAAGGGAGGAAAACTTTGACTGACATGCATTCAATTTGTTATAAAGGTGGCAACTCCACCTTGAAATAGCCAACCAGAGGAAGTAAGTTCCCGAGAAGAAATTGAGTAGATTCCTTTTTTTTGGACTCGACACCAAGTGCGACCAAGGGCCCCAGCGGGCGCTGGCAGGCGCCGGCGAACGCCGGAGAACGTCGCTGGGAATAGGGCGACGCGCGGATGCAAGTGCGGCAAGGCGGCGACGGCCTGCAACTGTTGCGACAAGGCGGTGTCGGGATGCAATGAGTGCGGCAAGGCGGCGGAGACCTGCAACTGTTGCGGCAATGCGGTGTCGGGATGCAATTAGTGTGGCAAGGTCGCGGCGGGCGACAACAAGTGCGGCAAGGATGATGCTGGCTGCAGCGGGTGTGGCGAGTTTATGGTGGGCGGTGAGACGGTGGCGGGCTACACAGACGCGACAAAGCCAAGTATCGGTGGGGTGCTTCTCCGGTGGTGGTGGGTTGTCTAACGACGACGAAAGTTTGTTCTGTCACGAACCTTGTGCGTTCGTTGTGCTAGTGGATAGCAGTCAAGATTGTTCTCCCTCCCACGGATCGAGCGAGTCCGGCTTCTCCGCAGCATTTTCTGTAACGGGTGTTGGTATACTTCTTCGTATATGAATATTGCAGTTATATATTTTATGTATGCGGTGCACATAGTTCAGGATTTTTGTGCCCTTCTTGTGCCGCCCTGTATTAATTTGGTTGTGTCTAGGGGATGCATTCCGCGTAATCCCCAACAAGTGGTATTAGAGCAGTTTCTGTAGGCGATTGATTGGACATTTAGGGAATGTTTGACTGCGGTTGGTGACGGCTAGGTCCGCTCTCCATCCTTTCAAATTTAACCTTTTGAATTAATCAGGTCTCCTAGTCATGCCAGAGGACAATCATGATAGGGAAGAATGCGAATCTGAAAAGTTTTTCTGTGAAGAAGTTCAACGACAGTGAGAAATTTGACCTATGGAGGGTGCAAATCCATGAGAGGGGCATGATGCCTGTTGATATGTTACAGGGAGGAGACAATATATGGTAACACCAAAATATGTTCAGAAGTTTTCTGTGTCAATTAAAGGCAGCTGGCGTAGATACAGAGGAAGACGTGAAGACCCTATCACTTCTTACCTCGCTCACAAAGACTTACCAGCCTTGGTGACAAAAGTCTTGCATGAGAAGGATACAATGGAGCTAGAGGAGGTCACGATCGCGGTGCTATCTAGACATATGTCAAAGGTCCCTACTCCTGCAGGAGATCACATCTTGGCAGCAGCAAAGGGTAAGGGGAGGCAGTTCGGTAAGGGATTGAGAGAGCACGATCTCAATCTAGGACGAAAGAGGGTATGATATTTTACTATTGCAGACAGTGCAGTCACACAGGAGTGCGAGCTCAGAGCGTGCAAAAAGGCCTCGAGGTCAGGATGTGGACTGTGTGACATTGGGTCAGGGTGCAGAGTGATGACGTCATCGCCATCACTGAAAGTCAGAGCGACTCTGACAGCTTGATGTTAGATCCCGATGTGTCACAACACAATTACTCTGACTGACATGCATTCAATTTGTTATAAAGGTGGCAACTCCACCTTGAAATAGCCAACCAGAGGAAGTAAGCTCCCGAGAAGAAATTGAGTAGATTCCTTTTTTTTGGACTCGACACCAAGTGCGACCAAGGGCCCCAGCGGGCGCTGGCAGGCGCCGGCGAACGCCAGAGAACGTCGGCGGGAATAGGGCGACGCACGGATGCAAGTGCGGCAAGGTGGCGACGGCCTGCAATTATTGCGGCAAGGCGGTGTCGGGATGCAATGAGTGCGGCAAGGCGGTGGAGACCTGCAACTGTTGCGGCAATGCGGTGTCAGGATGCAATTAGTGTGGCAAGGTCGCGGCGGGCGAAAACAAGTGCGGCAAGGCTGATGCTGGCTGCAGCGGGTGCGGCGAGTTTACGGTGGGCGGTGAGACGGTGGCGGGCTACATAGACGCGCAAAGCCAAGTATCGGTGGGGTGCTTCTCCGGTGGTGGTGGGTTGTCTAATGACGACGAAAGTTTGTTCTGTCACGAACCTTGTGTGTTCGTTGTGCTAGTGGATAGCAGTCAAGATTGTTCTCTCTCCCGCGGATCGAGCGAGTCCGGCTTCTCCGCAGCATTTTCTGTAACGGGCCGGTGTTGGTATACTTCTTCGTATATGAATATTGCAGTTATATATTTTATGTATGCGGTGCACATGGTTCAGGATTTTTGTGCCATTCTTGTGTCGCCCTGTATTAATTTGGTTGTGTCTAGGGGATGCATTCCGCGTAATCCCCAACAAGTGGTATTAGAGCAGGTTCTGTAGGCGATTGATTGGACATTTAGGGAATGTTTGACTGCGGTTGGTGACGGCTAGGTCCGCTCTCCATCCTTTCAAATTTAACCTTTTGAATTAATCAGGTCTCCTAGTCATGCCAGAGGACAATCATGACTGGGAAGAATGCGAATCTGAAAAGTTTTTCTGTGAAGAAGTTCAACGACAGTGGGAAATTTGACCTATGGAGGGTGCAAATCCATGAGAGGGGCCTGATGCCTGTTGATATGTTACAGGGAGGAGACAATCTATGGTAACACCAAAATATGTTCAGAGGTTTTCTGTGTCAATTAAAGGCAGCTGGCGTAGATACAGAGGAAGACGTGAAGACCCTATCACTTCTTGCCTCGCTCACAAAGACTTACCAGCCTTGGTGACAAAAGTCTTGCATGAGAAGAATACAATGGAGCTAGAGGAGGTCACGATCGCGGTGCTATCTAGACATATGTCAAAGGTCCCTACTCCTGCAGGAGATCACATCTTGGCAGCAGCAAAGGGTAAGGGGAGGCAGTTCGGTAAGGGATTGAGAGAGCACGATCTCAATCTAGGATGAAAGAGGGTATGATATTTTACTATTGCAGACAGTGCGGTCACACAGGAGTGCGAGCTCAGAGCGTGCAAAAAGGCCTCGAGGTCAGGATGTGGACTGTGTGACATTGGGTCAGGGTGCAGAGTGATGACGTCATCGCCATCTCTGAAAGTCAGAGCGACTCTGACAGCTGGATGCTAGATCCCGGTGTGTCACAACGCAATTACTCTGATGCATCACTACAACAAATTAGGTCTTTCGCGGCATTTTTTAATGCCTTTAGCGGCGCTTTTAAAACGCCGCTGTTGTTTCCGCGGTGCTTCTCCAAGCGCCGCTAAATCGCCGCGATTGGGAGCATCGTGGAAAACACCGCGACGTTTTTTTAAAAAAAACGCCGCGGAAACATCCGCGGCGCTTTATTAGAGAAAACGCCGCGGTATATTCAACATTTACGCCGCGGTATATTCAACATTTACGCCGCGGTATATTCAACATTTCCACGGCATTTTAGCGCCGCAGATTTTGCTCTATTTTAAAAATAAAAAAACTCTTCCGCGGCGCATTTCTATACAAGCGCCGCCAAAAAATTTATCTTTATTTTTAAAAAAGTTGGCAACGATAAATTCCATACGGCCTAACAAAATATCAACAACTCCAAAAACATAGAAATGATAGTCTACACGGACCATTGAATAAAAAATTTATAAAGTTGATGTGCCAACGGTGAAGAAATCCTAAGTATCATTTATGATCGTATGTCTTAAGGAAGGAAGCAGCTCGATCCGCCCCTGCACCAACCTATAAAATTTATAGAACACATGTTAGAACCATACTTGGTGAAATTATTTGTTTTGTATTATGCCAACACAGCAAAAACCTATGATTTTAACAGTGAAGAACATCCTAAATAACACAAAGGAGGAAAAAGTAGGAAAAGATTTCAGTTGAAATCATTAAAAATGGTGATGGTGAAAAAACATTATGGAACTTTTTTTAAAACAAATGCAGTGCAGTGCTAGATACAACACCGGCGCCGTCCTTAGAGTAATCCCAAATCTGCCCGAATTTAGGAATGAAAACTCCAGTCCCCCGCCGCTGCTTGGTAGACGTTGGTTGTAGCTGGTTACGGTAGGACTCATCATACCGTCTAAAACTATTGAATATTGAGGACTTGGAAGAAACCATACCGCTCTTTCGGAGTTCGATCGAGCGGGCTTCCCTTCCTTCATCGGGCTATGAATGGCGATCCCTTGCTTGTCCAAGAGTCCCTCGCATCTGAAAGAAGATCAGACCTAGAGATTGTGGGGGAGTTCCCTTCTTCGTCAGCCTGGAGATCGATCGAGCGGGCTTCCCTTCCTTCGGCGGCAGAATATCGCGAGTGCACATCAGAGAGAGCCCTAGGCGACGGCGTTTGTGAGTTTTAGATTTAGGTTTTGATATTTAGATAATATATTTTAGGTAAAATGTTCGGATTTCGCGGCGCTTGGTACAGAAAACGCCGTCATAGCCTATATTATTAGCGGCGCTTTTTACAAAAAAAATGCCAACAAATCTATTATATACTATTGCCCACGCTTTTGCAACAAAACGCAGAATCTATGGCGGCGTTTTTAAAAACGCCGCAAAAAAAAACATCGCAGTAGGTGTTATTTGTTGTAGTGTATCAATGTTTTGTTCTCTGAAGACGATGACTCGAGGTACGAGGTCACGGGGACAGGGATGAGTGACATGAGGATGCATGATAAGGTGTCGCGCAAACTTGAGAGGGCGTATATAGTGCCCAAGCTACATAGGGATTCGACGTTGTTCAGCATATTGGACTTAAGTGGCTATAGTTGGGTGGCCTGGGTGAAGTCTTGATGGTGAAGTGAAGGCGTACCGTGCTCAGATGGGCGGTGCATTGTGATAGCCACAATGCGAGATGGTGTGCCCATGATTTCTATGGGTGACATTGTGGTTGGTCGTGGTGGTGCAGTGGATCGCCCTTCTATGACTCGGTTCGGCGAGTCAGCTTTTACGATCCGGGTGCGTCGACATCCCTTAGATGAACCAGAGCAGAGATAGAGTCGACTGGAGTAAGTCGGCTGATACCTCGAACTTGAGATGGTGCTTCATGCAGACCAGTGCTTTGTGCAGTTGATGCTTCGTGCAGATTAGTGATATATGTGTAGACAGTGCTACATGCAGATAGTGCTTTGTGCAGAATGTAGTGTTTGAAATTCAAATCAAGGTGGTGATTGTTACGTTGGTTTGACTCTTCAACACTCCACCATCATAAAAAGAAAAAAAAAAGAACAAGAAGCTAACCTCCCTCCCTCCCCATGCAACCCACGTGAATATATAATAAAGAAAAAAAAAGGAGGAAACCTTTGACTTGCATGCATTCAATTTGTTATAAAGATGGCAACTCCAACTTGAAATGGCCAACCAGAGGAAGTAAGCTCCCAAGAAGAAATTAAGTAGATTCCCTTTTTTGAACTCGACACCAAGTAGGCGTGTAAATGAGTCGATCTCGAGTCGAGCTTGGCAAAAATCCCAAACTCGAGCTCGAGCTAAATATTTCGAGCTCGAGCTCGTCGAGCTCATCATGCTTGGCTCGAGCTCGAGCTCGAGACCAGTATAATGAGCTCGAGCTTGCGAGCTCGAGTCGAGCTCGAGCTGTTCGCGAGCTTTTTGCTCATGAGCCTATTATATATATATATATATAAATACCCAAAAAAAGCTCGCGAGCTCATGAACAAGAGCAATCGAGCTCGAACTCGGCTCGAAATCGAGCTCGAGCTCGAGTCGAGCTTTTTTCAAGCCAGCTCATCGAGCTCACGAGCCGACTCGAGGCCTCGGCCAGGGCCGGCAGGTGCCGGCGAACGCCGGAGCACGTCCGCGGGAATAGGCCGGCGCGCGGATGCAAGTGCGGCAAGGCGGTGGCGAGCTGCAACTGTTGTGGCAAGGCGGTGGCGGGCTGAAATGAGTGCGGCAAGGTCGTGGCGGGCGACAACACGTGCACCAAGGCTGATGCGGGCTGCAGTGGGTGCGGCGAGTTTATGGTGGGCGGTGAGATGGTGGCGTGCTGCATAGATGCGTCAAAGCCAAGAATCGGCAGGGGTGCTTCTCCGGTGGTGCTGGGTCGTCTAACGACGACGATGGTTCGTTCTGTCACGAATCTTGTGCGTTCGTTGTGCTAGCGGATTGCATTCAAGATTGTTCTCTCTTCCGCGGATCGAGCGAGTCCGGCTTCTTCGCGGCGTTTTCTGTAACGGGCGTTGGTATACTTCTTTGCATATGAATATTACAGTTATATATTTTATATATGCGGTGCACATGGTTCAGGATTTTTATGCTCTTCTTGTGTCGCTCTGTATTAATTCGGTTGTGTCTGGGAAATGGATTCCGCGTTATCCCAACAGTTATTGCATTTATATTTCTTCTTCTAAAAATTGCCATCATGCATCATCTCGGGTCTCTTTATCAGGAAAGTGTCACGTACTATTCCATCTCGATTATGGATATATATATATCAAGAACGGTAAAACATGATACAATATTTTGCGTGAGGTAGCCGGTAGGGCATTACATATGGCCACTCACAATTTGTTTCGAATTAACCAAATAGCCTAAACAAAATAAAATCACCTCTGCATTGCTTGAATCCGTTGGGTGTGTACGAGAAAGAAGAATATTAGGTAAAAGGAGGGGATCTCTAACCCAAATTGGGTAGATCAACCGATCAAAATTTCTATTTTGTTTCAAAATTTAATGTAAATAATCAGAATTAATTTGTTTTTGAAATATATTATGAAATAGTCATGCAAATAAAGCCCAGTGGGACCAGCCTAGCTAGGGTCCCCTATGCCTAGCTTTTTCTGTCGGTTCAAGTCGGTCTATGGTCAAACTAGGCCAGGCTTGGCCCGGGTCCCCCCTTTGAAAGGGGGTTGCGCAACCCCGTATTTGCCAAGTGGTCGAATGATCAAGATAAGACATGAATGAGCGACCTGGAGAGTGGATTATTTCGTGCTAGCACTCGCCCCGTGCCCGGGGCGAGTGGCGAGACCCGCAAGCGAGGTCGCACGATCAGCACTCGCCCGACGATCAGGGGTGAGTGGCGAGTTGTTCACCCCATGGGGTACTCGCTACACCTGGGTGAGCTAAAAAGAACTACCTCGGCTCACTTATGGCTAAGTCAATCCTACTGGCCTGCAATTAGCCTTTCCAAACAGCGGGATTCCACTATTGGCAGACCAATTTGGGCTGCATTTTGAAAAACCAAAAGGCGGGATCTCCCTTGGCTAGCTTTGGTTGGCAAGAGGGTTCTGGCTTGCTGCTCACCGTGATTTTCGGGTGTGTGGCCAGGAACTCTCTTGTACTCTCCAAGGTGTCCGGATCAGCTTTTGGCTTAGCAGAGGAAGTTCTCTAAGATTTTTCGGGTGTGTGGCAGGACCTCCTTGCTGCAGCTTGAGGGTCTATTTAAGTTTTCCATCGTAAAGAGTGAGGTTCCTTGTCCCGAGAGTCTGGCCTAGTGAGTCAACTTAGAAGAATTAATTGCAAGTTACACCCTTGGTCTGAGCTCCTCGTTGAATCGTGATTTCCGAGTTCAACATGGGCCTTGAAGGGCTTGCAAATTGGGCCTAGTCCTAGTCTAACCCATCGACTTCCTACTATTGCGGTGGAGGAATCAATCACCAATCGGATGGGAGAGACCTGGATCGCCGAAATCGGAAAGGAAAGAGGCCGGCGAAAGACCGTTTTTGGAGGAAGAAGATTGGAAACTAGAAGGAGGCAGTGGTTTTGGGCTGGCCGACTGGGAAGGATGAGGCATCGGCCGAGGAAGCATGCGGGTTATTGGGTCAAAACACGCGAAACTCGATATTATTTAGGTGTGGCCGTGCTTATTATTTTTATTGCAACATTGCTCATTTTAAATATGGTTTTATGTATTCAAATTGAATTTACAAAAGTAAAACTGCAAAAAAGATTGAAACATTGAATATAGAAATACAAAATTCAAACTACAAATCATAAAATATTAAAATTACAACATATTGAAATTAAAAATAATTGAAATTAAAAATAATTGAAATTACATCTGTACAACCCCGATATTTTCCTAGAGGTGAACAAAGACTGAGGAATAACCAACAAGCAAAAGTAATGTGGAAGGCGAGCCAGAATCTCAATGGCCGCTCGCAAGAAGGCGAGCTAGCCACCCGCCAACCGCTGGCGAGGGAGAGGAGCGAGCCAGGGCGCCGCGATCCGCTTACAGGGAAGTTCTAGGAAAACCAGATCCTTTCCGAGTTTTGACGATCGACAAACTTGCTTCTCAGTTCGACGAACGTCGCGCTTCAAATTGGTGAGCCCGAGTGAAGGCGGGCGAGTTGAGCGCTCACCGACCGGTAATGAGGAAGGTGGGCGAGCCAGATCCTCGCGGTTTGCTCCTGAGTCCGACGAAAGCCGTTCTGGGTTCGACGAATTCCGTCCTCCGTTCGACGAAATCCGTTCGACGAATTTGCTTCTCAGTTCGACGAACATCCTGCTTCAGCTCCGACGGCCGTCTCAGCGGCTATCTCTATCCTTTCCCAGCGGACCAGCCGGGACGAGCACTTGTCTCAGCGGGAGAATTCGCAGGAGGAAGCGCGAAACCCGGCATCAATGGACGATGCCGGTAAGAGTGCGAGTGGGGTCTTCACAGGTCGTTCGCCCAAAGGGGGTTTTTAGATCCAACGGGTGGAAGAGGTAGCAAAGAAGGAGAGCCCAGGCCTCAAGGTCGGCTCGCAAGAAGGCGGGCGAGTCGGGTAATCGTCGGCAGCTCGCGAGTAGGCAGACGAGCCGGAGTTCTTTCGAGACTCCGGGTTCGACAAGATCCGTCCTGCGTTCGACGAACGCCGAGCATTTGTTGAGATCATCGAACTCAGTTCAGCGTTCGACGAATTCCATTCTCCGTTCGGCGAAGCCCGTTCGACGAACTCATCTCTCTGTTCGACGAAGCCCGTTCGACGAACTCACCTCTCCGTTCGACGAAACCCGTTCGACGAATTCACCTCTCTCGCGAGTGATGATCTCATAAACCACTCGTCCATGGACTAAAGAGGTGGGGTTACTCTTTCGCCCCTGGTGGTCTGCAGGTAGCCCCTCCAAACAGCGGAGTTTGGTTGTTAGCAGGCCAAATTGGGGTGCGTTTAGTAGAAACCAAAAAGCGGAATCCCGCTATTGACAGACCATGGGCAAAAACTATAAATAGACCTTAAAGGGCACCTTGGGAGTGGATTCCGATTTCAGTTCTCTGAGCTTCTTCTTCTCCCTTGGTTACTTTGGTTCAGCTCTCTAGCTCTCCAAGGTGCCCAAGTCTCAGCTTTGTCTTGGGAGAGGAAGCGCTCAACGATCTTCCAGGTTTGTGGCGGGACTTCCTCGCTGTGACTAAGGTCTTAGTCAGTTTCCAAGTCTCAGGTCTGCTCCTTTCAAGGGACTAGTAAGGGCTAGCTGCCCCTCAACTTGTTGAGGGCCCGAGCTTCACAAGAGACCGAGAAATCGGTTTCAACATTTTGGTGCGGTGAGCGTGGTAGGAGGGTCCGCGGGAGGAGGAACTTGCTCTTCCGGAGCCGCGAGAGGGGACACTGCACAAGGAGTAAGTGTGATCTGGCACGCTAAGAGATGCGAATGTAGACAAGGTAAATCACTCACCCCGCTGCGAAGACGAGTCCCGCAGGTCGACGGCCCACGCGTCTGCAAGAAGGGTATCAGCCCCACCGGTGGAAGGGACGTGGGTCTCTGGGATTGTTCTCCCCAAGGTATTCTCACCCGGGGAAACGTTCTGCGAGTAGGATAAGTAAGGTCGAAAGAAGAAGACATTAAATCAGCGAACTTGACGGTAGTACCTGGAAGGCGTGCACGTCAAGGGGGGAGTGCGGTGAAAGAGAGGACCCACCCTCGCCGGTCGAGCGCCGGGCGGCCTTTGCTGTTTTGATGGAGGGCGGAGGCGGAGAGCGCCGCGGAGAAACCCAGGAGGCGATGGCGGCAGCTTTCCCCTTCTTGGCCGCTTGCGAGGCCTTCAGGCGAGCCAACATTTCTTCTTTTTTAGACATCGCGTTGGGGCTCGCGGCGAGTAAGAAAAGGGAGAGAAGAATAAAAAAGTCTGAATGCCGGCCGGGAAGGGTGGTATTTATAGTAGTGGGCATGGGGCCCACTGAAAGATTCTCGCCACGTCATTAGGGGATCGGCGAATACCAGAGGTTGGACGGTTCTTCGCGAGCCTAAAAAGCCTCGCGAAGAGTGGGGATTGTGTACAACCCCGATATTCGCCTAGAGGTGAACAAAGACTGAGGAATAACCAACAAGCAAAAGTAATGTGGAAAGCGAGCCAGAATCTCAATGGCCGCTCACAAGAAGGCGAGCTAGCCACCCGCCGACCGCTGGCGAGGGAGAGAAGCGAGCCAGGGCACCGCGATCCGCTTACATGGAAGTTCTAGGCAAACCAGATCCTTTCCGAGTTTTGATGATCGACGAACTTGCTTCTCAGTTCGACGAACGTCGCGCTTCAAATTGGTGAGCCCGCGTGAAGGAGGGAGAGTCGAGCGCTCACCGACCAGTAATGAGGAAGGTGGGAGAGCCAGATCCTCGCGGTTTGCTCCTGAGCCCGACGAAAGCCGTCCTGGGTTCGACGAATTCCGCCCTCCGTTCGACGAAATCCGTTCGACGAATTTTCTTCTCAGTTCGACGAACGTCCTGCTTCAGCTCCGACGGCCGTCTCAGCGGCTATCTCTATCCCGTCCCAGCGGACCCGCGAGGACGAGCACTTGTCTCAGCGGGAGAATTCGCAGGAGAAAGCGCGAAACCCGACATCAATGGACAATGCCGGTAAGAGTGCGAGCGGGGTCTTCACAGGCCGCTCGCCCAAAGGGGGTTTTAGATCCAACGGGTGGAAGAGGTAGCAAAGAAGGCAAGCCCAGACCTCAAGGTCGGCTCGCAAGAAGGCGGGCGAGTCGGGTAATCGTTGGCTGCTCGCGAGTAGGCGGACGAGCCGGAGTTCTTCCGAGACTCCGGGTTCGACAAGATCCGTCCTGCGTTCGACGAACGCCGAGCATTTGTTGAGATCGTCAAACTCAGTTCAGCGTTCGACGAATTCCGTTCGCCGTTCGGCAAAGCCCGTTCGACGAACTCATCTCTCTGTTTGACGAAGCCCGTTCGATGAACTCACCTCTCCGTTCGACGAAACCCGTTTGACGAATTCACCTCTCTCGCGAGTCATGCTCGCATAAACCACTCGTCCATGGACTAAAGAGGTGGAGTTACTCTTTCGTCCCTGGTGGTGTGCAGGTAGCCCCTCCAAACAGCGGAGTTTGGTTGTTAACAGGACAAATTGGGGTGCGTTTAGTAGAAACCAAAAAGTGGAATCCCGCTATTGACAGACCATGGGCAAAAAACTATAAATAGACCTTAAAGGGCACCTTGGGAGTGGATTCCGATCTCAGTTCTCTGAGCTTCTTCTTCTCCCTTGGTTACTTTGGTTCATCTCTCTAGCTCTCCAAGGTGCCCAAGTCTCAGCTTTGGCTTGGGAGGGGAAGCGCTCAACGATCTTCCGGGTTTGTGGTGGGACCTCCTCGCTGTGACTAAGGTCTTAGTCAGTTTCCAAGTCTCAGGTCTGCTCCTTTCAAGGGACTAGAAAGGGCTAGTTGCCCCTCAACTTGTTGAGGGCCTGAGCTTCACAAGAGACCGAGAAATCGGTTTCAACAACATCATTCATTGAAAAATTATTCATAATTAATAATATTCAATGCGCGCGTGTCTTCTTCAAACATTGATGCGCTCATTAGTTTTAAACTTGTGAAATACATTGTGATCATTTTATAGCGTCGAGATAGTACTTGTAGCAAATGCAAAGTTGTAGTGTTTCATTGGTTAATTGGGACATTTGCTCATTTAAAATCCCATCACTTAAAAAATAGGTTTGGTTGTTACGGTACTAGTTTTGTTTGTTAGTATATCTTGAGTCATAATCGACATAATACGTAACTAAGAATCTCAGATTTCTAACATTCTAAAATTTAAATTTATTTATTTTATTCTTATAGAATCTCGAAATATTGTTTATGTATATAATCTTACCCAATTTAATGAGTTAGAAACTCTGTTTTCATTTGTGATATAATATTATTAAACATATTTTTGTATTCATGGAGGGCTTGAGTTGGAACAACTTCTTGGCACTATCTTGAGCCATATAATTCATCATAATAAGTAAAAAATTGTGTGAACATATTATTGAAAAGTCCATGAGATAAATCTGCATTAATCTCATCATATTCATACATATAAATAACCGTCAATATATTATATTAGATTTTTGTTGCTTCCACAATAATTATAGGATTTAATAGAGATAAATATAGAAGGCATATTGTTATAATAATTTTAAAATTTTGTTTCCATTATTTTAATTATTCGTCATCACTCAAAATATTCTTTAAACAATAACTTGTATGATAATAAACACCCAAAAAAGCAGTCATATAACTCTACAAAAATATTCCAATAAAGTTATGTATATAAGCTTCAAACTATTTCCAATCTTGCTCACGTAAATCATGTATTTTAGAATTGAATAAATTTTATAAGTAAAAATGTCTTCGGAGCGGGTCTTTTTAACTTTTTAAATATTGAGTTCCAATGAGAACATATTATAGCGTTAAGATAGCCTTTGCTCGTTTAAATTTTTGTCACTTAAAAACATATTTTGAAGTTACGATACTAGCTTGATTTGTTCCATTCTAAAATTTAAATTTATCTATTTTATGTTGAAAAAATTTTGTTGAGTGGACTTTATCCATCGGGACGTCTCGATAAAGTCGTACGCGAAAATTAGAGTTTATTCGGCCTCCTACGAGCGTGAGTTACTTCAGTCGCGCGAACGGTCAAAGCTTGTGATCCAGATCATCTCATAATTCATGTCGCGCAATCAGTCTCACCCTTGGCACAATCCTTTGGCATAATTATGAGTTCTTATTAATTATTTAAGGTTTCATTTTTCATTTTATTAGGAGTTTAATGGATTCATTATTCCATTTTTTAGTAACTCCTATGGTGCTCCACCTATTAAGAGCCCCATATAGAATTATGTCAGGTCATTCCAATTTTTGAAGAGCGGGAACAAGGGATCCGGATCCTCTCCATTTTGTCATCCATTTCTGACGAAATGGAGGGGATCCATTTCAGACGAAACGGAGGGGATCCATTTCATCATCTAATGGACAAAAATGCTTTAACATATATCCTGTGGTGGAGATTTTTTGGGATTAAAAAAACTAACAAAGGATGAGAAAAGGTGAACTCGTCGGATCAAGAGACATTCGATTGGAACCATGAAATGGATATCCCCTCCATTTCTGACGAAATGGAGAGGATCATGATCAGTGAACAAGGGGGAAGCCTGATAATTTTCTCTCTCTCTCTCTCTCTCTCTCTCTCTCTCTCTCTCTCTCTCTCTCTCTCTCTCTCTCTCTCGAAACTGCGGGCATCCTTCAGTTCTTCGGTTGTGAAGATTTTGGAGAGGTCGTGTCTTCTCGTTGGAATCTCCATCACTGGCGAGAATGGCCTTCAACTTCATCTTCATCGTCGTCGATGGGGAACTCCGGGGCTGCATCTTTCTCTTCTTTATTGACGATCTTCTTCGAAGATGAGAGCAGAAACGGGCGATTTCTTCTGCCATGGATCTGTGGCGAGATCCATCTTCATAGCCTGGGATAGCTTGTAATATCTTTTTCCCTTTTGGTTTTCCTGAAGTCGGTCAGATTGGAGCAACTCCAGGAGAAGATTCATGGCTAGGAGAACAAGGTTTTGGAGATCCATAATATCCTAAGATATGATACCTACATCATCAGGTATCGACTTCGTTTGGTGTGGTGGAGGCGGTCGTGAACATCTTGGGCATGAACCGACGTTCGTGAACACCTGACCTCCCTAAAAAAATTCATGCATTTTATGCGCAAATCGTCTTAGTTTAAGGAGAGCTTTCAGACGTCTCTTTGACGTTGATGAGGAATACTTCGCCTACACGGATTAGATTTGGAGCAGATTTGTGCAAATATTCGAAGAGGCATCTTGGAGAGGATTTGTGTAATCCGTCTCGTCCGCCACTATCGGTAACTTGCAATTTTTCTGTTATCGTTTATTGAGTAATATTGTGTGGTGCGAAGTTGGTGAAGATCATGTGTGGATCGAGGAGGAAAAAACTTGTAATTGCCTATTTGTTTTACACATTTTTTGTGGCGGCTTTTCGGGTTGGACTCTGATCGTCCCATGTTTTTCACCCTATTGGGTTTCCACGTTAAATCTATGTGTCACTTTTATTGTTGTTATTTTGTGCTGTGTTTCGGTTGTGTATTGACATACCGCTAAACGGTCGTGCAGATACTTGCTCGAACTAATTTGCAGGTGCTCTGGTCAGGCTTGTATACTCTATAGCCCAACAAATTAATCGTACATGTATACTCCAATAGAGATTAATAGTTTCTTGAATAATTCGATCCTATATCCTGCATTTAATCGTTGCTGCATTCAGTGTTTTGTGTTCTCCAAAATTTTTGATAATAAAATTAGGCGTAGCAACACTATACTTTACTTACATTTTATTCTCATAAAATATAAAAATATTATTGTTGTATATAATCCTAACTCATTTAAAGAGTTAGAAGCTCGTGTTTTCTTTCGTGATACAATATTATTAAACATGTCTTTATAGTTATAGAATGATTGAATTGGAACGACTTCTTGGCATGATTTTGAGTCTATAATTCATCGTAATAAGTATAAAACTGTGTGAACATATTATTGAAATGCGCAAGAGATTAATTTGCATTAGTCTCATCATATCTACATATAAACAACTGTTAGTATAATTTATTAGATTTTTGTTGTTTCCTACAATAATTGTAGGATTTAATACAACTACGGTAAATGTAGAAGGCATGTTGCGTTCATAATTTTAAAATTTTGCTTTCATTATTTCAATTATTGGTCGTCAGTCAAAATGTTGTTTATGCTTATTTAATGTTTGTGTATTTACTACAAATTTTTTAACACAAACGACTAGTAGGATAATAAACATCCTAAAAAGCAATCATAAATCTACAAAAATATTCCAATATATATATACTGTTGCGGGTCGCGCACGGCTCTTCCGCGGTCCGGTCTAAATCGACCGCCTTAGCTCGAGGGTCGAGCCGGCGCGTGCAAACAGTCAAAGTAGACGGCAATGGACAAGGAGACTTTTACCGTGGAAAACCCCAAGGTGGGGTGAAAAACCACATTGTCGGAGCTGTGCCGACTAAACTTCACTATTTTGCTGGAGGTTACAACCTTTAATGAGACAGAGGGCGACAGGTCGCGCCTCCTTACAATCTTGGATGAAAGAGATGATCGGAGGGTGACAGGCCACCTCTCGCGATGCTGAACTGCTTGTGAAAATTCTCTAAGTCCTGGACGCTTCAACTTCTGAGATCGACTCCTCTAGGATCGAGGCCTTGCTTACGCTCTAAGCTTTGCCTTGGGCGGGAGTCTCGAGGTGCACCGGGAGAGAGCGAGCCTTCGGGAAGAGTGCACACGTTGAGGGTGTGCACGCTGTAGCGGAGTGCGGGCAGTGTTCACTTCTCCGGAACGAGCGGCGTTCCCTTCCACGGAACGGAGGAGGCACGTATGAGGATTTCCTGGTGGCAGAGTTCCTGTAGAGAGAAAGAGAGAGAGAGAGATTTCCCAAGAGAGAGAGAGTCTGCCCCCAAATGAAGACCCCTGGGGTCCTATTTATAGGATTCCAGGGTAGTTATGGCGGTTATGGTGTGCGGATAGCGCCTTCTATTTAGATAATAATAATAATAATAAGCAAATAAGTAGGCAAATAGGGAGATCGGACGGCCCATACGCGACCCCTCCATGATCGGGCGGTTTGGTAACCGCTGGGTGGTTATCTCGCCGGAGCGGCGGCGTCGGCCACCGCCGGACTCCCAAAAATGGGCGGCGGTGGCGGCGGCCTTCTTCCTCGCGGGGAAGAAGGGCCGACCGCCGCCCTCCTCCTTCGAAGAGGGAGGGGCGTCCGGCCTCCTCCCTCGAGGAGGGAGGGGCGGCCGGCCGGGCCGACCCCCTCCAAGGAGGGGGCGGCCGGCCTCCTCCCTTGAAGAGGGAGGGGCGGCCGGCCGGGCCGACCCCCTCCAAGGAAGGGGCGGCCGGTCTCCTCCCTCGAAGAGGGAGGGGCGGCCGGCCGGGCCGACCCCCTCTAAGGGGGGGGGGGGGGGGGGGCGGCCGGCCTCCTCCCTCGAAGAGGGAGGGGCGGCCGGCCGGACCGACCTCCTCTAAGGAGGGGGCGGCTGGCCTCCTCCCTTGAAGAGGGAGGGGCGGCCGGCCGGGCCGGCCCCCTCCAAGGAGGGGGCGGCTGGCCCCCGCAAGGGGGGCGGAGGCGGCCGGCCCTCGCAAGGGGGGCGGCGGCGGCCGGCCCCCGCAAGGGGGGCGGCGGCGGGCCGTCGGCCCCCTCTCGAGAGAGAGGAGGCGGCGGTTACGCCGTAGTGGGCGGTTACGCGGAGTGGCGGTTACGCCGTAGTGGGCGGTTACGCCGGACGGTGGTTATGCGAGGTGGGGTTGATTGTTTGACCGCCACGTTGGAGATCGTGGGGAGCGGTTTGACCGGCCATGATGGAGAAGGTGGAGTTAGTGGGGGTTTGAAAACCGCCCACTAACCACCCTAAACCGGGCTATAAATATGAGTACGCATCAATTGCCCCCCAAGACCTTTGACGGGGGAACGCTCGGCTTAAGGAGGAGAAGGTCTTTCCCTTACGGACGCTTGTTTCCATCATGGCGGGAGGCGAGGAGATTGCTCGCGAGGTAAGTGAATTCATCGCATGGATAGGCCGCGGGAGAGGGGGCGGAGCACCCAAGCGAGGACGGTGAGCGAAGGTCCGCCGGGACGCAAGTGGGTGCGCCCCGAGTCGCCGCTCCCAACCATGCGCACGGGTGTGCGCGCACCGGGGAAGCGCGCACGGGAGCGCACGCGCCGGGCGAGCGCGTGCGGGCGCGCACTCCCCGAGCGGGTTTGCACGCGCACGAGGCGACCGGGCGCGCGCGCTCGGGTGCGCGCACACGGGGCGGTTGGGCGCGCTCGGGTGCGCGCCCGCGCCAGCGCGCGCGCGCGCTTGGGTGCGCACGCACGGGGCGGTCGGGCGCGCTCGGGTGCGCGCCCGTGCTAGCGCGTGCGCGCGCTCGGGTGCGCGCGCACGGGGCGGTCGGGCGCGCTTGGGTGTGCGCCCGCGCTAGAGCGCGCACACGGGGGTGGCCGGGCGCGCGTGTGCGTGCGCCCGTGCTGGTGCGTGCGTGCGCTCGGGTTTGCGTGCTCCGGGCTATCCTGCGCGGGTGCGTCTGCTTGCGGTGTACTTGCGCAGGTGCGTATGTAGGGGCTAATGTTGGCCGATTTTAATCTTTATTTTTCTGCTTTGTTCTTGCAGGGATCCAAGCGTGGAGGTTCCGGGCGCCCAATGAGAAGTCGTTCTTTTCTGAATGTCGAGGGTATTGCTGTCTGGAGGAAGCGGTACAATATACCCGACGACTTAGAGATCAGGGTGTCGGGGGTCCAAGAGCGGGCCCAAAATCCTCCATCTGGGTGGATGACCATATGCGACTCTTCTCTCCGATCTGGCTTTCGCCTGCCTCCTTGCGAGGAGGTGGTGGAGATTCTGAGGTTCTTTGCGTGTCCGGTCTCTCAGTACACACCATTGGGCATGATGCGGATGATGGGTTTAGCCGCCTTCTTTCTAGAGCACGGATCTCGGATTTCATTGGACTTGTTCCGTGAGTTGTGCTTTGTGGAAGCAGATGGCGGCGGACGCATCGAGGTTCACAGCAATAAGCGGTGGCTCAGGTTTGAAAGTCGTATCGATCGTCGGCACGGGAACACTTTATATGGGTATGTTCGCAATTCCTGGTCCCTTCCAGAGGAATGGAGATCGCTTCCTGGTCGTAGTCGCAGGATCTCTGGACGAGAGCATGAGTTTGTCTCGGTGCTTGGCTTTATGGATGCAGGTTCGCTATCGAAGGCCCTTTTCCATCTGTCGAAGATCGTGGAGGAGAAACGTTTGCTTCTATGTGGGATATCTTCCGACGCAGGACGCTCTGCTCAGCTCCTTTGGGTCGCGGGACGAAGAGGCGCCTTGTCTTTCGCCATGTTGACCCCGCTCCGGTCTCTCGTTCCCCGGACAGAGGGGGAGAACAAGCAGAGGACGTGGTGGTTGGCGAGTCTCAGGTCACAGGTGCGCCTGATGTTTCAGATGTGGAGATACTCGAGTCTCCTGCCCCGCCCCCCCCCCCCCCCCCCCCCCCCCCCCCCCCCGAGTTCCTGATGAGATCCCTCGCCGGCGCCCGGTAAAGGGAGTGCGAGTATCGTCATCGCTGGAGGCGATGAAGGCTGCGGTTAGCACGATTTCGATCCTCTTTCTTCTCCCCTTTTAATGTCGTTCATGTTCTGAGCATTTTCTTGCCTTTTGCAGATTGGTGTCCAGACGAGTATTGCCCATACCTGGAATGACCATTACGTTGGCCTGAAGGACCGCCATGAGCAGCTTCAGAGGGAGCTCCGGGAGTCCCAAGAGTCCCTGCTGACTTCCAGGGGTGGATGGGAGCGCGATGTGTCGCGATTCTGCCAGGTTGAGGCAGGTCTGCGTGCCGAACTTAGGCAGTTACAGGGGGAGCTTCGTGCTGAGAAGGCGCAGGCCGATGAAGATGTTGCTCGCTTGGAGACGGAGGTAGGGCGCCTTTCGTCACAGGAGCGGATTGCTGAGTTAAAGGCTGCGGGGGTTGCGGAGTACCGGGACTCGCTTGACTACGAGCAGGATCGCGTGACCTATGCCGACGAGATCCGTGGTGAGATCTGGAGCTCAGAGGTGGAGCCACAGCTGGAGGATGAGCGTGAGGTCGCCTTCCGTCGAGGAGTGGCGAAGGCTTTCCGCCTGATTGCTAGAGTCCGTGGTGTGGACGTTGAGGGCCTTGGGGTAGGCGACCTGTCTGAAGACGACGCTGATGCCTCAGAAGGCGAGATTAGCGTCTGACGCATAGCCATTTGTATCTTTGTACTCATGCCCAGTTGTGTGTTGTTCGCGTGTTTGTCGCGATATCTGTCCCCGTTTGTTGACCGGGTTTGTACATCATCTTACTTTGTTTTTGTGATGACATGTTTAAAAGAACACCTGAGAAGGTGCGGTTGTGGATCAACTTCGTGGTGACTTTATTTGTCTTGATTGACGTAGTAGCAGTCTTTCGACCGAATTTGTTTAAGGAAAGACCGATGGTCCTGCCTCTTGTCTTGGACGAGGACCAAGGGTCCGGTCGTCCGTTAGGATAGGCGTAGGTACGATCCTTTGACCGTCCTTTCCTCCAAGGAAGGACCGAGAGTCCTGTCGCTTGATTTGGACGAGGACCGAGGGTCTGGTCGTCCACCAAGATAGGTGTAGGTACGGTCCTTTGACCGGCCTTTCCTCCAAGGAAGGACCGAGGGTCCTGTTTTTTGTCTTAGACGAGGACCGAGGGTCCGGTCGTCTGTTGGGATAGGTGTAGGTACGGTCCTTTGACCGATTTTGCCTTCGAGGAGGGACCGAGGGTCCTGTCGTCCATCGAGATAGGTGTAGGTATGGTCCTTTGACCGATTTTGCCTTCGAGGAGGGACCGAGGGTCCTGTCGTCCATCGAGATAGGTGTAGGTACGGTCATTTGACCGATTTTGCCTTCGAGGAGGGACCGAGGGTCCTGTCGTCCATCGAGATAGGTGTAGGTATGGTCCTTTGACCGACTTTACCACCAAGGGAGGACCGAGGGTCCTGCCGCTTGTCTTAGACGAGGACCGAGGGGGTCCGGTCGTCCGTTGTGATAGGTGTAGGTACAATCCTTTGAGTGACCTTCCCTCCAAGGAAGGACCGAGGGTCCTGCCACTTGTCTTAGACGAGGACCGAGGGGGTCCGGTCGTCTGTCTTCAACAGGTGTAGGTGCGATCCTTTGACCGACCTTGCCTCCAAGGGAGCACCGAGGGTCCTGCCGTTTGTCTTAGACGAGGACCGAGGAGGTCCGGTCGTCCGTCTTCAACAGGTGTAGGTGCGATCCTTTGACCGACCTTGCCACCAAGGGAGGACCGAGGGTCCTGCCGCTTGTCTTAGACGAGGACCGAGGGGGTCCGGTCGTCCGTCTTCAACAGGTGTATGTGCGATCCTTTGACCGACCTTGCCACCAAGGGAGGACCGAGGGTCCTGCCGCTTGTCTTAGACGAGGACCGAGGAGGTCCGGTCGTCCGTCTTTAACAGGTGTAGGTGCGATTCTTTGACCGACCTTGCCACCAAGGGAGGACCGAGGGTCCTGCCGCTTGTCTTAGACGAGGACCGAGGGGGTCCGGTCGTCCATCTTCAACAGGTGTAGGTGCGATCCTTTGACCGACCTTGCCACCAAGGGAGGACCGAGGGTCCTGCCGCTTGTCTTAGACGAGGACCGAGGGGGTCCGGCCGTCCATCTTCAACAGGTGTAGGTGCGATCCTTTGACCGACCTTGCCACCAAGGGAGGACCGAGGGTCCTGCCGCTTGCTTGTCGTTTGTTGTGGAGCCCCCAAGGGTTAGTCCTTGGAGATAATGTGATTTTGTACGTGCTCGATCGCGCGCGATTTGCAAGTAAATTAGCTCTGTGAATAGCCATGCATTTACTAAGCAAAGAGAACGAGCAAGCATATATACAACGAAATGACAGTTCGTGCACAAGTAGCTTCTTGCGACCTTTAAGTTTTGTGGTTCATAACACAAACATTAGTTCATAAAATAAAAGGCGAAGCCGGGGAGGTCGTTCATCTAGCGCTTGAAGTGCCGGCGTGCGAGGTTGCTCGGATGTTGGGCTGCACTTGCTGTAGGTAGCATGCTCGTGCTGTCTCTTGGTCTCCGCGAACGACTCCTACCCCGGCGGGGGTGACAAATTTCAGGGCGAGGTGCGGGATGGACGGGATTGCTCCAAATGCCACCTGGAGAGGACGACCGAAGATTGCGTTGTACGGTGATTCTGTTGCAACCGCCACAAACTGAACGTTGTGAGTGGCCTGTTTCGGGAACTCTCCCAAGGTTACTGGGAGGGAGATGGTCCCCTCAACGGGGACCGGGCTTCCGCTGAATCTGTGAATGGGTCCTGGAGCTTGCTGAAGCTTTTCCCTCGGGATCTTCATTCCTTGGAGAGCGGTCATGAAGATGACGTTTACCGAGCTACCATTGTCGATCAGCATTCTTTTGACGCGGAAGCTGGGATCTCCTATCTCTGCGCTTATGACCAGAGGGTCTTGGTGTGGCGTGAGCAGCCCTTCGAGGTCCTTGTCCCCGAAGGAGATTGTCTCCGAGGTTTGAGCGCTTCGGTCTTTGCCGCATTCTTCGTGCTTAGCGATAGAGTTGACTGTGTCGTAAGGTGATCCGTAGATGGTCTCTACGATCCCTACTACTTCTATGTTCCCTGGGCCCCCCTGGGGGCTGGTGGCTGGTTCCGGGTACGGTCCTGTATGAACCTTCCGAGGATGCCTTGACGGATGAGGCGTTCGATTTCATCCTTGAGCTTTACGCACTCCTCCGTTGTATGCCCAGGTGCTCTGTGGAACTCGCAGTACTTCGAGGGATCTCCCTTGTTCGGCTGGATTTCCCGTGGCCTTCGCAGCGCCGGGTTGTCCTGAATCGCATAAAGCGCGTTAGCACGAGAAGTGTTGAGTGGAGCATACTCTCGGTATGCGTTGGATCCTTTGTTGTCGCGCCGATCTTGTCGTCGGGTATTGTTCCGATGTTCTTCTGGCTGCCGCGGGTTCGGCTCTTCCTTCTTTCTCTTTAGTCCTCACTCGAACTGCTGGCGATGAGCCTCTATCGCTTCGTCGCCTGCAATTTGAGCCTCTATCCGGTGGATGAGGTCGGGATAACTTGGGACGGTTTCCCTCATCAGAGTTGAGTAGAAACCACTGGGCCGAAGTCCGCCAAGGAAAACCCCTCGCAAGAGCTCTGGGTCTACTCCGGGGATTTGTCGAGCCTCGGTGGTGAATCGGCGGAAGAAGGCCTTGAGCGTTTCTCCTTCGTTCTGACGTATTCCGGAAAGGTGGGAGGGATCCCGGACGACTCTTCGGTTTGCTACAAACTGTTCGACGAACACCTGGGTCAGCATGACGAAGCTGTTGATCACCCCTTCTTTAAGCGAGTGGAACCACGCCCGGGCCTGCCCCTTGAGTGTCGCTGGGAAGACTTGGCACATGAGTTGATCACTAGCGTTGTAGATGCGCATTACCGTTGCGAAGTGGTTGATGTGCTCGAGGGGGTCGTTGGTCCCATCAAAGGTTTCCACGCTGGGCAGCTTGAACCCATGAGGGACCGGGTAAGCTAGGATCTGGGGATTTAGCGGGGATCCTCATCCAAGTGCCCCCCGAGCATAGGCGGGTGTCCGCCCCAGATGTCTGCAATCTTCTGCCACCGCCTCATGGATTTCCTCCCGCGTGATTCTCCTCATCTCCTGGTCGGGGACTGTAGCCGCCGAATGATGGTGGTGGAGCGGATGGGTGGAACTAGAAGTGTCGGACTGCCCATCTCTTGCAGCGTGATGTACGTCGGCGGTGTACCCGCCGCGGGGCTGGTTCTCTGCAGGAGGTGGTACATCGTTTGGTTGTGGAGGAGGATTGGGAGGGTGCGGTGCTGCGGCGTTCCTGAGGAGCAGGAGCATCTCGGTTTGGAATTCTTCTAGCCGGTTCATCCGCTCCTCCATGGCTGCCATGGGCGTGGTGACCACTTCTCCAACAGGAGCAACGTTGACGCCTGAGGGCGGGGGTGCCGGCTCCAACTGCCCTTCGCGGGCAGGCTCTTCGGTTGCACGCGCGGTCTTTCTTGTCATTTCCGTCGGTCGAGTATCACTGTGCTGGGATACTGTCTTCCGAATTCTAGAGCTTTTGGGAATTAGTTCCCACAGACGGCGCCAAACTGTTGCGGGTCGCGCACGGCTCTTCCGCGGTCCGGTCTAAATCGACCGCCTTAGCTCGAGGGTCGAGCCGGCGCGTGCAAACAGTCAAAGTAGACGGCAATGGACAAGGAGACTTTTACCGTGGAAAACCCCAAGGTGGGGTGAAAAACCACGTTGTCGGAGCTGTGCCGACTAAACTTCACTATTTTGCTGGAGGTTACAACCTTTAATGAGACAGAGGGCGACAGGTCGCGCCTCCTTACAATCTTGGATGAAAGAGATGATCGGAGGGTGACAGGCCACCTCTCGCGATGCTGAACTGCTTGTGAAAATTCTCTAAGTCCTGGACGCTTCAACTTCTGAGATCGACTCCTCTAGGATCGAGGCCTTGCTTACGCTCTAAGCTTTGCCTTGGGCGGGAGTCTCGAGGTGCACCGGGAGAGAGCAAGCCTTCGGGAAGAGTGCACACGTTGAGGGTGTGCACGCTGTAGCGGAGTGCGGGCAGTGTTCACTTCTCCGGAACGAGCGGCGTTCCCTTCCACGGAACGGAGGAGGCACGTAGGAGGATTTCCTGGTGGCAGAGTTCCTATAGAGATAAAGAGAGAGAGAGAGATTTCCCAAGAGAGAGAGAGTCTGCCCCCAAATGAAGACCCCTGGGGTCCTATTTATAGGATTCCAGGGTAGTTATGGTGGTTATGGTGTGCGGATAGCGCCTTCTATTTAGATAATAATAATAATAATAATAAGCAAATAAGTAGGGAAATAGGGAGATCGGACGGCCCATACGCGACCCCTCCATGATCGGGCGGTTTGGTAACTGCCGGGTGGTTATCTCGCCCGAGCGGCGGCGTCGGCCACCGTCGGACTCCCAAAAATGGGCGGCGGTGGCGGCGGCCTTCTTCCTCGCGGGGAAGAAGGGCCGACCGCCGCCCTCCTCCTTCGAAGAGGGAGGGGCGGCCGGCCTCCTCCCTCGAGGAGGGAGGGGCGGCCGGCCGGGCCGACCCCCTCCAAGGAGGGGGCGGCCGGCCTCCTCCCTTGAAGAGGGAGGGGCGGCCGGCCGGGCCGACCCCCTCCAAGGAAGGGGCGGCCGGTCTCCTCCCTCTTCGAGGGAGGGGCGGCCGGCCTCCTCCCTCGAAGAGGGAGGGGCGGTCGGCCGGGCCAACCCCCTCCAAGGAGGGGGCGGCCGGCCTCCTCCCTCGAAGAGGGAGGGGCGGCCGGCCGGGCCGACCCCCTCTAAGGGGGGGGGGGGGGCGGCCGGCCTCCTCCCTCGAAGAGGGAGGGCCGGCCGGCCCCCCTCCAAGGAGGGGGCGGCCGGCCGGGCCGACCCCCTCTAAGGGGGGGGGGGGGTGGGGGGGGCGGCCGGCCTCCTCCCTCGAAGAGGGAGGGGCGGCCGGCCGGACCGACCCCCTCTAAGGAGGGGGCGGCCGGCCTCCTCCCTTGAAGAGGGAGGGGCGGCCGGCCGGGCCGGCCCCCTCCAAGGAGGGGGCGGCCGGCCGGGCCGGCCCCCTCCAAGGAGGGGGCGGCCGGCCGGGCCGACCCCCTCCACGGAGGGGGCGGCCGGCCCCCGCAAGGGGGGCGGCGGCGGCGGCGGCCGGCCCTCGCAAGGGGGGCGGCGGCGGCCGGCCCCCGCAAGGGGGGCGGCGGCCGGCCGTCGGCCCCCTCTCGAGAGAGAGGAGGCGGCGGTTACGCCGTAGTGGGCGGTTACGCCGTAGTGGGCGGTTACGCCGGACGGTGGTTATGCGAGGTGGGGTTGACTGTTTGACCGCCACGTTGGAGATCGTGGGGAGCGGTTTGACCGGCCATGATGGAGAAGGTGGAGTTAGTGGGGGTTTGAAAACCGCCCACTAACCACCCTAAACCGGGCTATAAATATGAGTACGCATCAATTGCCCCCCAAGACCTTTGACGGGGGGAACGCTCGGCTTAAGGAGGAGAAGGTCTTTCCCTTACGGACGCTTGTTTCCATCATGGCGGGAGGCGAGGAGATTGCTCGCGAGGTAAGTGAATTCATCGCATGGATAGGCCGCGGGAGAGGGGGCGGAGCACCCAAGCGAGGACGGTGAGCGAAGGTCCGCCGGGACGCAAGTGGGTGCGCCCCGAGTCGCCGCTCCCAACCATGCGCACGGGTGTGCGCGCACCGGGGAAGCGCGCACGGGAGCGCACGCGCCGGGCGAGCGCGTGCGGGCGCGCGCTCCCCGAGCGGGCTTGCGCGCGCACGAGGCGACCGGGCGCGCGCGCGCTCGGGTGCGCGCGCACGAGGCGACCGGGCGCGCGCGCGCTCGGGTGCGCGCACACGGGGCGGTTGGGCGCGCTCGGGTGCGCGCCCGCGCCAGCGCGCCCGCGCTTGGGTGCGCACGCACGGGGCGGTCGGGCGCGCTCGGGTGCGCGCCCGTGCTAGCGCGTGCGCGCGCTCGGGTGCACGCGCACGGGGCGGTCGGGCGCGCTTGGGTGCGCGCCCGCGCTAGAGCGCGCACACGGGGGCGGCCGGGCGCGCGTGTGCGTGCGCCCGTGCTGGTGCGTGCGTGCGCTCGGGTTTGCGTGCTCCGGGCTATCCCGCGCGGGTGCGTCTGCTTGCGGTGTACTTGCGCAGGTGCGTATGTAGGGGCTAATGTTGCCCGATTTTAATCTTTATTTTTCTGCTTTGTTCTTGCAGGGATCCAAGCGTGGAGGTTCCGGGCGCCCAATGAGAAGTCGTTCTTTTCTGAATGTCGAGGGTATTGCTGTCTGGAGGAAGCGGTACAATATACCCGACGACTTAGAGATCAGGGTGCCGGGGGTCCAAGAGCGGGCCCAAAATCCTCCATCTGGGTGGATGACCATATGCCACTCTTCTCTCCGATCTGGCTTTCGCCTGCCTCCTTGCGAGGAGGTGGTGGAGATTCTGAGGTTCTTTGCGTGTCCGGTCTCTCAGTACACACCATTGGGCATGATGCGGATGATGGGTTTAGCCGCCTTCTTTCTAGAGCACGGATCTCGGATTTCATTGGACTTGTTCCGTGAGTTGTGCTTTGTGGAAGCAGATGGCGGCGGACGCATCGAGGTTCACAGCAATAAGCGGTGGCTCAGGTTTGAAAGTCGTGTCGATCGTCGGCACGGGAACACTTTATATGGGTATGTTCGCAATTCCTGGTCCCTTCCAGAGGAATGGAGATCGCTTCCTGGTCGTAGTCGCAGGATCTCTGGACGAGAGCATGAGTTTGTCTCGGTGCTTGGCTTTATGGATGCAGGTTCCCTATCGAAGGTCCTTTTCCATCTGTCGAAGATCGTGGAGGAGAAACGTTTGCTTCTATGTGGGATATCTTCCGACGCAGGACGCTCTGCTGCAGCTCCTTTGGGTCGCGGGACGAAGAGGCGCCTTGTCTTTCGCCATGTTGACCCCGCTCCGGTCTCTCGTTCCCCGGACAGAGTGGGAGAACAAGCAGAGGACGTGGTGGTTGGCGAGTCTCAGGTCACAGGTGCGCCTGATGTTTCAGATGTGGAGATACTCGAGTCTCCTGCCCCCCGAGTTCCTGGTGAGATCCCTCGCCGGCGCCCGGTAAAGGGAGTGCGAGTATCGTCATCGCTGGAGGCGATGAAGGCTGCGGTTAGCACGATTTCGATCCTCTTTCTTCTCCCCTTTTAATGTCGTTCATGTTCTGAGCATTTTCTTGCCTTTTGCAGATTGGTGTCCAGACGAGTATTGCCCATACCTGGAATGACCATTACGTTGGCCTGAAGGACCGCCATGAGCAGCTTCAGAGGGAGCTCCGGGAGTCCCAAGAGTCCCTGCTGACTTCCAGGGGTGGATGGGAGCGCGATGTGTCGCGATTCCGCCAGGTTGAGGCAGGTCTGCGTGCCGAACTTAGGCAGTTACAGGGGGAGCTTCGTGCTGAGAAGGCGCAGGCCGATGAGTCTGCCCGCCTTCGGGCGGCGGCCCTTGAAGATGTTGCTCGCTTGGAGACGGAGGTAGGGCGCCTTTCGTCACAGGAGCGGATTGCTGAGTTAAAGGCTGCGGGGGTTGCGGAGTACCGGGACTCGCTTGACTACGAGCAGGATCGCGTGACCTATGCCGACGAGATCCGTGGTGAGATCTGGAGCTCAGAGGTGGAGCCACAGCTGGAGGATGAGCGTGAGGTCGCCTTCCGTCGAGGAGTGGCGAAGGCTTTCCGCCTGATTGCTAGAGTCCGTGGTGTGGACGTTGAGGGCCTTGGGGTAGGCGACCTGTCTGAAGACGACGCTGATGCCTCAGAAGGCGAGATTAGCGTCTGACGCATAGCCATTTGTATCTTTGTACTCATGCCCAGTTGTGTGTTGTTCGCGTGTTTGTCGCGATATCTGTCCCCGTTTGTTGACCGGGTTTGTACATCATCTTACTTTGTTTTTGTGATGACATGTTTAAAAGAACACCTGAGAAGGTGCGGTTGTGGATCAACTTTGTGGTGACTTTATTTGTCTTGATTGACGTAGTAGCAGTCTTTCGACCGAATTTGTTTAAGGAAAGACCGATGGTCCTGCCTCTTGTCTTGGACGAAGACCAAGGGTCCGGTCGTCCGTTAGGATAGGCGTAGGTACGATCCTTTGACCGTCCTTTCCTCCAAGGAAGGACCGGGAGTCCTGTCGCTTGATTTGGACGAGGACCGAGGGTCTGGTCGTCCACCAAGATAGGTGTAGGTACGGTCCTTTGACCGGCCTTTCCTCCAAGGAAGGACCGAGGGTCCTGTTTTTTGTCTTAGACGAGGACCGAGGGTCCGGTCGTCTGTTGGGATAGGTGTAGGTACGGTCCTTTGACCGATTTTGCCTTCGAGGAGGGACCGAGGGTCCTGTCGTCCATCGAGATAGGTGTAGGTACGGTCCTTTGACCGATTTTGCCTTCGAGGAGGGACCGAGGGTCCTGTCGTCCATCGAGATAGGTGTAGGTACGGTCATTTGACCGATTTTGCCTTCGAGGAGGGACCGAGGGTCCTGTCGTCCATCGAGATAGGTGTAGGTACGGTCCTTTGACCGACTTTACCACCAAGGGAGGACCGAGGGTCCTGCCGCTTGTCTTAGACGAGGACCGAGGGGGTCCGGTCGTCCGCTGTGATAGGTGTAGGTACAATCCTTTGAGTGACCTTCCCTCCAAGGAAGGACCGAGGGTCCTGCCACTTGTCTTAGACGAGGACCGAGGGGGTCCGGTCGTCTGTCTTCAACAGGTGTAGGTGCGATCCTTTGACCGACCTTGCCTCCAAGGGAGGACCGAGGGTCCTGCCGTTTGTCTTAGACGAGGACCGAGGAGGTCCGGTCGTCCGTCTTCAACAGGTGTAGGTGCGATCCTTTGACCGACCTTGCCACCAAGGGAGGACCGAGGGTCCTGCCGCTTGTCTTAGACGAGGACCGAGGGGGTCCGGTCGTCCGTCTTCAACAGGTGTATGTGCGATCCTTTGACCGACCTTGCCACCAAGGGAGGACCGAGGGTCCTGCCGCTTGTCTTAGACGAGGACCGAGGAGGTCCGGTCGTCCGTCTTTAACAGGTGTAGGTGCGATCCTTTGACCGACCTTGCCACCAAGGGAGGACCGAGGGTCCTGCCGCTTGTCTTAGACGAGGACCGAGGGGGTCCGGTCGTCCATCTTCAACAGGTGTAGGTGCGATCCTTTGACCGACCTTGCCACCAAGGGAGGACTGAGGGTCCTGCCGCTTGTCTTAGACGAGGACCGAGGGGGTCCGGTCGTCCATCTTCAACAGGTGTAGGTGCGATCCTTTGACCGACCTTGCCACCAAGGGAGGACCGAGGGTCCTGCCGCTTGCTTGCCATTTGTTGTGGAGCCCCCAAGGGTTAGTCCTTGGAGATAATGTGATTTTGTACGTGCTCGATCGCGCGCGATTTGCAAGTAAATTAGCTCTGTGAATAGCCATGCATTTACTAAGCAAAGAGAACGAGCAAGCATATATACAACGAAATGACAGTTCGTGCACAAGTAGCTTCTTGCGACCTTTAAGTTTTGTGGTTCATAACACAAACATTAGTTCATAAAATAAAAGGCGAAGCCGGGGAGGTCGTTCATCTAGCGCTTGAAGTGCCGGCGTGCGAGGTTGCTCGGACGTTGGGCTGCACTTGCTGTAGGTAGCATGCTCGTGCTGTCTCTTGGTCTCCGCGAACGACTCCTACCCCGGCGGGGGTGACAAATTTCAGGGCGAGGTGCGGGATGGACGGGATTGCTCCAAATGCCACCTGGAGAGGACGACCGAAGATTGCGTTGTACGGTGATTCTGTTGCAACCGCCACAAACTGAACGTTGTGAGTGGCCTGTTTCGGGAACTCTCCCAAGGTTACTGGGAGGGAGATGGTCCCCTCAACGGGGACCGGGCTTCCGCTGAATCTGTGAATGGGTCCTGGAGCTTGCTGAAGCTTTTCCCTCGGGATCTTCATTCCTTGGAGAGCGGTCATGAAGATGACGTTTACCGAACTACCATTGTCGATCAGTATTCTTTTGACGCGGAAGCTGGGATCTCCTATCTCTGCGCTTATGACCAGAGGGTCTTGGTGTGGCGTGAGCAGCCCTTCGAGGTCCTTGTCCCCGAAGGAGATTGTCTCCGAGGTTTGAGCGCTTCGGTCTTTGCCCCATTCTTCGTGCTTGGCGATAGAGTTGACTGTGTCGTAAGGTGATCCGTAGATGGTCTCTACGATCCCTACTACTTCTATGTTCCCTGGGCCCCCCGGGGGCTGGTGGCTGGTTCCGGGTACGGTCCTGTATGAACCTTCCGAGGATGCCTTGACGGATGAGGCGTTCGATTTCATCCTTGAGCTTTACGCACTCCTCCGTTGTATGCCCAGGTGCTCTGTGGAACTCGCAGTACTTCGAGGGATCTCCCTTGTTCGGCTGGATTTCCCGTGGCCTTCGCAGCGCCGGGTTGTCCTGAATCGCATAAAGCACGTTAGCACGAGAAGTGTTGAGTGGAGCATACTCTCGGTATGCGTTGGATCCTTTGTTGCCGCGCCGATCTTGTCGTCGGGTATTGTTCCGATGTTCTTCTGGCTGCCGCGGGTTCGGCTCTTCCTTCTTTCTCTTTAGTCCTCACTCGAACTGCTGGCGATGAGCCTCTATCGCTTCGTCGCCTGCAATTTGAGCCTCTATCCGGTGGATGAGGTCGGGATAACTTGGGACGGTTTCCCTCATCAGAGTTGAGTAGAAACCACTGGGCCGAAGTCCGCCAAGGAAAACCCCTCGCAAGAGCTCTGGGTCTACTCCGGTGATTTGTCGAGCCTCGGTGGTGAATCGGCGGAAGAAGGCCTTGAGCGTTTCTCCTTCGTTCTGACGTATTCCGGAAAGGTGGGAGGGATCCCGGACGACTCTTCGGTTTGCTACAAACTGTTCGACAAACACCTGGGTCAGCATGACGAAGCTGTTGATCACCCCTTCTTTAAGCGAGTGGAACCACGCCCGGGCCTGCCCCTTGAGTGTCGCTGGGAAGACTTGGCACATGAGTTGATCACTAGCGTTGTAGATGCGCATTACCGTTGCGAAGTGGTTGATGTGCTCGAGGGGGTCGTTGGTCCCATCAAAGGTTTCCACGCTGGGCAGCTTGAACCCATGAGGGACCGGGTAAGCTAGGATCTGGGGATTTAGCGGGGATCCTCGTCCAAGTGCCCCCCGAGCATAGGCGGGTGTCCTCCCCAGATGTCTGCATTCTTCTGCCACCGCCTCACGGATTTCCTCCCGCGTGATTCTCCTCATCTCCTGGTCGGGGACTGTAGCCGCCGAATGATGGTGGTGGAGCGGATGGGTGGAACTAGAAGTGTCGGACTGCCCATCTCTTGCAGCGTGATGTACGTCGGCGGTGTACCCGCCGCGGGGCTGGTTCTCTGCAGGAGGTGGTACATCGTTTGGTTGTGGAGGCGGATTGGGAGGGTGCGGTGCTGCGGCGTTCCTGAGGAGCAGGAGCATCTCGGTTTGGAATTCTTCTAGCCGGTTCATCCGCTCCTCCATGGCTTCCATGGGCGTGGTGACCACTTCTCCAACAGGAGCAACGTTGACGCCTGAGGGCGGGGGTGCAGGCTCCGACTGCCCTTCGCGGGCAGGCTCTTCGGTTGCACGCGCGGTCTTTCTTGTCATTTCCGTCGGTCGAGTATCACTGTGCTGGGATACTGTCTTCCGAATTCTAGAGCTTTTGGGAATTAGTTCCCACAGACGGCGCCAAACTGTTGCGGGTCGCGCACGGCTCTTCCGCGGTCCGGTCTAAATCGACCGCCTTAGCTCGAGGGTCGAGCCGGCGCGTGCAAACAGTCAAAGTAGACGGCAATGGACAAGGAGACTTTTACCGTGGAAAACCCCAAGGTGGGGTGAAAAACCACGTTGTCGGAGCTGTGCCGACTAAACTTCACTATTTTGCTGGAGGTTACAACCTTTAATGAGACAGAGGGCGACAGGTCGCGCCTCCTTACAATCTTGGATGAAAGAGATGATCGGAGGGTGACAGGCCACCTCTCGCGATGCTGAACTGCTTGTGAAAATTCTCTAAGTCCTGGACGCTTCAACTTCTGAGATCGACTCCTCTAGGATCGAGGCCTTGCTTACGCTCTAAGCTTTGCCTTGGGCGAGAGTCTCGAGGTGCACCGGGAGAGAGCGAGGCTTCGGGAAGAGTGCACACGTTGAGGGTGTGCACGCTGTAGCGGAGTGTGGGCAGTGTTCACTTCTCCGGAACGAGCGGCGTTCCCTTCCACGGAACGGAGGAGGCACGTAGGAGGATTTCCTGGTGGCAGAGTTCCTGTAGGGAGAAAGAGAGAGAGATTTCCCAAGAGAGAGAGAGTCTGCCCCCAAATGAAGACCCCTGGGGTCCTATTTATA
This sequence comes from Dactylorhiza incarnata, assembly GCA_033032865.1. NCBI lineage: Eukaryota > Viridiplantae > Streptophyta > Magnoliopsida > Asparagales > Orchidaceae > Dactylorhiza > Dactylorhiza incarnata. Next base: position 2,059,212 of record JAWHQI010000205.1, on the reverse strand, counting down.
GGATTCCAGGGTAGTTATGGTGGTTATGGTGTGCGGATAGCGCCTTCTATTTAGATAATAATAATAATAATAAGCAAATAAGTAGGGAAATAGGGAGATCGGACGGCCCATACGCGACCCCTCCATGATCGGGCGGTTTGGTAACTGCCGGGTGGTTATCTCGCCGGAGCGGCGGCGTCGGCCACCGCCGGACTCCCAAAAATGGGCGGCGGTGGCGGCGGCCTTCTTCCTCGCGGGGAAGAAGGGCCGACCGCCGCCCTCCTCCTTCGAAGAGGGAGGGGCGGCCGGCCTCCTCCCTCGAGAAGGGAGGGGCGGCTGGCCGGGCCGACCCCCTCCAAGGAGGGGGCGGCCGGCCTCCTCCCTTGAAGAGGGAGGGGCGGCCGGCCGGGCCGACCCCCTCCAAGGAAGGGGCGGCCGGTCTCCTCCCTCGAAGAGGGAGGGGCGGCCGGCCTCCTCCCTCGAAGAGGGAGGGGCGGTCGGCCGGGCCAACCCCCTCCAAGGAGGGGGCGGCCGGCCTCCTCCCTCGAAGATCAATACAAAGGAAATAAAAAAACCCAGAAAAATTCCCTCCCCTTTAAATCGACTGCTGCACGTCATCGCCTTTTCATGACCTGCCCCATGCCGAAAGCCTGCCCCTATTCTTTCTACCTCCCGCCAGCGCAACCATCTTCTCTCGCGCCAACCCCCTCCTCTCTGCCTCTGCCACCAGCCGATTTGTCTGCACCCCGCCGAAAGCACTGTGTCACCTCTCGATTGCTGCACCGTCGTAAGCTCATCTCCCGCCAAAAGCCGCCCATATACCTGCACCTGCCGATTTGATGCATCCTTTCTTACACGCTCCTTGATAGAGCCTCCGTCGAAGCCCTCCAGCAATTTGCACTGCTGAAGCCCTCTAGCATCCCGACGAAGCCCTCTGTTAACTCCTTCGTCTGCTGCACCGCCGAAGCCCTCCGTCTACTTACAGGTAATCTTCTTACACGAGCTGTATTTCAATTGCGAGGGATTTCAATTGCGACTGCGAAATGATCATTATCTGTGTGGGATTGTGAGGGAATTTGAGATATTTTGGCTGAGAGGATTGTGAGATATTGTGAGGGATTGTGAGGGACTGTGAGATATTTTGGCCGAGAGGATTGTGAGGGACTGTGAGATATTTTGTGAGGGATTGCATGGGATTTCAATTGCGAAATGTTCAGAAGGGATTTTAATTTACCTTCTTTCTTACTCTACCAGCATATTAAGAACTCAAGCCAAGTGCCCCGCTAGCTACTACCCATCACATCATGTATGATTTCTCTACCATTACTTTCATTTTCTGGATTTAAAATTAAGCTGCAGTTTTTCACCAGTTTTTCAGCTTGAGTTCTCTCTTGCCTTTTTTAATTTTAATTTATGTTTCTATGTTCAGATGGGATTTTAATTGCTCAAGTTCATTTAATCTTCTCCATGTTTTTCTGTTAATATGGTTCTTATAATTGCTGCATAAGTGATCATATTTAACATGCATAAGTGATCATATTTTAAGCTGCAGTTTTTCTTTAGGAAGAAGTTTTAACCGTAGAGAAGATCACTGGGAAGAAGATTTAACATGCACCACTCATTTTTCAATTGATTAGGCGTGCTTAGTTATTTTCAACGTGCTTTCATAGATCGTTCCATTTTGTGTATTTCTAATGTTGCAGCACTTGGTTACATATTTTTTTGGTTCTATTTTTTGTCTTATTTTCTAATCTTATCTTTCATGTATCCTTACATATAAGCATGAAATCTATATACATTTGGTAGGGGAGATCCATGTAATTTATTTCCATTTGGTAGGGGAGATTCATGTTTTCATGTTTGTAGGAGCCTAAACCAATAAGAGGTCTTAAATACTACCATAAAACTATAAGAAAATCTCCATTAGCATATCCACTCATAAGTAAATCCCTGAAACTACCATAAAACTGTTGAGTTTTCAATATACCATTCATAATGATATGAACACATCAAAATGTGCGCAGTGGAAGAAATAACTAGAACAACCCAAAGAGTAAGGATCTTGCGGATTTCATGAATCAAAAGATTAGGAAAGCAAAATGCGATATACCTTTGCGGGATTGAGTCAATACTCAACCAAGATACTCCAAGAAGAAATCCGGTAGACGAACTTCGAGTTTCAAGCACCGAAATGTATCGGCCCCTCTATAGAGATCTACACAAGGAAAGAGAACCCCAATGCCTTGTCGCACAAGGTATGGGTCGGAGAAAGAATGTCCTCTGCGCCCCCACGAACTGCTAGATCCGTTGAAGGGGAGGCGGCGACTGTCGGCGACGAACAAGGTCGACGTACGGGGCGAGGTCTGCGGACGGGGACGACGGAACACTTCCGAGTCGCGAAAAGGATCGATCTCAGTGAGAAGACCTAATCCGTTTTCTTTTATACGCAAGGCATAAAACAGGTTATCCGCAGACCAGAGGAAAAACAGAACAATTCTGCCAGGATTTAAATTCGTCGAATGCATAATAATTCGACTCAACGCTCTCGACGAATTATCATATTCGAGTAAACACTTTCGACGAATTGTCTTAAATTCGACTAAACGCTTTAGACGAATTCAAACAGATAATTTTGCCTAAACACTTTAGACGAATTATCATATTCGACTAAACACTTTCGACGAATTGTCTTAAATTTGACTAAACGCTTTAGACGAATTCGAACAGATAATTTCGACTAAACACTTTAGACAAATTATCATATTCGACTAAAGACTTTCGACAAATTTTGCCAAGTCCTAATGAATTCGTCTAAACCATTTAGACGATTCATCATTAGTACTTGTTTCCCATTTGAGACATTCTCAATTCAATTCCGAACACTCATTGGATTGGTCCTCCATTCATATCCAATATGAGTGAGGCCAACACAATCCTTTCTCCAACTTCTCCAAATGCTTTTATGTGCGACCCTATAGGCTCATATTGCGTTGACAGTAAGACTAATTGTTGATTACTTCGAGATCACCTCAGATACTCCAACAGTCTCCCACTTGATCACAAAGTATCAACAAAAGTCTCACAAACAATGAGCGGCATCTAGCAATGCATCATTGCTACCCAAGCAATAAGAGTTCATAACTCAAGAAGCCTGTCTTAACCAATGTATCAGTGTTGTCTTGTTCCTTTGTCCCTTGCATCCAGATAGAACTAGAGGCATGGACCGTGTCACCCTCATCATTGTTCAATCCCAGTTTCCTGATCTAGAATAGACCTTAAGAGAGTGGTATGCTCAATATCGTATATTGGCTCAACCCAGCATAGCCATGCATTTCTCGATCTCATTCCATCAAGGGGCCCATGGATGTAACTCCTGTCATAAAGGAGGACAAATCTCATATCTGTCCACACACAAACACCCAAATGAATCGTAACATACCCAATAACCACCCTTATCATCAACCTTTCTCAAGGAAGACTTTAGATGGCATCAAAGTACGCTCTTCCTCACTTGATTAATGTTGTGACTTCAGGTCAAAGAACTACAAACACCATTGTCAGTTGAGACCTACTTGTGACACGATCATATAACAATCCACAAAGTAGTCTCAAGGTGGGTCTGTCTAGTACAACTTGTTCACTAATAAGTACCCATGTGATGACTTGATATCACAATATCATGACCTGTGAGAATCGGTCATCAGTCAACGCACATGCTAGTCTTAGTGTATCATCATTGCCCTTCAACTTCTAAGATGATACTCCGACTACGGACCATTCAAGAACGTAGCTTCTAGAAAACATAGGCCCTCACATTCAAGTCACGTACTTGAATTCCTATTGAAGCAAACATTCTAAGGGCATTTATTATGCTAATAAATCCATTAATTAGAAACTATTGACATAACAATAAGAACTTGCCATACATGTAAAAAGAAAAATACAGTATGAATTACAATTCATCAAATGAATAAACAACCAACAAACATACAATCCATAAGGCTCCCACTAAAGACGATCATTCAGGTATCTAATACCCATTGATCTAACATGACCATCATGCTTCTTTTGCGTAAGAGGCTTTGTCAGTGGATCCGCTATGTTTTCTTCAGTTGGTACTCTGCAAATGTTCGCATCTCCTCGATCGACAATCTTTCGAATAAGATGGAACCGCCGAAGTATGTGCTTGGAGTGCTGATGAGATCTAGGTTCCTTAGCTTGGGCTATTGCACCATTGTTGTCACATTAGAGAACTACGGGACAAACAATGCTAGGAACTACACCAAGCTCACTGATGAATTTCCTAATCCACACAGCCTCCTTCGCCGCATTTGCAGCAGTGATATACTCGGCCTCAGTCGTAGAATCGGCAACTGTCTCTTGCTTGGAACTTTTCCAACTAACAGCTCCTCCATTAAGGTAAAATATAGAACCTGATTGAGACTTTGAATCATCCCTATCAGTCTGAAAGCTTGCATATGTGTCACCATTTACAACGAGCTCTTCCTCTCCACCATACACCAAGAATAGATCCTTCGTCCTTCTCAAGTACTTTAGGATATTCTTGACAGCAATCCAATGACCATCACCGGGATCAGACTGATATCTGCTCGTCATGCTTAAAGCATAAGAGGCATCAGGTCGAGTACACAACATTGCATACATGATTGATCCAATTGCCGAAGCATATGGAATCAACTTCAGGCGGTCCTTATCTTCCAAATATTTAGGACACTGGTCTTTAGAGAGACTCACACCATGTGACATGGGTAAGAATCCTTTCTTGGACTCAAGCATGTTGAACTGCTTCAACACCTTCTCAATGTATGAACTCTGGGTCAAACCCAGTAACTTCTTCGATCTATCTCTTTAGATCTTAATACCAAATATGTAAGTCGCTTCACCCAAGTCTTTCATAGAAAAGCAACTCCCTAGGTTGTTCTTAACAACTTGCAGGGTCGGAATGTCATTCCCGATCAACAGTATGTCATCCACATACAATATCAGGAAAATGACAATGCTCCCACTAATCCTCTTGTAAACACAAGGCTCATCCTCGTTCTTGATGATACCAAACTCTTTGATTTTCTCATCAAAATGAAGATTCCAACTTCGAGAAGCTTGTTTCAATCCATTAATGGATCGATTCAACTTGCATATTTTAGTGGCTTCACTTGGAGATATAAAACCCTCGGGTTGTGTCATATACACTTCCTCAAGGAGGTTTCCATTAAGGAAAGCCGTTTTGACATCCATTTGCCAGATCTCGTAGTCATAATACACAGCAATAACAAGTAGAATCCTGATGGACTTGACCATGGCCACAGGGAAAAAGGTCTCATCATAGTCAACACCATGAATTTGCCTGAAATCTTTAGCCACCAGCTGGCCTTTGAATGTCTGTACATTCCCATCCATGTCGGTCTTCTTCTTGAAGACCCACTTGCACCCTATGTGTCATACCCCTTCAGGTGGTTCCACCAAGGTCCAAACTTGGTTTCTATACATGGAGTCCATTTCAGATTTCATGGCCTCAATCCAGTTCTCGGAGTCTGGTCCATTCATAGCCTCTTGGTAGGTTGCAGGCTCATCATCATGATCCATAAGCAACATATTACCTATTTGAGACACGAGAAATCCATATCTCTCAGGCTCAAATCTCGGTCTACCAGATCTACGTAGGACTTGTGTTTCTTGAGCAGGCTCTCTAGCTACAACTTCTTGTAGTCCTTGCTCATGTTCCAATTCTGGTTCGTTGATTGTTTGTGGTTCTTGAACCTCTTCAAGTTCTACCTTTGCAGTCTTTCTGGATAAGAACTCTTTTTCCAAAAAGACACCAGTCCTTGCGACAAACACTTTGCCCTTAGACGGTAGGTAGAAGTAGTACCCTTTGGTCTCCCTAGGATACCCCACGAGATAACATTTGTTTGATTTGGGTTCCAGCTTGTCAGGAATTTGACGTCGTATGTATGCCTCACAGCCCCAAATCTTAATGAACGATATACTAGGACTCTTCCTAGTCCACATCTCATATGGTGTCTTTTGAACCGTTTTGGTTGGAACTCGATTTAGTGTGAAAGCAGCAGTCTCTAGAGCAAAACCCCAAAAGGAAACGAGCAGATCTGCATGACTCATCATCAACCGCACCATGTCTAACAAAGTACGATTCCTCCTCTCAGAAACACCATTATGTTGAGGTGTTCCGGGCGGAGTGAGCTGTGATACAATACCACACTCTTTCAGATGATCACGAAACTCATGACTTAGATATTCGCCACCTCGATCAGATTGGAGTGCTTTTATCCTTTTTCCCAGTTGGTTCTCTACTTAATTCTTAAACACTTTGAACATTTCAAAGGTTTTAGATTTGTTCTTCATAGGAAACACGTATCCGTATCTACTGAAATCATCAGTAAATGTAACTAAGTAGTAGAACCCACCTCTTGCCATAGAACTCATTGGTCTGCATACATCACTATGTATTATACCCAAGAGATCATCAGCCCTCTCACTACAACTAATGAAAGGAGCTTTCGTCATCTTGCCTAATAAACATGACTCGTATCTCTCAAATGATTCAAAATCAAATGAGTCAAGTAGTCCATCTCTATGGAGCTTGGATATGCGTTTCTCGTTTATATGGCCTAAACGACAATGCCAAAGGTACGTAGGGTTCGAGTCATTTGTTTTTAGTCTTTTAGTATTTTCTACATTATAGATCGGATGGTCTAAGTTCAAAACATATAAACCATTAAACAATTGGGCTACACCATAACAAACACCATTCATAAAAATCGAACAACAATTGTTCTTAATTATAAACGAAAAACATTTCATGTCAAGACATGAAATGGATATAATATTTCTAGTTATGGCTGGAACATAATAACAGTTATCTAATTCTATTACAAGCTCAGTGGGCAAAGAAAGACAATAGACACCAACAGAAATGACAGCAACTCTTGCTCCATTTCCGACGAGCAGGTCTACCTCCCCTTTACCCAGCATTCTTCTCCTTCTCAGTTCCTTCACATTTGTACAAATATTATAACCGCATCCGGCATCCAATACCCAAGATGAAGGAGTAGAAAGGTTTATCTCTATAACTTAAATACCTGAAGTAGAAGTCACACTTCCCTTCTTCTTTTGCATATCCTCGATATAGAGGGGACAGCTCCGCCTCCAATGCCCTGCCTTACCGCAGTGGTGGCACTTTCCTTTCTTCGCCAGACCTTTTCTTTTTAGTGCAGAAGATTTGGGATCAAGATGAGACTTAGATCCTATCTTCGTCTTCTTGGATCCCTTAGTATTGCCCTTGCCTTTATGCACCATCAGTATGGGGATAGCAAGCTTGACCTTCTTCATGTTATTTTCAGAAGTTCTCAACATGCCTAGGAGCTCGGGCAGTGTCTTGTCTATTTCATTCATGTTATAGTTCAAGACGAACTGATCATAACTGTCCGGCAACGATTGTAGGATCAGATCTGTGGCCAACACTTGGCCCAAGGGGAAACCTAGTCTTTCAAGGTTCTCTATATACCCAATCATTTTGAGTACGTGAGTCCCTACTGAGTCTCGAGCTCCCATCTTGCACTGAAATAATGCCTTCGATATGTCAAACCTCTCTTACCGAGCTTGCCCCTCGGACATTTTCTTGATGTGCTCGATTATCTCATAACCACACATGCTCTCGTGTTGCTTCTGAAGCTCAGAGGACATGGTAGCAAGCATGAGGCATTCCACATCCAAGGTATCATCATGATACTTCTTATAAGCATCTTTGTCTGCTCGCGGAGCATTCCTGGTCGGCTCTGTAGGGGCTTCCCCTTCCAAGACATAGAGCTTGCGCTCTTGCCTGAGAACAATTCTCAGGTTTTTGTACCAGTCAAAGAAGTTTGTCCCGTTGAGTTTGTCCTTCTCTTGGATAGCGCTCAAGTATAAGTTGGAGTGTGATCCACTTGCCATGGAAATTCTACAATAAATTTGCAAAATTTTTAGTACTATATTTCAAAAATACATTTTATATTAATAAGGACTTTTATTAAAAGCTCCAACTATTTTAATCGAATCGACAACCCTTAATTTTGATTCGGAGAATTTATGCGAGCTACTCTCTTAGTGGATAAGATCCGTATTTCACCAACACAATGAGTCCGTTTTGGCGTTCCTCTCATAATGCGGTTATTTAGGTAGACAACACTTGTCAATTGCATCACTATGCAACTCTTGTATGGTTGGTGAATAACTCTTTATCCGCATCCATCATATGGAGCATGCCAACCCTATGCCTCTAGGCACTCAACCTTTGAGGTCACCTAGTTAAGTTGGACCCGATGTCGACAGTGGGATATCACAATTATCCGCTTGTATCCTTACCAAGATAGATTAATGTACCTTGCTTTGGCAAGCCTGATAGAGAAATTTGTGTTCTCCAATCTATACTCGATTAAGGCAAGTGTACCTATTGAAATATAGCATAGGATATAAAATATATCAAGGTCATATTAAAACACGGGTCTGTCGAGTACTCCTACTTCGAGAAAACTAACTATTATTTTATCGATGAAAGATTTATGATAATTTTATGATTAAAATGAAAATGCGAAATAAGAAATCTAAACTTGAATAAAACAAACTTCGAAATGAAATAATAATGATAGCTTATAAACGTCTAATCTGATCCTTGACCGTGGAGATTCCCGAATTATGAACGTACCTCTCTCGAGGGTTACGTCCACCTGAGATTAGGTTGATCGACCGAACTCTCGTTCTAATCGAAACCCCTAAAACTCGCTTTAACGAGGTGAATCCCGCTATAGGATTTGACTCCTATCCAGAAGATTTTCGTCATCCTCTCTCGAGGGTTGCGAGCAACTCTTTTTATTCGTGAGCGATCAATTCATACGCATGAGCCTCTCGGCTAACTAGAATACGAAATCAGATACGAAAGTTCACACATCGACATATGAACCCGATATAAATCACGAATAAATCGAAGGTGAAAAAGAACGACTATAAGAGAGAGATATTTATTTCATTCCAAAATTTGTAATAACCAAGGTCTACATATTATACTACTTGCTATAAAATAAAAAGAGTACATGAAGGAAAAAAACACATTTGCTAAAAACAAAATCTAATTAACATTGCATGAAACGAAATTACATAAAAATAAAATAAACAAACTAAAATCTACAATGAAAGGAAAATAAAGACATCTCTACCCAAAAGGGGTGGAGCAAGAGAGGAGAAAAGCTTGGAGAATGAGGTCATATATATAGGTGAGGGGGAAGATTCTAGAAGGGGGAGAAGGTGCATGAATGGGGAGATGCATGAATAATATGATGCATGAATGGTGTTTAATGAGGGAGATAAAGAGGAGGAGAGAGAATGGTCCTCATGCATGAAATTTTATTTAAAGAAAAATAAAATAAAATAGAAATAAAGAAGGGGGAATGGATGAGAAATAAAGTGGAGAGAGAGAAGTGCATGCATGGAAAATATTAAATGGAAATGAAGATTAAAAAGAGAGAGAGAGATATGGAATTTCGGCCAAGATGAAGGGGAGGAATGAGATTAAATGAGAGAGAGGAGAGAGAGGGCTGCCAAGCATTGATGGAGAAAGAGGAGAGAGGGGAGGATCGGCCATGCTTGAATTGGAGCCATGCAAAGGTGGCAGCTATATAAATGATTTGAATTAAAAAGTTATGCCTTTAGGAAATTCATAATAATGGTGAATGATGATTTAATATCCACGTGAATGGGATTATGGAGTGGGTGGCGATCTTGAGCTTGGGCTTGCATGGGTAAATGATGACGATGGCGTTGCGGCGAGCATGGCGTTGCGGCATGAATATTGATGGCGCGACGATGGCGTTGCGGCGACGATGGCGGCATGGAAGGGCACACGACGGCGAACGCGACGACTTCATGCAAAGGTGGCGGCAATGGCGCGGACGTGGCGTTGCGGCGAGCATGGCGGCGATGGTGACGGCAACATTGAACCTACAAAATAAAATAAACAAATTAAACACATAACATAAACATGAGATAACCAAATTAAAAAACATGAGATAACAACATTTAAACACATAAAATGACAACATTAAAATTAACAACCATAACATAGAACAAACATAAAATAACAACATAAATTATAACATAAAATGTAACAACATAAATTACAACAATATAAAATAACAAACATAAAATAACAATAAACATAAAATAACAATAATAAACATAAAATAACAAACATAACACAACATGACAACATAAAATAACAACATAACATAACAAACATAAAAAATAAAGAAAATATAATTAAAACTAGGGAAATTTATACTAAACTAACCTAAAATATTATGACTAAAAACTACTTATCAAAGCCCACACTTCATCGATCGAGGCAGGAAGAGTGTCATCCATCCGAAGGCATCCGTATACTTAATATTGGATAAGGGATTTTATTATTCAATCGATGAACATTTCATCGTGATTAACATTTAATCACTTTGCACATTCACAAAATAGAAATACAATATTCGCAAACCAAATGCATCCCCAATGTGAACAAAAATAAATTATCAACACTTTGATAAGAGGGGCTAAATCTGAATATTTAGAACATTTCTAAATCTTCAAATTTACATGCATTGAACACAGGAACACCAACTCCACTTATACAGTAGACAAGATCGTCTCTCACTGTCAGATTCAAAATCCATAACATTTGGTTTCATAAACCATTTTGAGGGACGGTTACTGCAAAGGAGAAACAATCTCTGAAACAATGAAATTGCAACGCAATCACATGCGTTCCTGGTGGGGTTCCAAGGGGCCGCGCCCCTGGCGGGGTTTTAGGGGCAGAGCCCCTAACGGGGTTGAAGGGGCAGCGCAAGAAATAACTAGAACAACCCAAAGAGTAAGGATCTTGCAGATTTAATGAATCAAAAGATTAAGAAAGCAAACCCAAAGAGTAAGGACCTTTGCGGGATTGAGTCAATACTCAACCAAGATGCTCCAAGAAGAAATCTGGTAGACGAACTTTGAGTTCCAAGCACCGAAATGTATCGTCCCCTCTATAGAGATCCACACAAGGAAGGAGAACCCCAATGCCTTGTCGCACAAGGTATGGGTCAGAGAAAGAATGTATGTAAGTAATGGAACGTTCACCTAGAGGGGGGTGTTAGGTGATCTGGGTTCTTTTCAAGTTATTTGCGCGAGTTTCGAATATTCAAGCACAGCACAAAAATATCGCACAGATAAACACAGAAAAAACACACCAGACGACACAAGATCTAAAGAGGTTCCTCAAGACCGGGTGTCTTGAGTAGTCCTCTGTCCCTCTGCGCCTACCCAGCAATGTGCTAGGATCGGCAAACTCTGCCAAAAACTTTAGGCCCTCAAGCCTTACACCACAAACCCGCAAGTCCTACAGCCTAGGCCCGCAAGCCCTTACTGCACCCGAGCCTACAAGCTCGACACTCAGGCCCTCAAGCCCTACTCAACACAGACCCGCAAGTCCTGTGCCTACAACCTATGCCTGCAAGCCCCTACTGCGCCCGAGCCGTCAAGCTCGACAAGATCGAACCCGCAAGTCCACTGCCCTAGCCCTCAAGCCTCACAGCTCTCCAGCCCTCAAACTAGACGATGTCGGACCCGCAAGTCCACTGCCCTGGCCCTCAATCCTCACAGCTCTCCAGCCCTCAAGCTAGATGAATAAGCCCGCAAGCTTTACAAGAAATTACAGTAGAAAGATTGTTTCTTCTGCCGGATGAAGATTGGCAACTTAGCCTGATGGGGATCGACTTCTTAAGGTTGAAGAAGATGTTTCTGATTCAAATCTTGAGCGCACAGTTCTTCTTCAATCTTTTCTTAGCCGGATGAGGATTGACTTCTTATCAGTCGATGGAGATGAGTGCTTCTTTCTTTTCTCTTACTTTCTTGCGCCGCTTTTACTGATCTGTTCGTTGTATGCGCAAGTTCTTTTTGATTAATCGATCCCGTATTAGGGCAACCTCTTATCTATTTTATAAGACTGCGAGGCTCCCAACGGTCTTCTGAAAAAGTTCCTTAAGTGTCAGACGCTCCTTTCCTTAAGAGCACGCGCAGATTAGATAATCAAGCGGCGGCATTAAGTGCTGACAGCGCGCGTCTGCAGCTTTTGAATTTGTCTCGACGATATTTCCAGCTTCACGCTGATACTGATACCATCACGACAATATGAGTAATATCTCGACGACAGGACTTTGTCGATGCCTTACGCCTTGGTAGATCTTCAATTCTTCTTGTTTCTGCCTCTGATGCTGGTATCTCGACGATACGAGACATTTTGGCGTTTCTGCATATACGACAATATGCTATCTCTGACTGTATCATCGTGATCTTCTTTCTTGCAGATTGTCGTTGTAATCACGTTGTCTCTCGATGACATGAGTGATAATACGTCGACAGATCATACTTTAGCAACTGCTTGTCTTCAGTTGTCCTTCTTCAGTCTTCTTGACGACATGCCTTCTTTACGATGATGTCCTATGCCATCAGTCATACTTAGCCTTTTCAGCGACAAGGCTTCTTCACGACGATGTCTGTTCTTCTCGATGGCTTTCTTGACGATACAGTTCATTATCGATGATCTCTTCGACACCGATCTTCTCTTTGTCTTTTCAACGACAAGGCTTCTTCATCCTGCGTTCGACGATCTTCCTTCTGCGTTCGACGATTCGTCTTCTGTGTTCGACAAACAACATTCTGCGTTTGACGATCTTCCTTCTGCATTCGACGAACCGCATTATTCGTTCGACGAACTCTATTCTTCGTTCGATGAACTCGCCAAGTCTCAGCGTTCAACGAACTCGCCAAATCTCAGCGTTCGACGAACTTCATTCTTCGCTCGACGAACTTCCTCCTGCGTTCGATGAACCGCATTCTTCGTTCGACGAACTCTATTCTTCGTTCGATGAACTCGCCAATTCTCAGCATTCAACGAACTCGCCAAATCTCAGCGTTCGACAAACTTCATTCTTCGTTCGACGAACTTCCTTCTGCTAACTTCCTTAGATTTATAAGCTAGAGAAGTGATCAAATACAAAGTGAAGTTTTCTTGACTTGATGACTTCTTCAAATCAGGAATCGTGTGGGCAAGATTCCCAACAACGTCCTCTGCGTCCCCACGAATTGCTAGATCCATTGAAGGGGAGGCGACGACTGTCAGCGGCGAACAAGGTCGACGTACGGGGCGAGGTCTGCGGACAGGGACGACGGAACACTTCCGAGTCGCGAAAAGGATCGATCTCAGTGAGAAGACCTAATCTCGTTTCCTTTATAATCAAGGCATAAAACAGGTTATCCGCAGACCAGAGGAAAACAGAACAATTCTGCCAGGATTTAAATTCGTCGAATGCATAATAATTCGACTAAACGCTTTCGACGAATTATCATATTCGACTAAACACTTTCGACGAATTGTCTTAAATTCGACTAAACGCTTTAGACGAATTCGAACAGATAATTTCGACTAAACACTTTAGACGAATTATCATATTCGACTAAACACTTTCGACGAATTGTCTTAAATTCGACTAAACGCTTTACACGAATTCGAACAGATAATTTTGACTAAATGCTTTAGACGAATTATCATATTCGACTAAAGACTTTCGACGAATTTTGCCAAGTCCTAATGAATTCGTCTAAACCATTTAGACGATTCATCATTAGTACTTGTTTCTCATTTGAGACATTCTCAATTCAATTCCAAACAGTCATAGGATTGGTCCTCCACTCATATCCAATATGAGTGAGGCCAACACAATCCTTTCTTCAACTTCTCCAAACGCTTTTATGTGCGACCTTATAGACTCATATTACATTGACAGTAAGACTAACTGTTGATTGCTTCGAGATCACCTCAGAAACTCCAACAAAAACTATAAATTTCGAGAAGCCTGATATCCCATAATGTTAAATACTACCATAAAACTATAAGAAAGTCTCCATTAGGGAAATAAATTTTGAGAAGCGTGATATTTGAACTCAGCAATGAAAGATAAAAAAATAGAAGAGGCAAAGGATGGAGAAGCAACCCTTATTTAAGGATATTTATTTTAAATAAAATTGCTAATGCTTAGGTATTATAGACACTAATCACACTAATCATTTTAATAAAGTGCTAAATGAAATATTTAAGTATTTATGCAATAATTATGGTGCATGGTGTAATCTAATTTTATTTTTATGCATATCTCATCATTTTATATACCAATTATTGTCAGATTAGCCCAATATATACAATAGTTGTGGCATGGGAGTGGTTCAATGAACATAAGAGCTCATTTCTAATTGATTGCAAATGTATATTGAATGCAGTTTTTGTTTAAATTTTCTTTTTACTATTTTGATTTTCCAACATGTAAAAGGTTTTCATAGCAGAATATGAAGTTGATGAGGTATAGCATGTAAAAGGGAATTGTTGTCGAAATGAGGAAATTGCTTCCATCCAGGAAATTGTTGTAAAAGGGAATGGTTGGACTCAAACTGAAGCTGAACTGAAAACTTTCAAACCGAAGCGACCCAAAAAATTTCGGTTTTCTTCGTAGTATGTTTGAAATTTGACGGATCGGTATCGATTTTTTGTATGCTCTTTCATAATTGTACGGTTGAAAACCAATATAATTTGACTATAAAATATTTATGCATCTCCAACTAATATACTTTGCATATCAACCAATATAATTTGACTATAAAATATTTATGCATCTCCTGCTAAAATATTTTTAGCTGTGGTCAGGCATTCACGAACGAGGGCTCATGACCACGACGGCTCATGACCACGACGTTCACGACCGCCACCACTGCGCCAAACGAAACCTAAATCTTATATAGAATTGATTTGTTGGTTTCATTTAAGAGACAAGATTTTTTTTAGGAGTTTGTTCAATTACAGGGACCAGCCATTTATACTTTAAATTTTCAAAATTGTCCCTTATATGTTTACTCTGTTTATAGAATTTAGAATTTTGGGTGGAATGCGATATAATTAAGTTACTTATTGTTAAAGTTTTTTAGCACATCTTGATTTATGTGGGTAATAATTGATTCTTCTATGATTTGTATGGCTGGTAAACTTTCCATTATTTTCACCTGTTAACGCTTGGTTTATTATTTTTATATGATTTGTATGGCCGGTGAGACCCTGCTACACGAGCTTTATTTTTTGCACACATTGGTAAGGGATAATTGGTGCAAATCTTATGACTGTCGTAAGAGCTGCATCGACCCTAGATGGTGTTCCAATTTGTTATGGGCTCGATTTAGGAATCTTAGGTCCAATTTGTTATGGGCTTCCTATTGTTGAATTGTTTCTTAAGATTTTTCCAAATGGTATACTGCATCCTGTTTCTTATGTGATTCCGATCAAAGCTGCGGTTTTGAGGATAGTTTGTTTTTATCTGCTTGATGAACTTCTTCTCATTCGCGGGCAAGTCTGCTTCCTGGTCAGAGGACTACACTTTCAAAGTTTAAAATACCAATCAAATTTGAAATAATGTCAACATGCAAATTTAATAAACAGTCAAATTTGCGAAATTTAATACAACAGGCAGGGGCAATTATTTGGGATGAGGCGCCAATGATTCATTGGAAGGCATTCAAAGCTGTAGATCGATCTTTCAAGGATGTGCTTGATGTGAATGAGTCATTCAGTGGCAAAGTTATGATCTTCGGTGGTGATTTTCGGCAACTAACGCCTATTGTTGTGAATGGAACAAAGTCTCAAATTATTGGCGCAAGCATCGTTGAATCGTATCTTTGGACGAACGTCTGCATTCTTAGTTTAACTGTGAACATGCGAGCTCATGATGATCCACAATTCTCGGACTTCTTATTGCATGTTGGTAATGGAGATGAATCAACTTTGCTAAATGATATGATTCAAATTCCAAACTCAATGGTCATTCCTTGGGAAGATGAACGCGCCATAAATATATTAATCGATGCGATATTTCCTAATCTAAGTTTACAAACTGATGTCAGATATATGAAAAGCAGGACAATAATAACACCTTTGAATGAGGATGTCAACAAAATAAATGAAAAATATCTTGAGATATTTTTGGGGGAATGCAAAACCTACTACTCTTTTGACTATGTTGTGGATGACGCCCATAATTTATATTTGCCAGAATTCCTAAATTCAATAAATCCTGGGAATCTTCCACCTCACGAGCTCAATCTCAAGAAAGGTTCACCGATAATGCTTCTTCAGAACATTGATCCAAAAATTGGGTTGTACAACGGAATAATACTCACATGTGTATCTTTTTTAAGAAAGGTTATTGAAGCTGAAGTCTTGAGCGGGGAATTTAAAGGTCATAGAGTATTCTTACCACAAATTCCTTTGAAGAGTGCAGAAGATGTTAAAATGCCCTTCGAGCTCACAAGGAAACAATTCCCAATACGTTTGAGCTTTGCTCTAACGATCAACAAATCACTGGGCCAAACAATTTCAAATGTTGGGGTATATTTGCCTAATGATGTTTTCAGCCATGGTCAGTTGTACGTGGCATTATCAAGAAGGGTTTCCGCAAATAGCACCAAAGTGATGGTTAAAAATGGTAAATTGGAGGAGCAAGAAGGAGTATATACTAAAAATGTTGTATTCAAGAAAATTTTTACAAGATTGCATGCATCAAACTAGAATATATAGATTGACAAACTGTCATCTGCAGGTATATACAAACTGTAATATGTTTAATATTTTTGTGTTTCACTACTTTCTTTTATTTTCTATATTTTATGAATTTTCATGAATACTACGATGCACCCACTATTTTATGTGTTTTAGTTTATTCCATTATGTTATGCACTTTTATGAATATCAATTGGATTCTCTAATTTGGATCCCTAATTCATCTCAAACACATGCAGATGACAGACCAAAATAAAAACTACAATACCACTGCCAACACCGACAATAATTATGACTACTACGATGAAGTTTCTACGGGAGGTACAGACAAGTGGTCTGATGGTCCACATACTAGAGTTGAAGGATTTGGGCTAATTATACCGACAGTGCCAAGAGGCCTGAGTGCGAAAGAAGAGTGGAATTTTGTTTTCACAATGATTAAAAGATAACACCTAACAAAAAATATATACGACGATTTGAATATTAATGTTTTATCGGGCATTACAAAGCTGTTATTTATTGATTTTTATCTTTACATTTTATATGAAACAGAATCTCCCAAGGACACTGAATGTTATCTATGACTGCATCAGAAGGGGACCCCGATATTTTGATATGGATTAAACTTCCAAATTATGTCAGATTTTTTTTGCGTGTTTGTAGATTTTAATTTTTTGAGGTAAATGTGGGCAGGTTTTAATTTTTGGAATGACTGTTTGTAATCTATGCTATTGTTATATATATCTTGTTGTGAATGGATTTTTTTAATGCGAAATGCTCCTCTGATACATTCTGATATGTATTGTCTTCTGAGATTTATTCATTATAAGTATGAACTTTATTATGATTTTTCATTGCAAATATGAACTTCGCATGTATGTGTGTTACATGCAGATGTCGTCGCCCCGACCATGGTCGTCGCCGCGACCGTTGTTGCCGCCCCGACCAATGTCGCCGCCCCGACCATTGTCGCCCCCCGACCAATGTCTCCCCGAAGACCAATGTCGCCTCCCGACCAATGTCTAGTCGGAGACCAATATCGCCCCCGACGACCATTATCGCCCCGACGACCAATGTCGCCCCCACGACCAATGTCGCCCCCACAACCACTTTCTCCCAAATGACAAACGTCGCCTCGACGACCAATGTCGCCCCCATGAACAATGTCGCCCCGACGATCAATGTCGCCGCCACTATCAATGTCGCCCCCAAGACCAATGTCCCCCCTACGACCAATGTCGCCCCGACGACCAATGTCGCCCCCACGACCAATGTCGCCCCCACGACCAAAGTCGCCCCGACGAACAATGTCGCTCCCACGACCAATGTCGCCCCGAGGACCAATGTCGCCCCGACGACCAATGTCGCCCCGACGACCAATGTGGACCCCACGACCAATGTCGCCCCCACGACCAATGTTGTCCCACGACCAATGTCGCCCCCACCAATGTCGCCCCCCCCCCCCCCCCCCCCCCCCCCCCCCCCCCCGCGCACGGGGTCCCTCGTGCACGACTGCTCATATATATATATACACACACAGATACATGTATATGCACTAAACACGTATATAAGAATATACCCGCTTTTTTTGAAATACGGGTTATACGTGCATTTTCATGAAAAGTGTTCAGCACGAAAGTTGTAGATCTCGTCGATATCTATAACTTTCATGTTGAACACTTTTCATGAAAATGTACGCACAATGCGTATTTTGGATATACATATATCTTAACTACTATAATAGAAATATAAACCAGTGGCTTCGAAATTATAATGGTCATTCGATCGAGGGTTCATAATTCTGCTGTCATCCGATCGAGCTCAATCAAACCACACCCTCTCTCCATATTTTACTAGGTCTCCTAAACCTACTACTAGGGTGTCCTAAACCTAAAAAATTACGATTTTACCCTTACTAGGGTGTCCTAAACAATATGTAAAATTATTTCGGGCTGCCCGCAATTGAAATTGCCCCTCAAGCCCATGGGCAGACCTATTATAGGCCGAGTGTGGGCAGCCGCCCACACTCGATTTTTTTCCCAATAAGCTAGGGCTTTATTCTGCGCTCCCGTGTGCTCGGCGAAACAGCGTCGTTCTCCTTCGTGCTCGACGAAACAACGCCTCCTCCGAGTCTCCTCCTTCGTGCTCGACGTCTCTACGAACGCCAGGCGAAGCTGGATCTGGGATAAGCTTAAGAACGCCTCATTACTCATTAGTTTGAAACCCCTCTCGCCTCTCAGGCTTCGGCGTCGGCGAACGGCAAGTCGGCAAACCCACCATTCCGCGCTTCCGCGCCCGGCGCCTCCGCGGCTCCGCTTCTGGTTTTCTGGAGATCTGGTAAGATAGCCTTTAACCCTTTCTGCCATGCTTTCTGCTTTGCATAGAATTCTCCAAGCCCCAAACATTCCCTAAGATTGGCTCAAGCATACTACACCGATACAAGAATGTTTGGGGCTTGGAGGTAAGATAGCTCTGAATAGAATCCCTAAGATTAGCTCTGCATAGAATCCTCTTGCATTCAGTCATTCAGATGGATTATAATTTACCCATAGAATCCCTAAGATTAGCTCTGCATAGAATCCCTAAGATTAGCTCTGCATAGAATCCCTAAGATTAGCTCTGCATAGAATCCTCTTGCATTCAGTCATTCAGCTTGGAGGTAAGATAGCTCTGCATAGAATCCTCTTGTTAGTATTTTGTTATATTGTTATTTTCCCTAAGGTGATTTATGCTGCTGGTTTTATGTCTGCTAAGATCTGCTAAATAACTGACAAAATCCCAATTTGGTAACTCTTGGTTTGGAAACAAAATCCCAATTTGAGTTGTTTTATGCAAATAACTGCTAAATAACTGCTAAGATCAGCTTCTGGTTTCCCAATTTTGTAAGGTTATTGTGATAAATGTCATTGAGATTGGTAGAATTTTGTTATTTTTCCTAAAATTATCAAGAACAGTAATTGAATTAGCTTTTTATCATGAGCAGAGCAGGTTATAAAGTAATTGACAAGGCGATAATTTAGCAAGTTAGCATAGCAGGTTCTGTATCTTGATATTGGCAGAGCAGGTTATATTGTTCTTCTATTCAGGTAATTAAATACCAGTTGTTTTAGGCGATTATTTACAGGTTATATTACTTCTTTGCACAATGATATAATGAAATATTTTCAGAACATTAAGCATTGAAGAGGAGTATTATAAGCAAGTAAGCAATCTTATTTTGCTAATTAAAATTGTTCTAATTTAGATTTTTTTTTCAAAATTTGTACTCATTTTTTTCGTATGTATCTATTTCTTGTGTCATTATTTTATTGGACGCCCCCACTGAAAAATTCCATTGGGTCCGCCTATGCTAGTCAAGCCGGCACGCCGTATACCAAAGCAGCCATCCAGCTACCAGCCCGAGCCCAAACCTACAACACTTCCGGCCCGCTACGAGCAACACTCTTATTCACATCATTACTGCGTGAACAACTTTATATATTTAAAAGTATAAATAAACTGGCAGTGCGAGACTAATTCAAACAATCGGGTGAATTAATTTTGCTCATAATTATGGCGTGATGTTAATTCTTATAGATTACGGCGTGATGTTAATTCTTATAGTTTAAAAGTATAAATAAACTGGCAGTGACATGTGAACAGTGCTCATAATCTATAAGAATTAACGCCACTGTTAATTATTTTGACAGCCTTTTTTTTTCTTTTTGTTTTTTCTTTTGCTCATAATCTATAAGAATTAACATCACGCCATTGTTAAATAATTTTTGCCACTGTTAATTATTTTAACTTTTTTTTGTTATTTGTTTTTGGATTTTCTTTTTAAACAACGGAGCGGGCGGTGACTGTCGGGGGCGGCCGGAGCCCGCCGGGGCAGGCCGGGTACTGTCGTGCTTGGCTATAGAGGCGGGCGGGCACAACCCGCCGTGGGCTGGCGGAGCCCATCATCGTCGGGCGGGTACTGTCGCACGGGGCACGAGGGGCCCCCCGGAGCCCGCCGGGGCAGGCGGGTACTGTCGCGCTTGGCCATAGAGGCAGGCGGGCGAAGCCCGCCAGGCGCGGACCGGGTACTGTCGCGTGGGGCACGGGGGGCCCCCCGTGCACTGTCACTCGTATAAATATATACATATACATTTATAGACACACACGGATAAATGTATATACACTAAACACGTATATAAGAATATACCCGCTTTTTTGAAATACTGGTTATATGCGCATTTTCATGAAAAGTGTTAAGCACGAAAGTTGTAGATCTCGTCGATATCTATAACTTTCATGTTGAACACTTTTCATAAAAATGTACGCACAATGCGTATTTTGGATATATATATATACATATATAGACACACACGGATAAATGTATATACATATCCGTGGATGTTGAAGCCACGCTCCGGCGGTAGATGGTATGGAGACTCGCATAACTGGTTGTCTCCACCCTTAATCCCCCGTGGATCACTCTGATCCCTCCTCGAGTCCCCAAGTCGACCCTGTCCTCGCGCCTTTCTTCCTCCTCCTCCCGAGGCAGGACCTCCTCGATCCTTACTTGCTGCTGCTGACGCTGCGCCGGCACTCTGGCCCTCTTTGTTTCCAAAAACTCTGGGCAGGTTCCTCATCATGAAAGTCACAGTATGGCAACGCCACTTCTCCCCTCTCGGCCTTTGCCGCCCTATTCCCTCTTCTTCTTCCTCCTCCTGACTCTTCTCCTTCTCTCCTTCCTCTTCCTCCCCTTCCTCTTCTGATCGCCATAGCATGCTGAGGCGGGGGAGGCATCTGCCTCGGACCCTGCCTCCATCCCAGCTGAGGAGGTCTTCCCTGACCCCATGGAAGTTACCCCCTCCCGGGGCATAACCTCTTCTTTGACCCTGCATCCCCCCGCCATGCTGCCTCCATCCCCCCTTCGGGGCCCGGGGCTCTTCCCTTCTCCGTACCTCTTGCTGCCTGGCCTCCGGCTCACTGAGCTTTGCTAGACTCCTGGTAAGCTCCGGATTGGCCTCCTCGCTTTCGATTTCTTCTGCCACCCTCTCCATCAACTCCTCGTAGGAGACGGGGGCCTTTCTCTTCAAAGACATCTTGAAGAAAGTATCCTTCAGATCGACCGTGAAGGCGAGTTGGAGGGCAAACCCAGGCATCTCTTGGGTGAGAAGCACCTCCTCCTGGAACTGATCCGCATAGCGAGCCAACGACTCCTTGGGCTCTTGCTTCACCTTGAAGAGGGACTCGGCGTCCTTATTCCTCTTCTTCGAAGTTGAAAACCGCAACAAGAAACTTATACGCAAGTCTTCAAATGCGTAGATCGACCCGACAGGGAGTTGGTGGAACCACTCCCTAGCCTTTTCCTTTAGGGTGACAGCGAAGAGCCGACACTTAAAGGCGTCCGACATCGGCCTGATAGAAAACGAGTCTTCGAACGACTGTAGGTGCTGGACAGGGTCGCCCCTGTCGTGGTAGTAAACCCTGTCCCACTCTCTGAACCCTTCCGGAACGGGTGCAGAAAGCACCAGCTCGCAAAAGGGGCTTCCTCCATCTGCTGCCCTTTCCTGTTCCACTCGCCCCCGAGCTCCATGCCAGGCTTGAGCTCGCTGGGGCCGTGCTCGCGAGATCCACTCTCGCCGAAGCCGCTTCTACGGGCGTCGCGCCTGTCAGGATCGCGCTCTCCTGCGCCGCACCCGCCTGCGCCGCGATAGCCTGCGCCGCGCTCTCCTGCCCCGTGCCCACTGGCACCAAACTCACCGGGCTGGCGAACATCACTCGCCCCTCCAGGTCCTGCACTGACCCCCCCCCCCCCCCCCCCCCCCCCCGCCCACCTCCTTTCCAGCCCTTCCACCCGGGGCATTCTCGCGAGCCGCTGCCGGAGTAGGGAACGCCTGAGCCGCCGGGGTCGCGAACTCACTTCGCATGGCCGCGATTGTGAACCCGAGGGTGTCGAGGACTTCCCTCCTAAAGTCTGAGAACATCCTCGGCGTCACCACCGGGGGTGACTCGCGAAACTCCTCGTCATGCCCTATCTCCTGTCATGTGATGCCGCACCACTTCCCCCACATGCGGATGACTTGGAGATGTTCCAACACAAGGACTTTCGGCGCCCCAGAAATCAACATTATAACCTCCGCCCGCGCCGCGCAAAGGAGGCCTAAAGCCTTCGTATTATCTTACTTTAGTTTTATCTTTATTTCCGCAATTTAAAAACTTGTAATCTTTTAATTCCGGCATGTTTTTTATTTTGGTGTGCTAATAGACATTTTATGATGGGGTGCGTTTAACCATCCGGGTTGATGAGATTTCATCTCAATCTTGGATGGTTGGATGGTGTTTGTAATCTCCTATTTAAGGGAGCCTTTTATGAGAAATGAGGAGAAGATTTTTAAACCCTAAAAGAACTCCCCCTAGGAGGAATTTCGGCCAAGGCTTGCTCCAAGCCGCCGCCCCCCCTTGCCTCCCCTCTTCTCCATTTTCGCCCCCCCCCCCCCCCCCCCCCCCCCCCCCCCTCTTTGGGTGTTTCCGGCGTGGTCTCTTGGTGCGACTCCAAGGAAGAAGAAAGGCAGCCCCTCGGTGTGACTCCGAAGGATCCATACGGTGCGACGCCGGTGGAATGCGTGGAGAGAGTGATTCTCCCACATTTATCTAGTGTGTTCTCATTTTCTGGGTTGGGTAATCTCTAAACCTTCAAGAGCTTCTTTCTTTAGTTTGTGGAGGAAGAACCATCGTTTTCTCCGCGATTTTGAATATCGATCGTTGACAATTTTCTGAACTTGAGATCGCTTTTCCTGCGTTCTTCGTGTCCGGACCGAGTGGGTCTCGTTTGCTTGAACGATCTCGGCCTATAGCCTTGGTCTTGTTCTAAAAAAGAGTAGCAATCTTTGTGTTGATTTGAGAACTATGTCGACTCTCTTTTGACCGCTGTTTTGGAGTCGATTGTTCTCCTTTTTATTTGATATTGTCATGCGAATGACAACGTATGAGAGCGATAGAATGCTTGTGTAGGTGCGTAAGTTCAACGTGTGTTCGTGACGATTTGGAACATAACCCGTGTAGATCTCTAATAGGAAATACTCATGCATCAATTTGGTATCAAAGCAGGTCGTTTCAACTCCCACGTTGCAAACATCCTCGCTGCGATCATTGTTGGTCGTTCTAATCAAAAGGAAAATCTGAAAATTTTCGGATTGGTCTGCGTTTAGTAAAAACTCAAAAAAAAAATTTAAAAACTTGTCAGAAAAATCTGAAATTTTTCCTGTAGCTTCCTGAAGGTATTTCCAGCAACATTAAAACTGAAACTTTTTCGATTCGACCTCGTTAGGCTGACCTGAAAATTGGAACCGTCGTAATTCTGTCCAAGTGGTGTGCGAATAGCGGTCTGAAATCTGAAATTTTGCCAAAATTCAACAAAAAAGTTTTTCTGTAGCTTCCTGAGTTTATTTCCAGCAACTTTAAAACTAAAAAAAAATTCGTTTCGCTCTCGTTAGGTCCGTCAAAAAAAAACTTTTTCATTGTGTCTTCTAGTTGTTCAAATTTGCATGCGCACGATACTAGGCACGGAATACGCCGTGGAGTTACCTTCCACCTTTAGGATGGCAGCGAACGAACAAGTAGATCCTAACACGGAGGCTATAGAGGAGCTACGTGGTGAGATGACGGAGATTAGAACCATGTTAGCCCAGATTCTTCTGAATCAAAGGGGAACACCACCCCCACCGGCTAATGATGAGCTGCCCAATCCGCAACAACGGGCTCATGATTCGGATTCGGATGAAGGCTATCCTCGAGCCCCTCCTCATGGACGTCGTCCGGATCGTGGCACTGATATCACTAGAGCCATTAAGATCGACGCCCCCACTTACGATGGTTTGGGAGACCCCCAGATTTTCCTTACTTGGGTAGTGGATATTGAATGTTATTTCGAATGACACCATCTTACGGATCCCCAAAAGGTCCGGGTTGCCAGGATGAAGCTAACGGGTCGAGCGAAAACATATTGGCTGAATGAAGAGCGTAGGCTAGGAGCCGGGCAGGAAGTCCCACTCATTGGATGGCTGGTGATGAAGAACTTACTCACTGACCAATACGTCCCCGCCTACCACCGAACCCAAATGTTCGATGAGCTAGCCACCCTTCGGCAAGGCTCAAACTCGGTGGATGAATATATGGGCGAGCTGAAAGACCGTATGGTGCGTTGTGATCTTCGAGAGATCCCTGAGGTTACACTATCTCGGTTTCGTAAGGGGCTCCACCCTGACATTCAGAGGAAGCTCTTGAGATATGGTCACACAGATCTGAATACGACATTCAATGCCGCTCTTGACATTGAAAAGCATCTGGCTTCGAAGGCCCACTCTCGTTACTCCCGTACGAAGAGTTTGACCACGTTTGGGGCATCTTCATCTACCACCCACGATAAAGGAAAACCTAAGACCGCCGAGTCTAGATCGGTAGTGATCACTGCGAGAAACTCTAGGAATCCCACGAGTGAGCGTATCCCCATAGGAAAGGTTAGAAAGGCTAACACCACATGTTATGCTTGCGGGGTTCAGGGTCACTACGCCTTTGAGTGTCCTACAAAAACTCGAGCCATAGCCCTTTTGGATGCGGAGACCGACCCCGCCGACCTAGTTTATGAGGCTATGGAGGAGGAGGACCCTGAGGGAGTCCCAAGTGATTTGGAGGACGAACGCTACCTAGGAGTGATGCGATGTATCTTGACCACCCCTCGTCCCTTAGATGATTGGAAGAGGACGAGCATCTTTTCCCTGATCTTTAGGAGTGGTGAGAAGTTGTGTAAGCTGATTATCGATAGTGGAAGTTGTGTAAACGTCGTTTCTGAGAACACCGTCACACGTATGGCCTTGACCACGGAGCCACACCCGACCCCGTATCAAGTAGCTTGGATTAACAAGGACACTGTCCCAGTTACCAAGCGATGCCTAGTTCCCCTCTCGATCAAATCGTACACGGATGAGATATGGTGTGACGTATTACCGATGGACGCATGCCACGTGTTATTAGGCCGCCCTTGGCTATATGACCGTGATGTGACACATTACGGCTGGGCCAACTCCTATGAGTTTAAATTTAAGGGTAAGACCATTACTTTGAGTCCGACCGTTCCGAAGGAACCAGTTGCGTTACCTAAGGACACCACTGTCCCGGTCGAGAGGAAGACGTTGAGTCTAGTCAGTAGGAAGGAGTTTGGGAGAGACCCATTTTTAGAGGGAGTGATGTATGCGTTAGTTCTTATGAGTACGAAGACTGATTCGGGCACGGTAGATGGGTTGCCTAGAGAGTTGCGGGCCTTGCTAGATGAGTATAGGGATGTTTACCCCGACGAGCTTCCGTCGACGTTACCCTCACTTAGGGATATACAGCATGCTATAGATCTTATCCCTGGGTCATCCCTACCCAATCAGCCCCACTATAGACTTCCTCCCGCTGCCCACAAGGAGTTACAAGTCCAGATAGAGGACTTGTTGAAGAAGGGGTTCATTCGGGCTAGTTTGAGCCCATGTGCTGTTCCAGCCCTTCTTGCCCCCAAGAAGGATGGTTCGTGGAGGATGTGTGCTGATAGCCGTGCTATCAATAAAATCACCATCAAGTATAGATTTCCAATCTCACGGTTAGATGATCTCCTCGATGTCTTAGCGGGTGCCACCATCTTTTCAAAGCTAGATTTGCGGAGTGGTTACCACCAGATCCGGATCCGTGAGGGAGACGAGTGGAAGACAGCGTTTAAGTCCAAGGATGGGCTGTATGAGTGGCTTGTGATGCCTTTTGGGTTATCCAACGCCCCAAGCACGTTCTCCAGGATGATGACTCATGTCTTCCAGTCTTATATGGGGAAGTTCGTGGTTGTCTACTTTGACGACATCCTTATCTATAGTACCACCCCCGCCGATCACATCTCACATCTGCGTATAGTCCTTTCCACCCTTCGGAAGGAAACTCTTTATCTGAACCTTAAGAAATGCACTTTTCAAGTCTCTGAGGTAGAATTCTTAGGTTATATTGTTGGGTCCGAAGGTATACGAGTAGACCCCGGGAAGGTCCAGGTGATTAAGGATTGGCCAGAGCCGACTAGTATTCGAGAGGTGCGCAGTTTCCATGGGTTAGCTACATTTTATCGTCGTTTTATACGAGACTTTAGTAGCATCATGGCACCTATTACTGATTGTATGAAAAAGGGAGAGTTTGCGTGGTCGAAGTCCGCTACTTTTGCCTTCCGTCGGATCAAGCAACTCATGACCGAAGCACCGGTGTTACGTCTCCCTGACTTCACCAAGGTCTTTGAGGTTACTTGTGATGCGTCTGGGGTAGGGATAGGAGGAGTCCTAAGTCAAGAGGGCCACCCTATTAGTTATTTTAGTGAAAAGTTGGCGGGCGCAAAGCTTAATTATTCTAACTACGACCGAGAGTTCTATGCGATTGTGAGGTGTTTGCATCATTGGAGGCACTATCTTCTGTCAAAGAAATTTGTGCTCCTTTCTGACCACGATGCGTTGAGATTCATAAACGGTAGTCATAAGATCAGCCCACGGCACGCGAAGTGGGTTGCGTTCCTTCAAGAATACACGTTTAACATTAAGCACCTTAAGGGTTCGGAGAATCGAGTCGCCGATGCGCTTAGCCGCCTCACCCTTTTACTTTCTACCATGAAGGTGCATGTTATTGGGTTCGAGCGCATAAAAGATGAGTACGCCACGTGCCCGGATTTCTAGGAGTTGTACCTCTCCGCACAGGACAACTCCCCCACCACTATCTCGGCCTTCTCTATTAGGGACGGTTATCTCTTTCGGCACGGGAAGCTATGCATCCCACAATCTTCCCTACGACTACACATTATTTGGGAGTTGCATAGCGGCGGTTTGAGTGGCCACTTCGGGCGTGACAAGACTATTGTGCTCGTAGAGGAGAAGTTTTATTGGCCAAAACTTAAGACCATGGTCGGACGAGTAGTAAGCAGTTGCCGAACGTGTCAAGTCTCCAAAGGTTCTAAGACCAATGTTGGCTTGTATACTCCGTTACCTATTCCATCCAAACCTTGGGAAGACGTGAGCATGGATTTCGTTCTAGGTCTTCCCCCCACGTTTCACCGACACGACTCTATATTCGTTGTTGTAGATAGGTTCTCCAAGATGGCATATTTTATACCTTGTAGCAAGACCAACGATGCATCTCATATTGCCAAGCTGTATTTTGAAAATGTCGTTAGCCATCGTGGGGTGCCTAACATTATTGTGTCGGATAGGGACGTGAAATTTACAAGTTATTTTTGGAAGACGTTGTGGATTCTAATGGGCACTAAATTACTATTCTCTGCCGCCTACCACCCACAAACGGATGGGCAAACAAAGGTGGTCAATAGAAGCTTGGGAAATCTCCTTAGGTGCCTTGTAGGTGACCATAAAGGCACATGGGACTTACTTCTCCCCCATGCTCAGTTGGCTTATAATAATTCCAAGAATCGATCCACGGATATGTCTCCAAATGAGGTTGTTCACGGGTATAATGCTTCGGTGCCCCTTGACTTGGTCCCACTACCACCTTCGTATAAGGCCAGTCAATTCGCACAATCTTTTGCCCAACACATTCATGATCTACATGCACATATTCGGGCGACCTTGACCTCTCAATATGACGCCTATCAAACACATGCAAACCAAAATAGGAGAGCGTCAAACTTTAAAGTCGGCGACCAAGTTTTAGTCCGCCTAGTTCCCGAACGAATGCCATCTGGCACCGTTAAGAAATTAGCACCGAGGCGAGCCGGCCCGTTCCGGATTCTGAAGAAAATAGGAGAGAATGCTTTTGTTCTGGATTTGCCTTCTGATTGGGGTGTCTCACCCATTTTCAACGTTTCGGATTTGACGATGTTTGTTCCGCCTCCACAAGAGTTGTCTTCTATGTCGTCTTCTCCTTCCACAAATAATTCTAATGGGTTGGGGAGTGGTAGATCGGATGATCTCTCTTCCATGCTTTCCACAGGTATACCGCCGGATGGTGAGTCACGTTTTATTCCTAATGCTGACATGTTTCCACGGTTTCCCAAAACCTTTTCTAGCCCTGACAGGATATTGGACATGGAGTCCGTTACTACTACTGATGGTGCTACTCGCCGCTTCCTCATTCGATGGCTGGATCGTCCACCTTCTGATGACTCTTGGGTGCTTGAGCCCGAGCTTCAAAGACTAGATGCCGCTCTTCTCCACCGTTTCCTCTTGGACCACGCATCGGGGATACGTGAAGTTGAGGGGGGGAGGATTGATGCCGCACCACTTCCCCCACATGCGGATGACTTGGAGATGTTACAACACAAGGACTTTCGGCGCCCCGGAAATCAACATTATAACCTCCGCCCGCGCCGCGCAAAGGAGGCCTAAAGCTTTCGTATTATCTTACTTTAGTTTTATCTTTATTTCCGCAATTTAAAAACTTGTAATCTTTTAATTCCGGCATGTTTTTTATTTTGGTGTGCTAATAGACATTTTATGATGGGGGTGCGTTTAACCATCCGGGTTGATGAGATTTCATCTCAATCTTGGATGGTTGGATGGTGTTTGTAATCTCCTATTTAAGGGAGCCTTTTATGAGAAATGAGGAGAAGATTTTTGAACCCTAAAAGAACTCCCCCTAGGAGGAATTTCGGCCAAGGCTTGCTCCAAGCCGCCGCCCCCCCTTGCCTCCCCTCTTCTCCATTTTCGCCCCCCCCCCCCCCCCCCCCCCCTTTGGGTGTTTCCGGCGTGGTCTCTTGGTGCGACTCCAAGGAAGAAGAAAGGCAGCCCCTCGGCGTGACTCCGAAGGATCCATACGGTGCGACGCCGGTGGAATGCGTGGAGAGAGTGATTCTCCCACATTTATCTAGTGTGTTCTCATTTTCTGGGTTGGGTAATCTCTAAACCTTCAAGAGCTTCTTTCTTTAGTTTGTGGAGGAAGAACCATCGTGTTCTCTGCGATTTTGAATATCGATCGTTGACAATTTTCTGAACTTGAGATCGCTTTTCCTTCATTCTTCGTGTCCGGACCGAGTGGGTCTCGTTTGCTTGAACGGATCTCGGCCTATAGTCTTGGTCTTGTTCTCAAAAAGAGTAGCAATCTTTGTGTTGATTTGGGAACTATGTCGACTCTCTTTTGACCGTTGTTTTGGAGTCGATCGTTCTCCTTTTTATTTGATATTGTGATGCGAATGGCAATGTATGAGAGCGATAGAATGCTTGTGTAGGTGCGTTAGTTCAACGTGTGTTCGTGACGATTTGGAACATAACCCGTGTAGATCTCTAATAGGAAATACCCCTGCATCATCATGTCCCTTCCTTGGAACTTTCTTGGACTAGCCACACTCCACGCTCACCGCACCAAAATGTTGAAACCGATTTCTCGGTCTCTTGTGATGCTCGGGCCCTCAAGATGTTGAGGGGCAGCTGACCCTTACTATTCCCTTGAAAGGAGCAGACTGGGGACTCGGAAACAGATTAAGACCTTAGTCCCACCGCAAAACCGGAAGATCGTTGAACGCTTCCCCTCCCAAGCCAAAGCTGAGACTTGGGCACCTTGGAGAGCTAGAGAGCTAAACCAAAGTAACCAAGGGAGGAAGAAGCTCAGAGAACTGAGATTGGAATCCTCTCCCATGGTGCCCTTTAAGGTCTATTTATAGTTTTTTGCTCGTGGTCTGTTAATAGCGGAAATCCGTCTTTTGGTTTTTACTAAACGCACCCCAATTTGGCCTGCTAACAGTCAAACTCCGTTGTTTGAAAGGGCTAACAACAGACCACCAGGGGCAAAGAGGTAATTTTGCCTCCTTAGTCTAAGGGCAAATGACCTGCGAGAAGGCTGCTCGCGAGAGCTCCTGCGAGTCGTCTCGTGTAATCCCTCTCAGGCGAGCATTCTGCGAAGACCTCACTCGCGCCTCTTCTGGCGACAGCCATCGAGGCTAGGTCTTGCATACCTTCCTGCGAGCTCCCCTCGGCCTTGTGAGAGTGCTGAACTGGAAGGAAGATTGAGCTTGCCGAGCTGAGCTGCAGATGGAGGAAAACCGCTGAGACAACTATGTCCCAGCGGATCCGCCAAGACGGGATGGAAATAACCGCTGAGACGGCTGACCCTCTCAGCCCAATCGCTGAGGTAGATTCAAAGTTACCGTTCCTTGGACGCAGAAGGGAATTCGTCGAACGCTGAGCTGTGTTCGTTGATCTCAACTGAAGTTCAGCGTTCGTCAGACACAGAAAGGAATTCGTCGAACGTTGAGCTGAATTCGTTGATCTCAGCTAAAGCTCAGCGTTCGTCGAACGCAGAATGGATTTTGTCTATGTCCATCTCCTGGCGAATATCGGGGCTGTACAGCTTAAATTTTCATTATATATATAATAATACTTAAAATAATTCTTATTATATATAATATTAATACCTAAAGTTAACAGATATAAGAATTCATTTATGTATATATATAAAATTATAATAATTTATGATTATATTAAATTAGGGCTCTTATATACACATGGTTCTGTTATATATATTTTAGATTATCTTATTATTTTATATACTTATACATATAACACTTTTTATATAAAATCTTTTGGACAAATCACAAGTATTTAAGTGTTTTATATTATCTTAACATTTTAATCGTTATGATTAATCAAAATAATGAGACTATATAGAAAAAAAGAATAGTAGCATTCTTTTCTAACTATTTTATCATGTATAAACATATTTCATCTACATAATATGATATATATATCTTATTATTATTATTTTCATCCATTTGTTTTGGTTCTCGCTCTTTATTAATTATTCATACGTATCCAAAATGGTAACGCCCTCACACCGTCATTTCAAAGATAATTATATTTCTAATAATTAGCGAAAACCCGGGGCATTACAGGGGCCTTCTAAGAGCCGTTGAAGATGGGAGGAGTATAAAAGAACATGATAGGGCATCTCAGAAGGGGATGGTTGTTGTTGCTGCTATATTGCTAAGTGCTGAAAAGTGTGAGAGTCATCTACTGTTCCATTGACAGCTTTCAAGAGCTCTTTCCTTCTGCTTACTGAACCAACAAGAAGATACAAAGAGAGAAAATAACTCTTCTATCCAGAAGAGCAAGGTGATTTTTTCTCCTCTACTGAAGAGAAGGATCGGATAGGAGCAGGTCTGAAGATTTCATTCAGCCCAACTTCAAGGTTGCACCAGCTGTGCATAAACAACAAAAGACAATATCACTGTTGTCAACAATTGTAAGCTATACTTATAACCTTTGTAGGAACTGTATTGTTCTGAGCTTGTATGGCACTGTGCCTGAGATTGTAGGGTTATTGAACCTGAGATTGTTGGGTTGTTGAGTCTGAGATTTGTAAGGCTGTTGAGCCTGAGCTGTAAGGCATATTGCTTGAGAAGTGGGGCTTCTTGATAGGCCTGAGGTAGGAGATGAAGGTGTTCTCTGAGCAATAGGAGTGGAGGCACTCTGAGTTCGTAGAGCTGGTTAGCCTGAGGTAGGGTTTGGAGCAAACCTGAGAGATCCTGAGGGATCTGTGTTGTAAGCTTTTGGAGCTGAGATTGGAGGAGTTTACCTTGTCTAACACTCTGTTAGGAAGGTGTAGAGGAAAAGTGGACTACCTATAGACACACTGTCTTGGAAATCCACTATAACGAACTGTGTGCTTTCTGCGTTTGCTTGAGTTTTGGTTTACTACTCACTAACTGCTAGCAACTATTAAGTAAAATTCAAAGAGTCCCAATCACCCCCTCTAGGTGAATTAGACTACAAATCTATAAACTATCAGAAACACATTGAACTTGATTGTCATCTTGTTCGTGAAAAACCAGAAGCCAACATCGTTGCTCCAACCTATCTTCCGACCATGCAACAACTCGCCGACATATTTACCAAGGTCATTAACAGAACGACTTTACTCAGTTTCCTTGCCAAGTTGGGCATTTGTCATTGGATCCAAATACCAACTTGACGGAGGATGTTAAAATGTTATTCTTTGTTCAGTTATCTGTTTGTTTGTTTTTTCATTTATTCTATTAGTCTATTTACTGTTTCACCATTATATATATATAGTCGTGTAATGTTTGTTTTCAGTTTAATGAGAAATAAAAAGGAATTCATAGTTTTTTTCTCTTGTTCATCTTTCCCTCTCTTCCTTTTGCCTTTCCCATTTTAAGATCTTAACAAGGGAATGTTAAGATCTACTCTAGCATGCAATGCGTTTATTGGCACCGGTTGGACCCGTGATCTAATATATATTGTCTCACATGGGAATGCAACTACCGCTGCCTACTTAGGAATAATTCTAAATTATTAGACTTGGAGTTTTTTTAGGCGATTGATATTAGCACACCTTAATTAGATTTACACAATCCATTGATATACACAACCCTTAAATCAATATTTATACACCATATTAATATTCATAGTCCAAAAAAAATCACATTCTTCATGATAGCCCCTAAACCTAATTGCTTTCTCCTGCTTTTGAATGAATGTTTATGCAAGTCTAGCTTGTCTCATTGCCTATACTACTCATCTAGATGTTTTCAATATCAGCAAAACCATGATGAACTTCATGGAGAATCTTATCACAATCGAGAGATAAGACATTACATAGCTCATTTCTGCAGCTTGAGAAGATGACATTTCAACTCTCCCACCCCACTTTATAGGTTGTAGATCCGACCTCTTCAAATCCTAAATCAAGTAAGTTCCTGCCACGTATTGCTCATGAGTCTTCTTCAAATGAGTATTCCCTTGATTTCCTGCACTGGCCAACTCATCCTTGCTTTCATTCTAAAGAGTTCTGGAGTCAATATATGCTGATATCGGCATATTTTCTATGCTTGCTTGGTGTCAAGCTAAGAGAACAACTGTCTTTGACCTTTGGCTCTTTCAAGCTGAGCACCGATGTTTATGCATTGCCTGTTAACTCCTCTGGTTTAGAGCAAAGGCGGGTTTGACTATTCCAATATTTAGCGTCAAGTCTAGTTCATCAACTTGAGGGCATGCAAAACCACTAGAAAAGAGTGCTTCCTGATAACTCTGTATATATTTAAAAATCTGAGACTGAAACTCAAAAATTCCTTAACCCTTTCCTCTCTCTTCCTCCTTAGATCCTCCAACATGGGATATGACTTTGGAGTTCTAACGAGAAACCCTAGGATTACATAACATTCGTTTTTCCACGCAGAATCATGTTTCTCCGACGATCCGACGACGACGCAGAGAACAAGCTCCGGCGAGGTCCACTGGCTCTAGGGAGATCCACGGGCTCTGGCGAGGTCCATCGGCTCCGATGAGGGGAGGTCGGTAGTTGAGAGGTACCGCGAGGGGGGGGGGGGCACGAGATCAAGAAATGGGGAGCCACACTTATGAAGATGTAGGGTTCTCTCATTTTAATTTTAAAACTTAATTTATGGCGTGAAAATAGCCAATTTGGGTGTGCTTATATCAACTACCTTTTTATGGGAGTTGATATTAGCAGTCCGGAATTGGATATTCGCAGTCCATTGCTATTCGTAGTTCATAAATTTTATTTTTAGTCCACAATTATATTTGCACCCCACTCCCATCCCAAATAAGTGAAGCATTTTGCTGATTTATTAAGCACTAGAAGCCTAGAGAAACATCTTAAACACTCTACAACAATTTAAAAATCAAAAAGGAAAACAAGTTAAATGACATGCATATAGGAATCAACTCTAAAACAAGTTAAATGACATGCAAACCTTCCTCTAACAAAAAAACGGACTACTTTTTGGGATTTTCACTGGATAATTTTCTTTTTTTTGAAGAAGGTGAATCTAAGAGGGGGAAAGACGACGCTACCGATAGAACTACGGATAAGATTTAGGCAACGGGAGGAGAGAGATGGAGAGAAGATTATTCGATGAGATGCAATTAGCGAGAATTAGACTGCGAATATAATTATTTATAATTTTTGAGGTGCGAATAGCGAGAATTAGACTACTAATATCAACTCTCTTTTTTATTTGCTAGCTCACATTTCACAAGAGAATAAGCTACCGAAATTCATTTTTCTTTTAACTCAATTATTCCATTTCCTATATTCATCATGTTGATCAACACCTCTTCCGGCTAATGCGGGTAGTGCTGAGTTGACATCATAAACAGTGAAATCTAATAAAATCAAGCTCAAGTGGGCATAAAGTTGAGACCAACATTATTTTTACGATCCAATTCCTACCTGATTAAGCTTCAAACTGACCCATCTTTGTTCCAAACTCGACCACTTTGATCGAGCCTAGCTGCCTCTACTCGTAAACCCTATCGATCTCTCTCTCTCTCTCTCTCTCTTGCTCTCCCACGGCACCTTAACATGGCGCTCCTTCCCTCCTCCGCCGGCGCCAAGCTTACCTCCAATGCCCTGACCTTGACCCTATTCCGTAACCCCGCCGTCCTTTTCCTCCATGGTTTCTCGTCCTCCACCTCCTCCGACCCCCCTCCTGCCGCCGATCCTTCACTGGATTCCTCTACCCGCCGTCCGCTCCGCGGTGAGGATGGGAAGGCGCCGGCGTCTCTCGACGAGACTATCTGCAAAATGATGTTCAAGCGGCCATGGACCACCCGCCTCCAGAACTCGATCCGCTTCCTTGTCCCCGCCTTCGAGCAGCCACTCGTCCACGCAGTCCTCCGCCGCGCCGGTGACCGCGACGCCAACCGCGCCCTCCGCTTCTTCCGCTGGGTGGAGAAAATGGGCTTCCACCACGACCCTCAAACCTACGCCGAGATTATTTCCGTCCTCACTCAAGCTTCCATGCTCAACCATGCCCGCTGCATCCTTCTCGACGACATGCCCAAGCGTCTCGTCCTCCGAGACGAGAACATGTTCGTCACCCTCATTAGCGCCTACGGCCGCGCAGGCATCCCCCAGGAGGCCGTCAAGCTCTTCCGCCGCCTTCCGGAGTTCGGCGTTGATCGCACGGTCCTCTCCTATGACGCTCTCTTGAAGGCAATCCTCCGGCGCGGTCGTGTTCTCATGGCCAAGCGTGTCTTCAACTCTATGATTCGTGAGGGAGTGCCCCCGGCTATCTCCACGTACAACATTCTCATCTGGGGCTTTTGCCTCTCCATCAAGATGGAGACCGCAAAACGCTTCTTCTCTGAGATGAAAGAGAAGGGCTTCTCACATGACGTCGTGACCTACAACACCCTGCTTAACGGCTGGGTGCGAGCAAAAAAGATGGATGAGGCCCAGAAGGTGTTTGACGAAATGCTCTCCGCTGGTCTTGTTCCCAACTCCGTTACCTACAACCTCATGATTAAGTGCCACGTGTCCTGCGGAAATGTAGATGATGGAATCCAGTTGTTTGAGGACATGAGAGCCAAAGAGTTGAGGGCCACCGAACGGACCTACGCAGCTCTGATGCCTGGCCTCTGTGATGACACAGGAAGAGCAGGAGCCGCCCTTAAGGTGTTTGAAGAAATGGCTGAGAGAAGAATGACTCCGAAAGACAAGTCCATATTTGTTAGACTGATCACAATCCTGTGCGGGGCCGGCGAACTGGACGGCGCGTTGAAAGTGCACCGATCCATGCACAGATTTCGCGTTCCCTTAGATTCGAAGCATTACGGCCTACTGCTCGAAAGTCTATGCAATGGTGGAAAGTTCGAGCTGGCCATGGAGATACTCGACGAGCTCCTCGAGAAGGGAATCTTGCAGGGCCTCGAAAGTGTTCCCATAGAAGCTTCTGCATACAATCCCGTCATCGAGCACTTGTGCTGCCATGGTCAAACATCAAAGGCGGAGACTTTCTTCAGGCAGCTGATGAAAAGAGGAGTCGATGATAAAACTGCATTCAACCATTTGATTTGCGGCCATGCCAAAGAGGGGAAACCGGAGCCCGCATTCGAAATCCTCAAGATTATGAAACGCCGCGGAGTTGAATCGTGTGCAGATGCTTACCAACTTCTCGTAGAGAGTTTCTTGAAGAAGGGAGAACCCACCGATGCTAAGACTGTTCTCGACAGCATGGTTGAGGAGGGGTATTTGCCGAGTTCAGCGCTATTCCGGTCGGTGATGGCGGCGTTATTTGACGACGGACGAGTCCAGACGGCGAGTCGTGTGATGAAGATGATGGTAGAGAAGGGCATGATGGAAGAGAATATAGACATGGGGCAGAAGATCCTGGAAGCTCTCCTCATGAGAGGACACATCGGAGAAGCCATTGGACGAATCAATCTGATGATTATGAATGGTTTAAGTCCTGATCTAGATAGTTTGGTGGCTTCCCTGTGCAAAAATGAACAGCCGGTTGCTGCTCTCAAGCTTGTGGATTTCACATTGGAGAGAGACTATGATATCAGTTTCTCAAGCTATGACAGGTTACTGGATGCGCTTTATGTTGCAGATAAGGTGCTGCCGGCATATTCGATTCTTTGCAAGATCAAAGCGAAAGGTGGGGTTGTGAATGACGAGGGATGCCAGAAGGTCATCAAGAATCTGACCTGCGAAGGGCACACGAAGCAGGCAGATATTCTCTCGAGAATCATCTCGGGAAGCAGGTCTGCGGAGCAGAAGAGGGGAAAGAGGATGTCGGTTTAGTTTGAGTTGAAATCCTTCCTTTATTTTTGTGTCGAATTCGTGCTTTTCTTTTGTCCACAAGGACTTGAAGGTTGCCTGCTGCTACCACCATGATTGAAGGTGTGTACCATGGGTTCTTAGTGATTTTTTAAATTGATCTTTCATATTTTCACATGTTGGTAAGATGATTTGTGGCTAAATTTGTCTTGAGTGACTTGCATGACACAAAATATGGATTCTGTATTAAAATTTTCCACATAAAATAGTAAGTGTAAACATAATCACAAGCACAAATGTCCTTGGAAAATAATGAGTACGAAAGCAAAGAATAAGACATGGGATCTGTATTTCCCGTAGCTTGTTATCACACCATCTTTACTAAGGGAAGTGCCCTACTTTCTAGATTCAAGTTCTAGATGTAATCATATTACCAATGGAGTCACTACTGGAAAACTAATTTTTAGCCACACATTTGTTTGCCAGGGTTCAAAAACTGTGGCTAATACATTAGTATTAGCCACGATTGCAAAAATCTTGCCTAAAAATTAAGTTTTAGCCAGGGTTAAAAAAAGCGTGGCTAATACGTAAGTATTAGCCACGACACAAAAAAATATGTGGCTAATACATAAGTATTAGCCATGGAAAATAAAAAGTGTGGCTATTCCTTAGTATTAGCCACAGGAACATCTATATTTTCTATTCCCATCGCGATGCCCTCCCGTGCCCTACCCCTGCGCCGCATACCTCCCCAAACCTCCATCCTCACTGCGATTTCTACCTCGCGCGAACTCCGCTCCCGCTGCCACATTTCCACAACATCGCTAGGGAATCGCCTCCAAGGCTTCTACCTCACTCCACACGGCGACGCACCTTCGCGATTCCTCCTTCCCCCACCAATTTCAACTGCACCGACCTCCTTCCTCGCGCCAGACGGCGATGCAGAGGACTGATCTAGGTAATTTCCTCTTTTTTGGGGTTCTCATTTCTTCTTCCCACTCACACCTAGGGCATCCACCAGCCCTCTTCCTTTCTCGCAAATCAACACTCCTTTATTGCCGGTTCACGCATGGATTCCCAACATCTTTCTGCACAGGGCCCTTCTAATTTTACACCCTCTAACCGAGTCTATTCAGGATGCTCACCAGGTGTTTTTATAAATTTTGTCTTATAAATACCGTTTGGTTTTCGGCTTAACCTTCTTTCAGACACTATTTTTTTCTCTCCTCTTTTTCCCCACAAAATGATATGTCATGTATATCAAATCCATTAGTTAGTTTCCATGATTTTGGATTAATCACATCAATGCAATTATTATAATTGTTTTTGCTGATTCATAATTAAGCTTTGTTCACCTCTAAGCCACTTGCCATTTGAATTGCAGCTTACCATTTCTGCATCTCTATGCCGCTAACCAAATGATTTTCATCTCTTTGCCCTGAATTATAACTCTATTTTTATGTAATCAGTTTCAGAATAATGCTTAGAAAAGATATCCAAAGCGAGGTTCATTGGTTTATGCTTTTCACTAGCGATATATTTTTAATTGGTGAGATATTTATTGAGTTAAATGAAAAAAACAGAACAATAGCAATATTATTTAGAAGATAGAAGATAAATAGATACATAGAAGATAAATAGATACATATATGTATGGTGGTTGAATATCGATATCTATCTGTTGTTTTCTCTCCTCTTTTTGAGAGTTCTATCATGGCTATGGTGGTTGAAGGTGGGTTTCCTATGCATTGTATTGGCAGCAGCTGCGGTAGCACTCATCATCTTTTGCGGCACTTTGGTCATAAGAAAGGTATGCTCATTTTTTGGGTATTTGCATCAATAGAAGCTGGCTAATGTAAAATTTGATTTACATCAAAATAGGATTTTTAGAAGTAGTTAATCAACACGTCCTGCAACAAAACTGTGGCGTTATTCTATAGCAGTTTCTGACTGGTTTTGACAATGAAAACAATATCATATAAAAAGCATGAAACTTTTTTCATGTGTAGTGTCTCTAAAGAAGGGTTTCTCTTACAGCTGCTGTTTGATCCTATTGCTTTTATCTACTTTGTGATCCAAGTTTAGTGATAGTTTTATCATGTAGTATAAATATTTAGGTGTAGGAAAATAAATACATGATAGGTTAGGAAGGCTATGGATGTGAAAGTTATACAAAAAGATAAGAGAAACCTTTTTTGTGTTTTGAATGGTTCATGGGGACCGAGCAAGAACCCAGTCACAATACACACACACATATATATATCTTTATTATATAAGTAAATATACATATCTACCAAGCACACCAATCTTTTCATTTGGACCACACGATCAAACTGCTAAAACGATTCTAACCCATCGGATTTAGGAAACCAGCGAAATATCCAACCCTAACATCTCTTCATTCACCTGCCGTCAACCCCTACGCGATAAATATGCATTACCTCCCGCTAAAAGCATTACCTCCCGCTCCCTCCTTCAACCCTCCCTGCCCTTGCAAACGACTCCAGAACCCCCTCCCTCCTTCAACCCTCTCTGCCATCGCCGCAATTATTTAGAGGGACCTTTGCGCATCTACTCCTGGCACCATATACCGCGCC
This sequence comes from Dactylorhiza incarnata, assembly GCA_033032865.1. NCBI lineage: Eukaryota > Viridiplantae > Streptophyta > Magnoliopsida > Asparagales > Orchidaceae > Dactylorhiza > Dactylorhiza incarnata. Next base: position 2,019,423 of record JAWHQI010000205.1, on the reverse strand, counting down.
TCCATAACCCGCAAATCCCGCTACATCTCTGCCATTGTTGCCATCGTCGGTGAGGAACTTCTCCACAACCATCGCGCATCTTTTTGTTGTTTCTCTTCCCTTCAGTTCAACTCTTCTTCTGCTAATTACATCAGAAACGGAGGTGAAACATTTCCGCATTTCCGTATTTGCTTTTCGTCTAAGTTCTTCTCATTCTTTACGTCCTCACTTCAATGGTAACTCCGCATCTCTTTAACTTTCCCCAACTGAAGCACAATCTTCAACACCTAAAATAAATATATTTTATTTCATTTGATTTCATATCTTGCTGCAGGTCGGTAGTGAAAACATCACACAAATCCTGAAGCATATAGTTCATTTACCATTGGTAAGGAACTTCTCGCAACTCCTCCATAAAGTTCTTTCTCCCTCAAATTGTTTCTGGTTGTCATTCTTTTAGCTTTGTACATATCATTTTATAATTTTTTTTAAATTTCTCTTACCTTCAGTGAACTTTTCTGATGTTAATTAGATCGGAAATGGAGGTCTGAAGCACGATCTTCAAGACCTAAAATAAATATATTTGATTTCATATCTTGCTGCAGGTCGGTAAGGAAAACATCTCACAAATCCTGAAGCATATAGTTAATTTACCATCGGTAAGGAACTTCTCTCAGCTCCTCCATAATATTCTTTCTCCCTAAAATTGTTTCTGGCTGTCATTCTTTTAGCTTTGTGCATACCATTTTATAATTCTTTCTCCCTAAAATTGTTTCTGGCTGTCATTCTTCAAAACCAAAATTTCGTGGGTTTTGGAAATGGGCCAAAAAACCAAAAATTGTTCGTTTGGAGAGGTTTTGAGATGAAAAGAATTCAAAATTGGATCGCTGTTCATCTTCTCCCGTACTTCATCTACTGTTCATCTCCTCCTGCAACACGAATCGCCTCCCATTTGTATCGCTTCTCCGGCTATTATAATATCATCACACACACACACACACACGAAAAGTCGAACTACAACGATCCAATGCTTCACTGTCCATGTCGGAGAACGAAGAGCGATCCAATTCTTCACTGTCCAAGTCGACCTAATCCCACTCAGGAACAAAGAGCGGCCTAATTCTTCACTGTCCATGTCGTTTGGACAGATAACGACATCGACAGTGAAGAAGAACGAGCATTCAAGCTACGAAACGAGCATTCAAGCTACGAAACGAGCATTCAAGCTACGAAACGAGCATTCAAGCTAATTTTTGGGGAAGAAGAACCCGCATTGAAAACCTATGAGAACGACATGGACAATGAAGAAGATGATCACATGATTCATTTTTGATCGCATACCCACGAAACGATCGCAAAATCCATCTATTTAGGTAAGTTTTGGGGATAGGCTTATTTTTGAAGACTCAAAACCTATGGGTTTTGTGCGAAAGCCATTCCCCTCCATAAAAAGCCCAAACGAACACCGGCATTAGTTTTCAGCCCAAAACCTTCCTCCCAAAACCGATGGGATCAATTCCATCCTCCAACAACACGAAACAAACACAAAAATTTGTTTTGAAGTACCAAAACCAATTCCCTCCAACTAAAACCCACCAAACGAACACACCCTTACCTTCAGTGAACTTTTCTGATGTTAATTAGATCAGAAATGGAGGTGAAACATTTCTGCATTTGCCTTTCGTCCAAGTTCTTCTCATTGTTTACGGCCTCACTGGAATAACAACTCCGCATCTCTTCAATTTTTTCCCAACTTAAGCACGATCTTCAGGCCCTAAAAAATTAATTTTGTAGCTGGAAGAATTTCTCATCGTGCGTACCCTCTTTAGCCTTGAGATATGCGTACCCTGTTTACCCCTGAGATTAATAAGGACAAAAATTGATTTTGTTTCTGGATGAGCCTGCAAATTATATTAAACAAGATAACTACTGCTTAAATAATTTTGTTTCTGGATGAGCCTGCAGATGCATGGTAAATCTCTGAATGAGCCTGCAAATTATATTAAGCATGATAAGTACTGCTTAAATAATGAGTATATATAAGAAAGTGCAGGAATTAGGTAAAGTGTTCATCATATCGTCTAAGTTCTACTTATTATGCATAATTATTTTTCATTAATTTGCAGGCTCATTCAGAGATTTTTCATTATATAAAATATAATTTTGTTTCTCTCATGCATCTGCCCCCCATCCTACCTCTCATGAGTTTTATCGTATCTCCCAAATTATGTCTCCATCTTGTGGAACAATTAATTTAGGCATCGCTACTCTACATGACGCAAACAAATGCCTTATCCAAATGTACTTAATTTTAATCACATGAGGATTACACGAGAACAAGGGCTCTTAAAAATTTTTACATTTAAAATCTTCATAATTTGAGAAATATTTAGAAAATACATTTATGCTTAGTTAAGTGTGAGAAATAATGAACCGCGCCCAGGCTTATTATATCTTCGACTGCTCCCGCATCTTCGACTGCTCCCGGCGTTCTATCGCTCCCCATCTGCCCTCGCCTATGTCATCGTACTCGCCAGAAGTCATCGCACAGTGGAAGCAGACATCTTCCTATAGGTCTTTCTTTTATCCTTCAAATAGGTCTTTCTTTTATCCTTCAAGCAGGTACACATCCTTCAGCTAATCCTTGAGCTAACACTCTGCTCACTTGGACTCCGCAAACCAGATTTCATAACTTTCTATTCTATAATTTATATAATCATGAAAGCATTCTTTCTTTTATCCTTCAAATAGGTCTTTCTTTTTAAACCAGCCGATGCCGGTCCCAAGTCCGGATGAAAAATGGTGAGGGTTGTGTTAGGTAGACGGCCAGCGTAAAATTTAGTCACCCTTATGAATATTGCCGACCCCACTATGGTGGGATAAAGGCTTGAGTGTTGTTGTTTGTTGTTGTATGAAAGCATTGAGAAGTCGATCTTTTATGGTTTCAAATCCTGTTCTAAAATTTATTGCAGGTTTTAAATGCACTTTGGTTTTAAAATTGATTGTATGTTTTAAAATATTAAAATCTCTGAATGAGCCGCAAGTTCTGGATGAGACCTTTGCTGAATGATTTTGGCTCTTGGTTGAATGATTTTGGTTCTAAAATTTATTGCATGTTATAAATGGACTTCGGTTTTATGTTTCATTTCTGCTCTACACATGAATATCATTTCCTCCGTTTGATTTTAGTTCCTTTTACTTTCTTTTTCTGTTCTTTTTTTTGGGTTTATTGATCCAGTTTCCCCTTACACTCCTCAACTTGGCTGACATCTGCATAAAAGATCCCAATGCAGGTGGGTGTAATGTAACACCATTCAAGTATTTTTTGCAGAATAGAAGGTCATGAACACCCCGGTGTTGGTTGTGAAATGATTTTCAATGCGGCTGTAATCTTGGGATATAATACAATTTATTTTTCTGTCTCAAACCTGTTATCATCGTATTAATGTTTTTTTGTGTGATTCGTAGAATCTTAATGTATTATAAGAAGCCACACAACATACATACACGTATGCCTGAAAACAATCAGCTTCGCCTAATATCGCCGCCACGCAGAATATGCTTGCGGGCGTAGACTATTTATTTGCTGGCAAAGGCCGCTTGAATGCCGAGCGGGCGAAGCCCGCAGCGCCGCATCGAGAACAGGCGAAGCCCGTCGAGGGGGCGGGCGAAGCCCGTTTCATTGACAAGTGGGCGAAGCCCGCTTGGTTACGGGCGAAGCCCGCAGCGACGCATCGAGAACGGGCGTAGCCCGTTCGAAGATGCTAGTATATATATATACATACATGCTTATAATTTGCTAATTATTATTACTTTGAATTTTACAAATATTAAGTATGATCTTTTGCATTAACTTGAATACTCTAAGCGTAAATTATGAACACATGTGTATGAATTAAGAAATCATATTCTATTGATTGTCCATAAAATACTGGTGATTGTACTCAACACGAAGTTTATTATTGAACTTTTGGCATTTAAAGTTTTGCATGGCAAAAGACTAAAGCTCTTTCAACTTGTTATATCTTGTGTGCTATGTTACTTTAATAGGTGGTGTTGATACTTATGTGCATGTGTGTAGAGTTTACTGGCGGTTGAACATAGTAATCCATCAGGAAAAATTCACTGTTTAATAAATAGGTGTTTATAACTTATACCTAGGGAATATTATTAGATAGATTGAAGATAGAAATTGCCATATCTGTTTGTTTTGGGAGGGAGTCCTGCTGTACATGAATTGGTTTGGATTAAACCAATCATTAGTATCTTACATTCAATACAGTTTAAATTTCAATATGAAATCTTTGTTATTGTTGGTAAGATATGTTTGAGTTTGTTTAAATATGGTTTGGGAAGAGGTGTCGCCCTCTGACTCCTCACAAAAACGTATAATATCATTAATGACTTGAACATTATTCTTTTCACTCAAGCTGTAGTGTTCTGCAAAAAATTTATCTCGTTTAATCTATATTAAATAATCTGGTTTTAGTTGGCGATCTGCACGGTGACCTTTCACAGACAAGATCTGCGTTACAAAATTGCAGGGGTTATAAGCTCGGATGGTCAAGATTCACGGATTGGTGGATATTGTTTAACAACTTGCTCGTCTTCATTTGTATGTTTATTTATTTTCTGCATCCTTCCATTTAATTTGAACTTGTTTGGTTTGTTCCATATTGAATTTTAGGAAACCGTGAGTAGAAAATTGTGAGTTGTATTACATTCTATGTAGCGTTGGCTCCAGATAGCAGTTCTATGCAACAGTTGTTCCTGTGATGGGAAAAAAGTTCTTCCTGCTAGTGGTCTTGTGAACTTCCTGTATAAGTCTGTTGTTGCTATCTGAATAATAATATGCTTTATACCTGCAACTAAAGCTTCCATAGTGCATAAACTATTGAATTTGTTTTTCTTTTTTTGAACTTCTATGGCAGGTCCGGATGAATGTAGACTTCCCGGAGCTGCATTTCTGGCCCCTATGATAAAGTACCAGTGGTCGGGGTTTCCGGGGAACCTGTCGGCGGAGGTTTACAGGAAACAGGAAGTATGAGACCAATGTGCTCATAGGGTATCATACTACACTCCATGGCTGATACACTGGTGGATTAGCCATCCGTGGCTTCCCACCTCCACCGTCGTCAAGGCTACAACCTGTTGACAGAAATGACACAATAATCCCAAGAGGGGGGGGGGGGGGGGGGGGGGGGGGGGGGGGGGTGAATTGGGATTAAATAAAATTTAAGATTTATTTATTACTTTAAAATTTTATTGAGTCTTCTAAAGAAAGCTTTGGTGAGAGAGTACCAATTTTTATAATAATAAAAATATTGATAAGTATAGTAAGTACACAAAGATCATAACATCAACAAGAAATAAAATGCTAAAGAATTAAGGGACACCGGGATATAAAGTGTTCGGATCCCCCAGGATCCTACTCACTTGCTAAGAGGCCTCCCGCTCACCTTAGCACCCCCAAAAGAAAATTCTCACTAGAATAGAATTTTTACCAGCCCTTTTCCCAAAGGCCGGTGGGACATTCAAGACCCGCACAAGTAGCTGAAATAGGTTCTGGTAATAAAAAAAATACAATAAAAGAAATTACAACAATTATCCTACAATCTTCAATATTCAAGACTTAATTAAAAAGATTTGCCAAATTTGAAAGATCGATCTGCTCTTACTATAATGATGTATGTAGATAAATGACTTAATGTTTTATTTTTAAAAAGAAAACAATTTAAGTAGATTGTATCAAGAAAGTTTGATAAATGTAGGCACACTCGTGAATGAGATAAGAGATGAATCAGTTTTGAGAAAACACAAACTTGTATGATTTAAAAGAAAGGCTACAGTTGAAACCCAAGAAAAAAAAATTAAATGATATAGTTATATATGTATAACTAGATATGAGATTTGAGCTAGTAGACTCTATACAGAAATTATGATGCTTCCGTGAAAGAAGACTTAATACAGAATTAAGAGAGAATTAAAAAAAAAACTACAGTAACCTGGCAATAGAAGGAGGTAGATCTGAGAGGATTATAACAATCTTGAAGAAAATGTTGTTATGTCATGAGGGTATGCCTTGTAATAAAACTCAATGAGGAGAATATTTAATTATTTCAGTTCTGAAAAGATCTAAAACTAGGTGATGATCTTGTGCTGTGAGGGAAACAGAGAGCAGCGATAAAAACGTACAGTAAACAGCAATGGAAAAAAAAAATCGCAGGATATAAGTTGATGATGCACACTTATTAGATCTGATCTATTTTGATCAGTAAACAGCAATGATCATGAGGTGAAGAAATCGTGAACAAAAATAGCAATGATATACTTATTAAAATCTGTAAAAATCGTAAGAAATATGAATAGATCTGCGAAGAAATTCTGTGAGAAACTGGGAAATGAAATAGCACAGACCTATTACCAAACAGATCTGAATCGAAGATGATCTGATCTATGCGAATCTAAAAGAAATTGATCTAGATCTAGAATAAATCAAGAAAGCGATAGAGGAACGAAAACGGAGATGAAGAACAGATTAGCGGCAGAATTTCTGCGGGAATCTAGTAATAGAAAACAACGCTTACTGAGATGAAGAACAGATCATCGGCGAAAATCTGCAGGATGCCGACAAGACGATGACGATCCGGCGAGATAACTCCGATCTGATCGGATGCTTGATCGGATGCTGACGGCGAGAAAACCTTGATCGGATGTTGATCGGAGGAAGACGGGGAGATAACCTTGATCGGATGTAGATCGGAGGCTGTCGGCAAGAAAACCTTGATCGGATGTAGATCGGAGCCTGATGGCGAGATGACTCTTGATCGAAGGCTTGATCGGAAGAAGAAGATCGTAAGCCTTGAAGATCCAAAGCTCTGTGCGATGAAGTTGAACAGGAACAGGAGGCTCGAAACGATTTGGCTATCGGAACATTCACGGAGAGCGAACCCTAAAAGCAATTTGGCTAAATAAAAACTCTTCCCGTGAACATGACAGGATAGCTCCTCTTATTTATATAGGGGAAGGAGAATAAGAAAATGATTTAGACAAAAGAAATGAAATTTAGACAAAAAATAGATAAAATAATAATAATAAGAAATCTGATTATAAGAAGAGGATGTACAAAAACCTTCGACAAAGCTCAACAGAAAATTTTTTTTTATTAATATATATTTATTAATATATATGTATAAATGAATGAATTTTATTTAAGAAAGTAAATGCAATGCATGATCCTAAGAGCAGACGGCAAATGATTTAATTAAGAAATGAACTTGAAAGATTTTACAATTCGAATCTAAGGGGGTCACACAACTAAGATACCCCAGACCAAATCTTGCGGCGAAACGACTTCACAAAATTGTGCCTGCATATCACAAACACTTAAACAAAATATTAGAACAAATAATCTCTAGTTTGTTATCATCAAAACATACTCATTGTAGAGGGTCAACAATCTCCCCCTTTTGATGATGACAAACTATTGATTATGGAGGGAGAAAGAAAAAATATATCATAAAAAATATAGCATGTAAAATATATGAGAACCATAAACTCCCCCTAAATATGAGAACATATGAACATAAAAAAAATGACAAGAACTCAAAACAAGAAATCCATAGTCTAGAAATTAATCTCCATAATCTAGAAATTCTCCCCCTATTTTGACATAATCAAAAAGATGTTCAACCAATTTAACACTTGATCTCAAGTGAATCCTACAGCAAATCATACACCAATTTTACTGTCAAACTATATTCAGAAAGAAAAACATTATCACATGAAACTTATACTAAACATATCAATGATCAGTCAGACTTAACTTTAAAATCATACTAAAACTTATATATAAAAAAAACATCATTCATACAGCACCTTATAAAAATTGTATTAATCAATTATATAGATGGATCTAGCATTCCTATATTCATGCGAAGATAAAAGAAGCGATCACTACTAAGAGGTTTTGTAAAAATATCGGCTAATTGATTTTCTGTATCAACATGAGAGATAACAACATCACCACGAGTAATATGATCTCTAATAAAGTGATGACGAATATCAATATGTTTTGTGCGAGAATGATTAGAATGATTTTTAGATATGCAAATAGCAGAATTATTATCACAATAAATTGGAATTTTATCACATGTTAAACCATAATCAAGAAGTTGTTGTTTTAACCAAAGAATTTGAGCAACACAACTACCTGCCGCTATGTACTCAGCCTCGGTTGTAGAAAGAGCAACTGAATGTTGTTTACGACTAGACCAAGAAATTAAAGATTGTCCAAAAAATTGACAAGTCCCAGACGTACTTTTGCGATCAATAGTACTACCAGCATAGTCAGCATCAGTATAACCAATTAATGAACATAAACCATAATTCTTTGGATACCATAATCCCAAGTTAATAGAGCCAGAAAGATATCGAAAAATACGTTTTACTGCTATAAGATGTGATTCTTTAGGATTTGCTTGAAATCGAGCACATAAACAAACACTAAACATGATATCTGGCCTACTTGCAGTTAAATATAACAAAGAACCAATCATACCTCTATATAATGTATTATCAATAGGTTTTCCACTTTCATCTACTTCGATTTTTTCTGATAAACTCGAAGGTGTTTTAACACTTTTAAGTTTAGATAAATCATATTTCTTTAACAGGTCTTTTATATATTTAGATTGAGAAATAAAAATACCATCTTTACTTTGTTTAACTTGAAGACCAAGAAAAAATGAAAGTTCACCCATCATACTCATTTTAAATTCACTACTCATATATGATGCAAATTCTTTACATAAAGAACTATTAGTAGAGCCGAATAAAATATCATCTACATACACTTGAACTAAAAGAATATCTTTATCTTTGTGCAAAATAAAAAGTGTACAATCAACATTACCTTTTGTAAAACCTTTTGATAACAAAAAAGAACTTAAACGATCATACCAGGCTCTTGGAGCCCGTCGGAGACCATATAATGCTTTATTAAGTTTATATACAAACTCAGAATGCAAATGATCTTCAAAACCGGGGGGTTGACAAACATAAACATCTTCATGAATATAACCATTTAAAAATGCTGACTTAACATCCATTTGATATACAATAAAATCCATATGACATGCAAACGCTAGAAACAAACGAATAGCTTCTAATCTAGCAACTGGAGCAAATGATTCTTCAAAATCAATACCTTCAATTTGTTTGAAACCTTGAGCAACCAATCTAGCTTTATTTCTAATTATGTTACCTTGATCATCCGATTTATTTTTGAAAATCCATTTTGTTCCAATAATAGATTTATCTGCAGGTTTAGGCACTAATTCCCAAACATTATTTCTTTTAAATTCATTCAATTCATCATGCATAGCAATTACCCAATCAGGATCAAGAAGAGCTTCTTTAAGATTGTTAGGTTCAATTAGAGAAATAAACACACTATGATTAATTTCATCCATAACTTGTGTTCTAGTTCTAATACCTATAGAAGGATCACCAATGATTAATTCTTTTGGATGGGAATCACTAAATTTCAATTCTTTTGGCAAATCATGATTTTCTGAAGGAACAACATTAATATTTAAATCATCTAATTTTTCTAAATCATCATCCAAAGGTTTTTCAACATCTTTATAAACTTCATCAAAAGTAACATGAATAGATTCATCAACGGACGATGTTCTTTTATTAAAAACACGATAAGCCTTTTTATTTAAACTATATCAAAGAAAAATACCAACATCAGCTTTAGCATCAAATTTACCCAAATTTTCCTTACCATTATTTAAAATAAAACACCTACAACCAAAAACATGGAAAATTTTTATAGAAGGTTTTCTTCCTTTATATAATTCATATGGGGTTTTCTTTAAAATAGGTCTAATGGAAATTCTATTAAGAACAAAACAAGCAGTGCTTATGGCTTCCGCCCAAAAATATTTTGGCAATTTATATTCATTTAGCATTGTTCTACCCATCTCTACTAAACTTCTATTTTTACGCTCAACAACTCCATTTTGTTGGGGAGTACGAGGAGCAGAAAAAGTATGAATTATACCATTTAAATTACAAAAAGATTCAAATAATTCATTCTTAAATTCTCCACCATTATCACTACGAATAAAAATAACTGAAAGTGATTTTTCATTTTGAATACGTGAAATAAGAATCTTAAAATTTTCAAAAACCTCATTTTTGTTGGATAAAAATAAAGTCCAAGTATATCTTGAAAAGTCATCCACTATAACAAAACAATAATTTTTACCACCTAGACTAGCAATATTAATTGGCCCAAAAAGATCCATATGCAACATTTCTAAAGGCCTAGATGTTGAAATTTCTTTCTTGCTAGAAAACGAAGTTTTTACTTGCTTACCTTTTTTGACAAGAAGAACAAACATGGTCTTTTTCATATACTAATTTTGGTAAACCAGAAACTAAATCTTTTGATTTTAATCTTTCTAAGGTCTCCATACTAGCATGACAAAGTCTCCTATGCCATAACCATGGATCATCTAAGCAAGATTTTAGACAAATGATTGATGCATTTTTATTAGCAAATAAATCTAAAATATAGACATTTTCAAACCTATAGCCCATAAGAACATTAACATTTTCCTTTTTAATATAACATTTTGAAGAAACAAATTCTACACTAAAGCCAACATCACATAATTGACTAATGGAGAGTAAACTATGTTTCAAGCCATCTACATATAACACATTTTTAATAATAAGATTAGAATTTGGAATTTGAATTTTACCTTTGCCAAAAACTTTTCTTTTTGTATTGTCTCCAAAAGAAACAACACCTTTAGCTTTTTCTTTAAAAGACATAAATATAGATTTATCACCTGTCATATGTTTTGAGCACCCACTGTCTAGATACCATTTGCCTTCACTCCCACCATTATGAAGACAAACCTATATGAAGAGAATCATTTTCGGACTTTTGGTACCCAAACAAAGTTGGATCCATACATGTTAGTTTGAAAAGGTAAAAGATGTGTATGAGAGGGAACCGTGTGTGCTAATTGTAAACTACGAGATGTATCATTCTTTGCATAACAATCAAAGGAGACATGCCCTTTTTGCTTACAATAATTGCAAAATATATTTAACGAGCTATCATGAAATGAATGAAAGCGACGATAATTTTGAGCACTAGAATTTCGTATATAAGATTTATCAAGATTTGATGAATAATGTGAATTTGAGATATGTGATTTTTTAAGTAATTTAAGTTTAGCGTTTAAAATGATAATCTCTCTTTCAAGAGACACACACAAAATTGATCTTTCATTTAACTTAATATTTTGAGATCTAAGCATCTTACATTCATTTTTAACTTTAATTAATTCATCAAATGAAAGAGAAGATAATCTATCAAGTAAAATTTTATTTTCTTGAAGTAAAGACTCATTTTGCTCTTTTATTACATAAAAATCCTTTTCAAAATCTTGATCATATTCTTGTGAAATAGAAGGTACACATGATAAACTATTTTTTTGTTCATTTAGTTGTTTTTCTAAAGTTAATTTTTCTTCTTTTAAAATTTCAAAATCATTTGATAATATCTTATATTTTTCTACAGTTGGCAAGACATTATTAAGCCGTTCAGAAATAGAAAGAATATCAGTTTTAGCATTTGTTAGTAAAGAAATATTATTATCATGTTCTATTTTTAATTCTTTATGCTTTCTTTTTACTTTATTGAATATATGCAATAATTTTTGAAAATTTGAATATAACTCTTCATAAGAAGGTTGTACCTCTTTATCGGAATCAGACGATTGCTCACTATCAGTGTGAGCCATCAAGCATTTAGCTTCTTCTTCAGAACTGGATTCAGCACCTGATGTTGCTTCCTCTGAATCCTCCCAATTTGCGATGTAAACCTTTTTCTTCCTTTTCTTCTCGAATTGTGTTCCATCCTTTTTCCTTTCAACATTTGCTTTCTTTTCATTTGTGTCCTTTCTTGAATAGCAATCTGCTATCATGTGACCGGGCTTTCCGCATCCAAAACATACTGCTTGTGGCTTATCACCTGAAACAGCTTTCTTGTACTTAGAGTTATTAAACTTATTGAATTTTTTACCTTTCCCTTGACTCTTGAATCTAAGATGCCTTTTGATGAAATATGCAAGATCTTCTTCAGTTATAGACTCGGATGATGAAGATCCCGAATCCTGTACTTTCAAGGCTATATCTTTTGTCTTTCGAGATGCATTCACTTCTTCTTTTCTATCAGACAATGTTAGCTCATATGCAAGTAAAGAACCAAGTAAATGATCAAGTGAATAAGTAGATAAATCTTTAGATTCTTGAATTGCTGTGACTTTACCATCATATAATCTAGGTAGACTCCTAAGTATTTTATTTACCTTTTCTTGATTAGTATAATCTTTTCCTAGTGAGTATAACCCGTTTACAATTTTAGTAAATCTAGTAAACATCTCAGAAATAGATTCAGAAGGTAACATACTAAATAATTCATATTGATGAACAAGATTGTTAATTCTACATTCTCTTACTTCATTAGTACCTTCATATGTGAGTATTAATTTATCCCAAATTTCTTTTCCAGTGGACAGGTTGCAAACACGCATATAATCATCCGGTTTTAAAGCACAAAAAAGTATGTTCATCCCTTTAGCATTTAATTCCGCTAATTCTTTTTGAGTAGTTGACCATTTCTCAAATGAAGTTTCTAATGTAACTCCTTCTACTACGGTAGTAGGTGACTTACAACCTTTTTGGATTAAATTCCACATAGTAAAATTTATATATTGTAAATAAATTCGCATTCTATTTTTCCAATAATCAAATGGAACATTATCAAATAAAGGTGGCCTAGAAGTAGATTGACCTTCAGATAAAGCAGTCACAAAATTTTGTGCCATTTATATATAGGATCTTTTCTAAGGAGGTTAGTCCAAAAATAATAAGGAAGTAATAACCTATGCTCTGATACCAATTGTTGACAGAAATGACACAATAATCCCAAGAGGGGGGGGGGGGGGGTGAATTGGGATTAAATAAAATTTAAGATTTATTTAATACTTTAAAATTTTATTGATTCTTTTAAAGAAAGCTTTGGTGAGAGAGTACCAATTTTTATAATAATAAAAATATTGATAAGTATAGTAAGTACACAAAGATCATAACATCAACAAGAAATAAAATGCTAAAGAATTAAGGGACACCGGGATATAAAGTGTTCGGATCCCCCAGGATCCTACTCACTTGCTAAGAGGCCTCCCGCTCACCTTAGCACCCCCAAAAGAAAATTCTCACTAGAATAGAATTTTTACCAGCCCTTTTCCCAAAGGCCGGTGGGACATTCAAGACCCGCACAAGTAGCTGAAATAGGTTCTGGTAATAAAAAAAATACAATAAAAGAAATTACAACAATTATCCTACAATCTTCAATATTCAAGACTTAATTAAAAAGATTTGCCAAATTTGAAAGATCGATCTGCTCTTACTATAATGATGTATGTAGATAAATGACTTAATGTTTTATTTTTAAAAAGAAAACAATTTAAGTAGATTGTATCAAGAAAGTTTGATAAAAGCAGGCACACTCGTGAATGAGATAAGAGATGAATCAGTTTTGAGAAAACACAAACTTGTATGATTTAAAAGAAAGGCTACAGTTGAAACCCAAGAAAAAAAAATTAAATGATATAGTTATATATGTATAACTAGATATGAGATTTGAGCTAGTAGACTCTATACAGAAATTATGATGCTTCCGTGAAAGAAGACTTAATACAGAATTAAGAGAGAATTAAAAAAAAAACTACAGTAACCTGGCAATAGAAGGAGGTAGATCTGAGAGGATTATAACAATCTTGAAGAAAATGTTGTTATGTCATCAGGGTAAGCCTTGTAATAAAACTCAATGAGGAGAATATTTAATTATTTCAGTTCTGAAAAGATCTAAAACTAGGTGATGATCTTGTGCTGTGAGGGAAACAGAGAGCAGCGATAAAAACGTACAGTAAACAGCAATGGAAAAAAAATCGCAGGATATAAGTTGATGATACACACTTATTAGATCTGATCTATTTTGATCAGTAAACATCAATGATCATGAGGTGAAGAAATCGTGAACAAAAATAGCAATGATATACTTATTAAAATCTGTAAAAATCATAAGAAATATGAATAGATCTGCGAAGAAATTCTGTGAGAAACTGGGAAATGAAATAGCACAGACCTATTACCAAATAGATCTGAATCGAAGATGATCTGATCTATGCGAATCTAAAAGAAATTGATCTAGATCTAGAATAAATCAAGAAAGCAATAGAGGAACGAAAACGGAGATGAAGAACAGATTAGCGACAGAATTTCTGCGGGAATCTAGTAAAGAAAACAACGCTTACTGAGATGAAGAACAGATCATCGGCGAAAATCTGCAGGATGCCGACAAGACGATGACGATCCGGCGAGATAACTCCGATCTGATCAGATGCTTGATCGGATGCTGATGGCGAGAAAACCTTGATCGGATGTTGATCGGAGGAAGACGGCGAGATAACCTTGATCGGATGTAGATCGGAGGCTGTCGGCAAGAAAACCTTGATCGGATGTAGATCGGAGCCTGATGGCGAGATGACTCTTGATCGAAGGCTTGATCGGAAGAAGAAGATCGTAAGCCTTGAAGATCCAAAGCTCTTTGCGATGAAGTTGAACAGGAACAGGAGGCTCGAAACGATTTGGCTATCAGAACATTCACGGAGAGCGAACCCTAAAAGCAATTTGGCTAAATAAAAACTCTTCCCGTGAACATGACAGGATAGCTCCTCTTATTTATATAGGGGAAGGAGAATAAGAAAATGATTTAGACAAAAGAAATGAAATTTAGACAAAAAATAGATAAAATAATATTAATAAGAAATCTGATTATAAGAAGAGGATGTACAAAAACCTTCGACAAAGCTCAACAGAAAATTTTTTTTATTAATATATATTTATTAATATATATGTATAAATGAATGAATTTTATTTAAGAAAGTAAATGCAATGCATGATCCTAAGAGCAGACGGCAAATGATTTAATTAAGAAATGAACTTGAAAGATTTTACAATTCGAATCTAAGGGGGTCACACAACTAAGATACCCCAGACCAAATCTTGCGGCGAAACGACTTCACAAAATTGTGCCTGCATATCACAAACACTTAAACAAAATATTAGAACAAATAATCTCTAGTTTGTTATCATCAAAACATACTCATTGTAGAGGGTCAACACAACCCACCTCCACAACCAACTCGATGTGCAAATCCAAGATTGGGCCGTCTCCAGCCAAATCCTCAAAAAGGTGAGTTCTACTAACTTTCCTTTCATCTACTTCAAAAGTGAGAGTCATATTAACATAAATTTGAGGTTAAATAGGGAGAAAGAGGAAGATTATAGAATATGCACTACTTTGCTCGTTTTTAAGCAATTATTGATTGAACGGTATTTTTTCATGGCTACATGAAGGTTGAAAAAAACTCTATATCTTTCTTATATTGGTTATGTATGTCCATCTATCATGAAATAAACCATTTTTATTTTTTGTATGATGAGGGTCATGCCTCGTCTGATGATAACACTTGGTTCAGTCTTGATTTAAGGTTTACACAATTTGATTTAACACAAACATCTACTTTTGATTCCAAATAGCTTAAATTATTTGGAGTCTTTCTCTTATTTTATTTTAGCTTATTGGATTATTTCTCAATGTAATTTTTTGTACTAATATAGTTCCTAATACATAATCTTCAAATTGCTAGAACATCAGAGCTGGTTAAATTCTAGTGTTCTCGTTTAAGTTGCGGTGAGTATATAATATGATGTCAAAGCTTCCTAAAGAGCAGTTGGATAGGGGTGTTATTTGTTCCTCAGCTGAAAATCATGCCCATGGAGTTGCACTGGCTACTAAGAAACTAGGATGTGATGTTGTTATTGACATGCCTGTTACAACTCCAGAAATCATGATTTCATGAGTCTAAATTGGAAGTTGTCTTTATTCATGCCCATGCAAATATTAATAGCAATTTTGATTTGGCAAACTCATGTGCTAAACAGTTAGGCATCTTTAGAATGAGTAAAAACATCGGAGTTTGTTTTAATTTGAAGTTCTGATGTAACTATGTTTCTGTCTGCAGTGAAATCAGTTCAGCATTTAGGTGCCACAGTGGAATTTTACAAGTGAATGCAGCCTTTTTTCTTAATCTTTTGTTGTTTATTCCTCCCTGTTAACATAGTTATTTGATTATTTAGAAATCAGCCTTGATATTTTTGTAATGTACCTTTTAGCAGATCTCAACTTAAAGAAGATGCCTGAGCATGCATCATCCATGCTTCCCTGTGCATATATATATATATATATATATATATATATATATATATATTTGAACTGCTTCCTTGTGCATGCATCATCCATGCGTGTGATGTTCCAACAAGACAAGCATGATAAATCCAGAACAAATGTGTTTTGAATCTCAGCCATTTCGGTGTCCATCTGCTGTGCATGATAATTCATTGTTCTATCTCGCCAAACATCCAGACCAGGGCGCCGGCTTGTAGTTTTTTTAAAAATTACATAATTAATTATTTGCCATGGCTTGAAGCCATGGCTAATAGTTTTTAAAAAATATCGAACTTACTATTAGCCAGGGTTTCAAATCGTGGCTAATAGTCAGATTATTTGCCACGGCCTAAAGCCGTGGCAAATAGTCTATTTTAATTGTATTAAGAAGTTTTTGCCGGGGTATGAAACCGTGGCTAAAAGTTAAGTTATTAGCCACGACAATATTTGTTTGTGGCTAATACTTTTTGCCACGGCCAATCCGTGGCTAAAATTTTCTCCACGCGACCTTTAGCCACGAATTTTTCCCGTGGCTAGACCATGACAAAAGTTCTTTAGCCACGGTTTTGGATTTTTGCTAGGGCAATTTTCCCTGACCAAAAGTCTGTTTTCTTGTAGTGAGTGTTTATAGGTAAGCAAGCACAAGACCTCCAATGGCTATGTAAGGACAAAAGCTAATGGATAATAGATTGAGGGTTGAGATGATTCCGACAACCAGGTTTTTAGTGGATGAGATGAGTTGCGATTATCAAGATTTGATGGTGAAATCCTAATGGCTAGGAGACAATAATGTCCGTGGTTGTAGATGTGGTAGAATCCTAATGGCTATAGAGAAGAGATCAACCATTTGTGGGATCTGACTATTATGAAGGTTTTAGATGGTGATCAAGGGCTAGTTATGTTATTTATAATCTAACAATTAGATGGTGATCAAGGCTATGCAAATGATTAAGGCTCTGTTTGGTTGAGGTGTTGCTAATGAAATGCTGCTGATAGAAAATAGAGTTTGAGATGAGTGTTGTTTTTGGAATACAAAGTTTTGTAAAAAAAACTGTTTGGGTTAAATGGAGTTTGCAAAACAGATTTTTGAAAAAATTGTTCAAGAACAAAATGGAGTTTTGGGTGACGTACATAATAAAATTACAAGTTTTTGTTATTATTAACAACATTCACATAGGCAGTTTCACCTTAAATTCGAACAAGATACATGACTTTCATTTCTAATAAGCCATTACTCTGGATCTTATAATGCTTCAGATAAGATATACATACACAAACACAAACTCAAACATATTTCCTCTTTCTTAGCAGGCCAGTTCGTGAAAGTTTGTGGAAATAAAAAAAAAAATTAGTTCTGTCTGCTACAAAAATGATGGAAATAAAAAAAATAGAAAACAAATATTGTTTGCCTGACAAGATGGGTAGATGCAGCAAAGGAAAATCACAGGTGATCTGTCAGAGAAGTTGTCAAAGAAGTCTAAAAGAAGATCGAGTAAACGTTTTTTTTTTGCTGAGCGCCCACAATCCGGAAGAGATCTCCCCCTTTCCATATCGTGGCTCAGAAGGGGAGCAACCATTTCTATATATATATATATATCTATGTTAGAACAGATTATTAGTTTCTAATATATATATATATATTATAAAATTATATAAGAACTATATATATATATATCTTTTATTATATTAAAAAAGTACTTTGAATCCTCTAGCTTTAATTTTGGTCATCCAATGAAGACCGTATTTTTAATCTCAGCCTTACAAGTCATTTAAATGGAGAGAGAGAAATAAAGAGAGAGGGGAGAGAGGGCGGCAGAATCCTTGTAGCCCTCCTATCCCTATATGAGAGAGGGTCATCCAACCAGTATCATCAGTCTTGGAGAAGGAGGAAAGAGAATGTGAGGGAGAGAGAGCGGGGGGGGGGGGGGGGGGGAGGGAGAGAGGGAGAGGGTGGTGGCAACATGGGAGATAGAGAGGAAAGAGAGTGAGTGGGGCCCACAACATCATTGTACGAAGTAGAAAGAAAGAGAGAAAGAATGAGCGGAAGAAAGAGAGGAATAAACATAAGCGGGAGGGAGAGAGGGCGGTGGCAGCATTGGAGAGACAGAGGAAAGAGAGTGAGTGGAGCCCACCACATCATTGTATGTGTCGGGTATTGTAGCCACAATAGCCTTGATTTGAAGAAGCCCTCCTTGAACTAAGATGAATTGAATTTGTATTTGATGTTGTATTTTAGCTTTGTTATTGCAGGATCTTAATTGCTAAGTACAAACCAATGCCAGATTTCAATGATTCATAAAACACAGGGCTATGCAATGTAATTCCTCATTGTGTAGAACATAATGTTGACTCATGTGAAATCTCACTATTGGGATGTACTTCATATTCAAGTACTAAGGAAAAGTCAAGTAGGAGCTGTTGTTGTTTTCTGGAATGGAAGAAAATTTCTCTAAGTAGAATTCATCGAGTACTCTCGAGAAGACTCGATCAATTCGTCGAGATATCTCGTGAGGACTCGTTCAGTTCGTCGAGTTTTCTCGAAAGGCTGATGTTAATATCTTAACTCATTTTCGTCGATTGATCAGTTGATCTCTCGTGAACACTCGACGAATTCGTCGAATGCTCTCGAGAGATCTTGTGATTACTAAGTTGAAGGTTCTTCTAGGTTCAGTTTTCAGCCAAGTGTTTTTCGTCGAGACATCAAGAAGAATTCGTCGAGTCATTAAGATCAATTCGTCGAGTAATCTAGGGACTTCACGAGTACACTCGACGAATGAACTTAAGAAGGTTTTCTTTTTCAAAGTGTTGACGGCTTACCTCTAGGGTTCCTGCCATGTACAATACACGTGGAGGTGTGTCCCGAGGTTTTGTTTTTAGCCGTTAGAGAAGGATCTCTATAAATAGTCAAAGGTTATTTTCATTAACCCTAATCATGTATAGAAATAAAAAATCGCAAATCGCTATTCTGTCTGTCGGCATTCTTATTCTCGAAAAGGAACGTTCTTGGAGCCGACAATTTTTTCTCACGATTCTTCTCAAAGAAAAGAGTCGACTAGATGTCTGTTTTCAGATTCTTTCAAGTTCATTCAAGATCTAGTTGATTCCTAAGATTTCAGATCCAGTGCTCAAAAGCTAAAGTTTCTTTTCTTCTTCCTCTTTCAAGTTCAAAGCTTTCAACTCAAGCAAGGAAGAAGAATACTTTATTTCAGATCTGAATGAAAATCTCTTTGAGATTTCAGAAGATTGTTTACAATCTATTTGCGTTGTAAATACCCTTTACATTTTGTAGGAAGTGTTTACTTCCGAGTTTGTAGATCCTTGTTGGAAGGATCGAGTGTAGGAGACGTTGGGCTCTGAGTTTGTTAGAGTGGGAGACTCTGAGTTGTAAGATTTGTTTAAATCTGAGTTTTAGTGAAGTAGCCAAGTTTAGTCCGAAGTGCTAGATAGGCGAGGCGGGAAAGTGGACGTACCCATTTTGGGGAATCACTATAAATTCTTGTGTTTGTGCTATGTGCTCTTTTTCTGTGTGCTTTTGTTCATAAGTTTTTAATTCCGCTTAAAGCCATATAATTCACCTATTCACCCCCTCTAGGTGATTTATGTAACAACTAGATACTTTCAATTGGTATTAGAGATAGATTGTTCATTAAAAGGTTAACACCTTGAACAAGACCTCTACCTGTTAAGAGACAACATGTCTGGAATGGATAGAACCAAGGATTCCTCCGTGAAGTTGTCAGTCTGCACCAAAGAAAACTTTCCGATGTGGTAGGAAAGAGTCAGATTCTCCATGGAAGCCGCCTATCCAAGAATATTTCAGATAGTTGAAGAAGGTCCCCACATTCCTATGACTGCATCTACTGTAAATGCAAATGTGCAGGTTCCCAAGAAGATGTTAGATCTAACTAAGGATGAAATCGCTCTTGTCGCCTTGGACAAGAAGGCTAAGAATATTATTGTCAGTTCAGTGGACGATTCAATGCTACAAAACTTATTTCACTGCAAGTCAGCCAAAGAGATGTGGGATTCTCTGGTTGTTCTGATGTAAGGTACCGAAGAAGTAAGAGATGATCGAAGATCTGTACTAAATCAGGAATACAAAGCTTTCAAGCAAGATCCAAGAGACAACATTTCTGACACCTATGAAAAGTTCTTCAAGATCGCCAACGGTCTAAGGAATTATGACCGTGAATTCACTGTCGGCGAACTAAATGTTAAGTTCTTGAGATCCCTGACGAAAGAATGGAATACCAAGGCAATTGCCATCAGGGAATTTGGTAAGTTGGCTACAATGGAGCCACAAATTCTGTTCGGGAAGCTTCTTTCCCATGAGCTCAAGTTAAGCATCAGAAAAGCAGAGGAAGAGGGAAGCAAGACTTTAGGAAGAGAGAAGTCTATGTCCCTGAAGGCCGAATGGTCTAGAAAAGGCAAAACTGTGTCACCGATCAGGACACAGTCATCAGATGAAGATGATGAATCAGTGGTTTTCCCCTCAAGCTCTGATATGTCTGATGGAGAGTTCTCGTTGCTCTCCAAGCAATTCAAAAGTCTGCTTAACAAGAGAAAACAAAGAAGAAATCAGTCCTCCTCTTCAGATCACAGAAGATCACGATGTGATGGTGATCATTACAAGAAAAGCTACAACAACAACGGAAGGTATATATCAAAATCGAATAAACATATTTCTTCTGACGTCATTTAATACTATTGTAATAAGCCAGGGCACATGATTGCGGAATGTCCGTACAAAAAGAAGGAAGGATCTAGAAAGGAAGAGAAGAGATCCTTCAAAAGCAAGAAGAAAGAAGAAAAGAGCTTCTTAGCGAAGAAGTCAAAGACTCTTAGCGACAACGACTCAGACGAGTCAAGCTCAGATGAAGAAGCCTACTTTGGGCTTATGACTCAAACAGCTGAGGATAACTGTGACACCCCTTATGAGGGGAAGGTAAATTCTCACACTCCTCTCTCTGAGTCTGAGACTGGATCCAATGCGGATGAAGGCTACTCTTCTGAGGAAGATTCATATCTTCTAGTTCAATATAGAGCAATGTTGAAGGGATCGATTTGACAAATGCTGCAAGGTAGTCAAATCTCATGCCAAGGAGATTGAGTCTCTCAAGGCAGTGAAATCGGATCTGAGGGAGGAAATTGCGAAATTGACTCCTCTCAGAGATGAAGTCCAAATTTTGACAGACGAACTAAAAAGCTCTACTGAACTAATAAATATGAAAGAGAAGTTCATAAATGAACTGGAAGAAAAGTTAGTGGTGGAAAGGAAGCTAGTACAAAGCTTCTCCAAACCAAAGACTATCCTTCCGCTCGTTGATGGATTTTCAGCTCCTAAGAAGGGTAGTGGTCTTGGTCACGAGACCGAGAAAAATAAGGCTGCTAAGAGAACAATTGTCTTTTAGGGTTTCAAAAAAAAAATAGAACAACTGTCAAAGGTAAAGGAAAGGCCACTCAAAGTCAACCATCCTTCAAGAAGGTTGTTTTTCCGACTAACAAGTATGACTTTGAAACATCTTATGGTCACTTTGGTAGACCAACTCATGTTGATTCTAATAAAATTAACCAAGGATGGAGCCGACCCCAAAACTTTGGTACGACTGCTCTCAAAGTACCTTATGAAGAGATAATCCTCAAGGATTATGGTTCATTCGTGCATGGATCGGAAGCTAAGAAAGCACCAAAGAGCAAACTTATTGCTGCTAAGACACTTGAGAAGAAGGAGCCATGTGTATGCTGTAATCATGAGGCCTCTACTTGCAAGTCAGTAGCTTCTGCTAGACCTCCCGTTCAAAAGGTGAAGTAGGAGAATAAGAGAAGGTACAATCAGTTTGATTGTTGGTGATGTGGCAAGGCTGGTCACTTTGTGTCATAGATTACTGGTTCAATCCTATGAATTATTAGACTCCACGAGTTAACACTGCAAGAATGACCCCTCGCACTGTTAACATTCCTAGTGGTGGCCATCTAACCAAGAGCCAAAGACCCAAGTCTGTTTGGGATCCTAAGGGCAATTGAATTGTGAATGCAGGTATGTCCAAAGGCCAACAAAACGCCTTTATGGTATTTGGACAGTGGATGTTCACGACATATGACCGGAATAAGGAGCCTACTTCAAAGTTATACCTCAGTCAAAGACGGTCCAAAAGACATTTTTGTTGGATCTGATCGTGGAATTACAAAAGGCTATGGTATGATTTCTAACAGTATAGTCTCTTTCACAGACATCACTTATGTTGAAGGATTACAACATAATCTCAGTAGCATAAGTCAATTATGTGACAAATGTTATATAGTAGAGTTCTACAAGGACAAGTGTCTGATAAAGTCGTCTGATAACTCAGAAACTATTTTAACAGACACTCTGAGTAAAAATATTTTTTGCTTAAATTTTCTTTGTTTAGATACTTCTACACCAGTGTGCTTTTTAACAAAAGATAGTGCATCTTTATGTGACCAATGACACAAGAGACTTGTTGGATCTTGAGGCGCCCTTAGAGGGGGGATAAGCGTTTTAGAAAACTATAAGATTTTATAGAAAACGTTTGTGATTTTCTAAGAAGTAAATTGAAACAAAAAGCAAAGAACTAGAAATCAATTTTATGGAATACAAAGGACATGATTAACTTTAATAAAATTGATTATAAAAATGGATTTTTATGACACTAGAAATCAAAGGCGAATATAATAGACTCTTTTGGTTTTCTATACCGACTCTTCTCACTAAGAACCGTTTGACTTTAGCCGATCTCTCCCCAGATACGACCTCAAACCGCTCTAGTCTTTCTATCCCCGGAAAGGCCTCGAGCACCCCCTAGATTTACTCCCTAGACCTAGTCGCCAACATCCGCGACGAATTCCCTCTAAGCCGCGCACGGACCTAGTCGCCAACAACCGCGACGAATTCACTTAAACGATTACAAAAGATAAAGATACAACAAAATATTAAAGACAAATTAAAAACTCCCTATGAAGAATTCTGGAGACGGCGAAGACTCGCTGAATATCGTTGAAGTCGAAGTGTGCGTTCTTCGCATTGGGTTAGTGTTGATCCGATCTTCCTTCGAATTTTTCTCTTGAATTTGTGTGGGAGATGGTGGTCCGAAAATACGGCCCTCACAGAGTTTCTGAAGTGCTGGAATAAGGCTCCTTGGGATCGATAGTTGAAGAGAACGAATGCCACATATTTATAGGACAGGAAGCTAACGCCGACGTTAAGTCTAACGTCAGACGTAGATTCTGTATAGAAATAACTTGATGACTCGGATTTTCAAAACAGGAAAAAGATTCTGCATCTTTGGAAACATTCATTTTAGGCAACCTTAACACTGGCTTTGAGGCTAACGCCTGACGTTAAGCCAAATCATTCCCAAAATGCTCCTGCAATCACGACAGCTTCCCTCCATGCCATTTTCGTCTTGGTGGGAACGAAAGTCAACGTCGGCGTTAAGACCTAACGCTTAACGTTAGATCACATTCTTCTTTTCAGCTTGTGAGCAAGTCCAGACCAACAATACATCATCCTAGTGTCATTTTTGTTCAAACCTGCATGCTAAAAACACAATGACAAACAAGATCAAATACTAGTAGGATTTGTTATTCTCAAATCAAAGGGATGCGGAAAATCATTTTCCAACAATCTCCCCTTTTTGATAATAACAAATCCAATAGAGATAAATCAAATTCATATATAAGAGATGTGTTTTTAGAAAGATATATGACAGTAAGTAATCATAGAGATAAGTATATAAGAGATGTGTTTTTAGCAATTATAGTTCGTTAAATTGTGCTCCCCTTTAAACTAGTGAATCCTACTCCTTAATCATTATGATTTATCATTTTATTCTCCCCCTTTTGTTATTAGCAAAAGAGCGTAAATTGAAACAAAACTAGAATAAAGAAGATAAAAGTTGGGACAAACTAAGAGAGGATAAGAGTTTTGTTTAAGCATAAAGTAAGTCATGATCGAGCTAAGATAATGAGTAGCACAGTGAAAAAAGAATGTTATAAGCATGAGTAATAACATCCCTAGTACCTTATCAACCCATTCTTCAACTTGTTAGAAAATAATGAACAAAAAAGTTTGAAAGATAACACTTGATGAAAAAGTGAACAAGTGTTTGAAAAACACATGTGAAGAAGAGACCTTAAAAATAAGCATGAAAAAGCATGGTAAAAAAACATAGTCAAATTAGTAATGCGGAAAGACAAAACAAAGTTACTAAGATTAGCATTTTTGTAAAAACTATTTTTGTTTTGGTTTGACCCTTCCAACAATATGTCTAGACTCTTCACATTTGAGCATTTACTTTGAAAATTTTCCATAACTAATAGGCAAACATGATTTGACATTTTCAAAAGGATTAAGATCTACAATGTAACTAATTCATAATTCAAGTAAAGGAAACATTGTTGAAATTATGCATTGCATTCTTGTGCATTTGCTTAAATTTTTAGAGAATCATGTAAATATGCATTAGGATTCAATTCTCATGAGTAGAAGCTTTATGAAAAACAATGATGTGTGCATAAAAGTGTTTTGATAAAAGTATACATGTGATATAATAAAAACACATGACATATGTAAGAGAATAGTAAAAACAATATTAAGATTGTAATCATAGAGTTTCTTTCATACATCAATTCTAGAATAAAATTTCAAAGCACAATAAAATAGTACAACTACCAAGGTGCTTCGCCCACACAATGCTCATTAAGACTTATCAGAGAGCGAAGTATTGCTTGGGGATCACATAAGCATTTTTCATAAATTTCTATTTTAAGTGATCCGGTGTACAAATAGAAGTGATGAAGAAAATGTGTTTACACAAGACACTTTACAATTCTTTCCAAGGTGCTCAACCTCACAATGCTCATAAAGACTTATCAGGATGGTGAGTAGTGCTTGGTGGAGTTATCTTTGTCATTGATATTCATATATTTTTTTTTAATTTTGGGACAAAGGTCTCCGAATTCACTTGTTTTTGCAAACACTAACAATATTGAAATAACACTTCTATATGTGCAAGAAATATTTTGTTTGAAAGATGGTGTAGGTAATATAGACACACAACTTAATAAGTTAAAGCTTAATACACTACACAATCATGCAAGAATAAGATTATAAGCACATGTAGATTACCAAACAAATAGTGAGTGAATGAATCATTGTTTAACATAAAACATTACTCATACTTAGAAGCATGCTAGACAATCATACATAATTTTCTACATACTATTTCATTGCACATAATCAGATTAAAGTTAAGGCATGATAAGATAAAACAATGTTTAGAAACTTGAAATGAAAATTAGATATTGATGTAAATCTTTAAGTGTATGTCTAATCAATTTTTTACCATTTGTAATGAAAATATTAAGATGTTTTGCTCATGTGAAATGTTATAATCAAACCATATTTAAACAAACAGAGAAAATGCATAAAAATACCAGAAATAATTTAGAAAAAACAGAATGAAACTTGGGCCAAAGAAGCTAACGCCTGACGTTGACTTCTTAACGCCCAAACAGACTACTACTTTCTTATGTTTTTGTTTTTTTTTCTTTGGATTAGAGTTTATGTATATGAACCTTCTTAGTGTAGAAATTTCAGAGAATTTGGAGATGATTAGAAGACTATTTATGCATATTTTTGGAGATCTCGTGATTACTAAGTTGAAGGTTCTTCCAGGTTCAATTTTCAGCCAAGTGTTTTTCGTCGAGACATCAAGAAGAATTCGTCGAGTCATTAAGGTCAATTCGTGGAGTAGTCTAGGGACTTCATAAGTACACTCGACGAATGGACTTAAGAAGGTTTTCTTTTTCAAAGTGTTAACGGCTTACCTCTAGGGTTCCTGCCATGTACAGTACACGTGGAGGTGTGTCCTGAGGTTTCGTTTTTAGCCGTTAGAGAAGGATCTCTATAAATAGTCAAAGGTTATTTTCATTAACCCTAATCGTGTACAGAAATAGAAAATCGCAAATCGCTATTCTGTTGGTCGGCATTCTTATTCTCGAAATAGATCATTCTTGGAGCCGACAACTTTTTCTCACGATTCTTCTCAAAGAAAAGAGTCGACTAGATCTCTGTTTTCAGATTCTTCCATGTTCATTCAAGATCCAGTTGATTCTTAAGATTTCAGATCCAGTGCTCAAAAGCTAAAGTTTCTGTTCTTCCTCTTTCAAGCTCAAAGCTTTCAACTCAAGCAAGGAAGAAGAAGACTTTATTTCAGATCTGAAGTAAAATCTCTTTGAGATTTCATAAGATTGTTTACAATCTATTTGTGTTGTAAAAACCCTTTACATTTTGTAGGAAGTGTTTACTTCTGAGTTTGTAGATCCTTGTTGGAAGGATCGAGTGTAGGAGACGTTGAGCTCCGAGTTTGTAGGAGTGGGAGACTCCGAGTTGTACGATTTGTTTAAATCTGAGTTTTAGTGAAGTAGCCGAGTCTAGCTCGAAGTGCTAGATAAGTGAGGCGGGAAAGTGGACGTACACTTTCCGGGGAACCACTATAAATTTTTGTGTTTGTGTTGTGTGCTCTTTTTATGTGTGTTTTTGTTCATAAGTTTTTAATTCCGCTTATAGTCATATAATTCACCTATTCACCCCCTCTAGGTGATTTAGGTAGCAACTAGATACTTTCAGTATGAAGAAAAAAGAAAGAGAGAAAAAAAGAGCGGAGGAAAGAGGGAAGAGAGAACGGGAGAGAGGAGGAAAGAGGGAAGAGTGGGAGGGTGTCATCTAATTGTTATTTTATTAAAAAATAAATATAGCTGTAACCGGCGAGCACAAGTTTCATGCGGGCGAAGCCCGCCCTAGTGCATCAAGCACGTGCGAAGCCCGCTCATAAGCGCGCGCATCCCGCTCGAGAGCGAGCGCAGCCTGCTAAGAGTCAGCGAACACGGGCGAAGCCTGTATGGAGCTGCTCGTGTGTGTGTGTGTGTGTATATATATTTATATATATATAATAGCCCCTCTTTAAACTATATTAGTAAGTTAGGTGAGTTGGTTAAACATGGTGGGTTGTTACAGAACAATTAAATAAAATACAAAACATTAACAATAAAATTAGAATTCTTTGCTAATTTAAAAAGGATAAACTACCTTGGTAAAAAATCTTTAAAAAATAGAAAGGAATAATTTCTTTGCTAAAATTAGCCAGACTCATATTAGCTAGTAGGATTTTTTTTTGTTTCTAAATTCCTTGCTAACTAAAATTAGCAAGGAATTTAGCCAAATAACAAGGAATTTAGCTCCTTGTTAATCAAAGTTTTCTTGTAGTGTTTGCTCGGGTATGGAGAAAAGAGTCACGGGTCATTAGTCCAGCTTTTCCCTCAATCCTTGGACGTGCCTGAAGTAGAGGAGTTGTTGTCACCAAACTCCCACTTTACCTGTCTTCTGTCTAAGTGCTCCCGCCTCCATGTTTTTGCCGCTATACTCTCTAGCGGCTCTATAAATTCTTAGGATCCTCTCCGTGAAGCTCTGGAAGTTCTAGCACGGATTGAGGAAGAAGGTAAGAGGGAAGATGTTAACCTCAAAAAATGAACATATTTATAATCCCAGTAATTTGGTTGCACACGGTTAGGACGCGCGGTTGTGCGCCCAATCATGACAGTCATTAGGTGATTTGGCGGGAAAGTTAGCGACACTGAAACTAAAGAGGGCTGGTTGTCAGAGGATAATGCTTGGTCGTGCCTCAGTAAAGGCACGATCGTGCCACTATTCGCACACCAACCTTACCCTCAGAATTATTGCATGCAACCGACCCGTGTGTCTGTGAGTGGTTATGCGCCTGTGAGCGGTCGTGCGCAGAGGAGGCGCACTGGCAAAATTCCTGAACTTATGAATTCTGCTTGAATTTTATTTTGTTCAGGCAAGATCGTGTTGAATCTCAGGGAATGTACATGCATCTGCCCATGCGCAAGCGCATGGTCGTGCAAGAAGGATGCACACTGGCAAATTCCAGAACTTTGATTTTTGGGCCAATTATTTGAGTTACTCACGCACAAAGGCGCATCCACGCACGGACACGCTCGGGCACGTACCCGAGCGTGTAAAAACATGAAACCCTCCTAGCATCTGCTAGCCGCATTTGCTCCTGACTAAATTGCCTGGATCGATGCCCTGGTTCCCCTTCCAGCTTTCTACTTTCATTGTCAGTGACTCACTCAGCGTATCTCCAGGTTAGAGCTGAGCCGACGAGTAGTAGAGCATTCGAGCAACCCTCCTTGGTGTTCCCATTCACCACTGCCAAACAAGTTTTCTCCTTTCTGAATACTTGAGAAGGCTTTCTCTATTCTGATACTCGGGCAGGCTAGCAACCCTCCACCGCCATTCATCTCTCGCTTCTTTCTATTTTCTCAATCTAGTTTTTCTTTACTTACCTGATTCTTTGAGACTGTGGGAGAGTGTCGATCTATTTACGGAGAGTTCTTAAGGTTCTCGTTACCTAATTTCCAAAGGTTCTTTATTGATACCTAATTACCTGATTCTCAGCTTTATTTCTTAGTTTTTTATTTTGTTCAAGTCTCTTATTCGGTTTAACTTCATTGCAAAACCTTCAAATTTTTTCAAATTTTTTTGTGTGGCTCTTTTTGTGTGTTTTTGTTTCGATATTCCAAATTTCCCAATTCTAAAGTCCACACTATTTTAATGTTTGACTCTTTTAATATTCCTAATTTTCTGTAATCTAAACATGCCGCCTCCGACGCTGTTCTTCCATCTCGAGGAGAACACGATTCTTCTTCCTACCTGATTAGGGATTCCTGAGCATCGAACACAACAAGCAAAAAGCAGATGTTGGAGCTGTTCTTCCATCCCAAACAGAGCTAGCATAGGTAGTCAAGTTAGTTGTTCTGCTAACATATCTTTATAGTTCTGCAAACATAGCTTTATAGTTCTGCATGCAGTCCAGCCAATTTTATGAATAATTCTAATTCATAGATAGTCATGTTCAGACAATTTCAGTTCCATTCATATCAGTTATCAGTATTATCAATGAATTGGAAATTTGGGAAGTGTTATGATTTATAATGCGAAATTGACATGTGACAATCTAATACTATTTATTTGAAGAATTCATGTTTATTTTCTAAATTGTGCCCGTGCTGGGAAAAAATCCTAGTTCTGCCCCTGCTCACTCGTGACAATTTGGTTGCACATGGTCAGGGCAGGGTCGTGCGCCCGATCGTGATGGTCATTAGGTGACTTGGCGGGAAACTTAGCGACACCGAAGCTGAAAATGGAGGGTTGTCAGAGGATATTGCATGGTCGTGCCCCAGTAGAGGCACAATCATGCCACTATTCGCACACCGACCCTACCCTCAGAATTATTGTATGCAGTTGGCCGGTGTGTTTGTGAGCGGTCATGCGCCTGTGAGCGGTCATGCGCAGAGGAGGCGCATGGGTAAATTCCAGAACTCATGAATTCTGCCTAAAAAATTTATTTTGTTCAGGCACGGTCGTGCTTAACAAAGCACAATCGTGCCAAATCTCAGGGAATGTACATGCATCTCCCCATGCGCTTGTGCACAGTCGTGCAAGAAGGGTGCGCACGGGCAAATTCCAGAACTTTCGTTTTGGGACCAATTATTTGAGTTGCTCACGCACGGCCGTGCTTCATGATATACCACGGATCCGTAGAGAGTCCTCCAAGTCATCAATCCGCATCCTACCTCGGTTCTGTAGAGAGCCCACTAGGTCGTCAATCCGCATCCAAATGTTGTCATTGGGTGTGTCCGAGGTAGAAGAGCCGCTGTCACCGATCTCTCAATTTACCCATTTTCTCTCCAAGTGTTCTCGCTTTCACGTCTTCGTCGCTACAACCTTCTAGCTTCCTAGTGCCCTTCAGATTCTCCTCCTTGAATCTTTGGTTTTGGTGGAAGAAAGCTCTCTCTGCCTAGAGGAAGAAGAAATGAGAGTGAAAAGCCCCTTTTCAGCTTCAAAAAATCCTTTATTTACTCCCAGTAAATTGGTCGCGCATGGTCTGGGCGCACGGTCGTGTGCCCGATCGTGTGCGGTCCTTTGGTGTCTTGGCGGGAAAGTCAGCGATGTCGAAAGTAAAGGCGTCGGGCTGTCAGAGGATAAGACACATCCGGTTCGCTATTCGCACACCAACCTGACCCGGGAAAATATTATATGCCCCCTGCCCTTGTGCAAATGCACGGTCGTGCGCGAAGGAGACGCACAGGTGAATTCCAGAACTCTCGATTTCTGCCTGAATTTTATTTTGTTCAGGCACAGTTGAGCACAACAAAGAGCATGGTCGTGTCGAATCTCAGGGAGTGTACATGAATCTCTGCCCGTGCGTTGCGCCAACGCGTGCGTTGCGCCAACGCACGGTCATGCTATTTGATAAGTGTAACTTTTATAGATATGTGGCCCGCAAAGCCTAAGACACTTCCATTCTTCTCCCCGAGCTTCGTTGCGTCCAACACTTCTTATTCATACACTTACTGTGTGCTCTATGAGCAACAATGTGGTAGGGATGCATGATCTTCTTTACCTTTATAGCATGGCAGAGCGAGTCCCCGTCACCTTAAGCCTCATTGTGTCTCAGTTTCTCTTGCAACGGGCAGATGATATCCGTGTAGCGAGGATTTGCGGTCCACACTATATTATAAAATTGTTTAGGGGAATGGGCCCCTGTGATGATATTCCGGCCATGCAGTCTGGTTTCTAACGGTGGCCCAATCTCGTTTGCCACACTCTTCTATCCACCTCATTCGAAGGAACCCGACAAGTAATGCCCTGGAGTATATTTTGGTGGAGCCTTAGCGTGCGGCAGGTCAGTACGTCATTAGGGAGGATGCTGCGGCGAGGGAGTAGGAGGCTCGGGAAGCGGCCAGGCAGGAGCATGAGCAGGCCAGCTGAGGATGCAACAAGGGAAGTGAGGGTGAAATGTTCATTTGTTCACGTTCGTCCGTGGAGGATTATCCTAATTTTTATCAGCAGATGATGGATCAACTGGCCACCATTGGACTGAATGGCCGAGCAGATTTATCATCTTGGATCTCATTGGGGAGTAGATCTATCCCACCCCCTGGCAAGTTGTTTGAGCCTAGGCGTCAGGATAGGAATCCTCCTGCCAATCCATTTTGAGGGCTTCTTTTCTTTTCTTTTCTTCTATTGTTTATGCCTTTTGGATGCGTGGATGGATGGATATTGTGGTATATGGACTATTTAAATGTAGTCTTGTGTTATGGAACTATCTTGTTTGGGGTTACCTGTTCTGGATGATTTTTATTCTATATAATTCTGCTTTAATACAAGTATTTGGTTCAGCTCAAAGATGTTAAACATCAAACAAATTTATAGTCTAACTATACTTAGGCCATGTTTGGTTTAGTGATGGCGTTAGTGAATGTTGCAGTTGTAAACTGTAGTTTGTGAGCGTTGTAGTCGTAAACTGTAGTTTGTGAATGAAGTGGTCATGAACGGTGGTTGTGAACGAAGATCTGTTTGGCAAAATTTAAAATTTTCTACGGTCATGAACATAAAATCAGTTTTGAATGTTTGATAATACATGAGTACTGTGGCGTGTTTAAACAATTACGAATTAAATTATTTTTAATTGATTTTATTATTAATGAAACAAAAAACCTGATTCTGATTGTACTGTTTTCAATTCCAAATATTTTATACTTCAGTCCCAAATATTTTAATAAATAATCAAATTGCAATCAAGGCGAGCAGTGGTATGAGGCATATCAACTCTCCTTTCTATACAATATGCCCCCATCATTAGACCTGTATTTCTCTATTAGCCACAAATTTGAGCAAACAATTTACTTTGAATCCAACTTTTTATATGAACAAAACCTTGGAAGTTGATTCAGAAGCAAAACCCCGGCTAATGGCAAAATAAATGACATTCATTCGTTCCAGCAAAGAAAACATCAACTGTCAGGCGTCAATTCTTATAATAAATTGAAAACATTAGACTTTGTATCTTTTAGCAGGGCCCTGATCAACCTAGATCACAGATGGTGGGGAAATGGATGGGAGATCAAAGAACAAATGCAGTAATGGAAATGGCCAAAGAATCTACAATTTGATCTCCAATGTATCGGTTGAATCGCGATGTTCTATTCATTGCAAGAGGGAAAGAGAAAATGGTACAAAACTACAAGAGGTTGAGTCCACGACAAGCCCGACGAGGTCGACGACAACAGAAGCCCCAAGGACTCTAGGATGAAATGGTTGAGTCCACTACAAGCCCGACGAGGTCGACATCTTTGTTTCCCGATTTTTCCAAGCTAATGAAAATGAGTGGGGGCCAATTCTTTTAATTTGAATAATTGGAATAGGAAAGGTATTTCAATAGATGCTTTAATAAGTGTTATAATATTAGAATTCAAGTGCTTACAAATCATGAAAAAATTTGATACTCTCAATAAAGTGATTCTAACAATTTGTCATGAGCAAAAAATGGGAGCTGCGGAGATGAGAATGGTGGATGTGTGGACACACGACAACAAACAACAACACTCAAGCCTCTATCCCGCTATAGTGGGGTCGTCTATATGGATCCTTTGTCGCCATTGCGCCCTATCTTTAATAATAGCCTAACTAATGCCTAAGTACATCATATCTTTCCTTATAGTTTCATTCCAAGTCTTTTTTGGTCCACCCATCCCCCGTTTAACATGTCTAGTGACTAAACTCTCACAACGCCTAACAACTGCCTCTAATAGTCTCCTATGTACATGTCTGAACCATCTTAATCGAGCTTCTCGCATCTTCTCTACAATTGGTGTCACTCATGTCTTATCGCTGATACATTCATTCCTAATTTTATCATGTCTCGTGTGACCACACATCCACCTAAGCATTCTCATCTCCGCAACTCCCATTTTTTGCTCATGTACACCATTCACTGCCCAACACTCAGAACCGTAGAGCATTGTTGGCCTAATTGCAGTACGATAAAACTTGCCTTTAATTTTTAATGGTACTTTACGATCACAT
The DNA here is from genome assembly GCA_033032865.1 of Dactylorhiza incarnata. Taxonomy (NCBI): domain Eukaryota; kingdom Viridiplantae; phylum Streptophyta; class Magnoliopsida; order Asparagales; family Orchidaceae; genus Dactylorhiza; species Dactylorhiza incarnata. The sequence goes on along the minus strand of JAWHQI010000205.1, from coordinate 1,986,085 downwards.
AAGATCCCAGACGCGCATCTCCACTTCAACCAACCTGCTTGGATTCTATGTATCACATCTTTATCTACACCTCCATCTTTTTGAATTATCGATCCCAGATATTTAAAGCACTCACTGCGGGAAATATCTTGGTTACCCAATTTAATGACGGAGTCATCCGACCTTCTTGCACAACTAAATTTAAGTTCTATATATTCCGTCTTTGTCCTGCTCAACCTACAACCCTTCTTTTCTAAAGTGTCTCGCCAAGATTCAAGTTATCCGTTTACACCCTCGCGCGTCTCATCAACCAAAACAATATCATCTGCAAATAATAAACACCAAGGTATTGCTTGTTGGATATGTCCGGTCAGCTCATTTAAGATAAGGGTAAAGAGATAAGGGCTTAAAGCCAACCCTTGATGTAAGCCAACAACGATAGGCAATTCCTAGATAAGACATGAGTGTGGACACACAAGACTGCATAAAATTAGGAATGAATGTATCATGGATAAGACAGGAGTGGCACAAATTGCAGAGAAGATGAGAGAAGCTCGACAAAGATGATTTGGACACGTACAAAGGAGACCATTAGAGGCACATGTTAGGCGTTGTGAGAGTTTAGTCACTAGGCATGTTAAATGGGGGAGGGGTAGACCAATAAAGACTTGGAATGAAACTATAAGTAAAGACATGATGTACGCAGACATTAATGAGATTATGACTAAAGATAGGGCACAATTGCGACAAAGGATCCATATAGCCGACCCCACTATAGTGGGATAAAGGCTTGCGTGTTGTTGTATTTTATACTTAATTTGAATTAAAAATTGCCTGCCTTAATTAACATGTTACCTAATTTGACGGATCTTTTTATTCATGGAGTTATTGAACGATCACATCATGAAGCCGTAAAAACAAGCACGAACGATGTGTGCGATACAAAAACAGTACACGCATGATACAAAATAAACATGCGCTAAATAGACTTGTGCTTAAATAAAGATGCACGATACATGTGCGGGTAAAAAAAACAATGTGATGAAGTTGTAAGTTTATAGGTTTGTAGTCTAAATCACCTAGAGGGGGGGGGGGGGTGGTGAATAGGTTTCTTTTTATTTTTCCTCTAAGTACCCTAGCTGATTTCTGAGTTAGTTTAAGCAAATCAACAAACATAGAAAGCACACAAGAATTTAGTGTGGTTCCCCAAAGATAGTGTGTCTTTGGGTAGTCCACTTTCCCCCTTCACCCTTCTAACAGTGTGTTAGACAGGGCCAACTCCTCCAACTCAGCTCCAAGAGCTTACAACACAGATCCCTCAGGATCTCTCAGGTTTTTCCAAACCCTACCTCAGGCTAAACAGCCCTACCTCAGATCAGCTCCTGATCCTACAGCTCAGACCCCTTCCAGGTCCTACAACTCAGAGGAATCCTCCTCCTACAGCTCAGGCCTTCAACCCTACAACTCAGGCTGTTAAGCCCTACAACTCAGAACCCTCAGGTTCCTACAACTCAGAGGAATCGTCCTCCTACAGCTCAGGCCTTCAGCCCTACAACCCAGGCTGTTAAGCCCTACAAATCAGAACCCTCAGGTTCCTACAACTCAGAGGAATCCTCCTCCTACAGCTCAGGCCTTCAGCTCTACAACTCAGGCTGTTAAGCCCTACAACTCAGAACCCTCAGGTTCCTACAACTCAGAGGAATCCTCCTCCTACAGCTCAGGCCTTCAGCCCTACAGAAAAGTTTAGTTGAACCTTACTACAGCAGACAGCAGTTAAAGTCCCCTGTAGTTCCTGCACACCTGGTGCTTCCTTGTAGCTGGAGATGTTGATGTTAGCTACTATCTGATCTTCCTCTTCAAATGAAGGTTGGAAGATCTCCTTTCTCCTTCTTGTAAAGGAGCTAACTTTCTCTCTCAGTATCTTCTTTCTTGTTCAGTGAGCAAGAGGAGAGTGAGGAGAACACTGGCCGTCGATGGAACAGTCTCTTGTTTGTTTTGCATGCGACCGACTCTTTCAAAGTTGCCCTAACTTCTTCTTTTATACATCTCTGATCTTCAACGGCTCTTAGCCGACCTTCTGACAAGTATGGGAGAGACTGATGGACCCCATACTGCTTTTCTGCAGCTTGCGCCACGAGCAGAACTCGCAATCTGCGTTCGACGAACTCGACATACTATGTTCAATGATTTTGCCAAACTCTGCAGTCGACGAACTCGCCATACTCTGCGTTCGACGAACTCTCCATACTCTGCGTTCGACGAACTCGCCAAACTCTGCGGTCGATGAACTTGCCCAAGTCTCAGCTGATTCTTCCTTTCTGTGTGCGTTCGACGAACTACCTTCTGAGTTCGATGAACACGCCAACTCTCAGCTGTTTCTTCCTTTCTGTCTGCGTTCGACGAACTGCCTTCTGAGTTCGACGAACACGCCAAACTCTGTGTTCGACGAACTAAGTTCTGCGTTCGACGAACGGCTTTCTGCGTTCGACGAACACGCTGCTTCTCAGCTGTTTCTTCTTTTGTCTCTGTGTTCGACGAACTGTGTTCTGCGTTCGACAAATACGCCACGTCTTAGCTGTTTGCTTCTTTTGTCTCTGTGTTCGACTAACTGTGTTCTGCGTTCGACGAACACGCCACGTCTCAGCTGTTTGCTTCTTTTGTCTCTGTGTTCGACGAACTGTGTTCTGCGTTCGACGAACACGCCAAGTATCAGCTGTTTCTTCTATCTCGTCTCAGCGGTCGACGAGTTGTGTTCTGCATTCGACGAACGGCTTTCTGCGTATGACGAACACTCCAAGTCTCAGCTGATGCTTGCAGCTTCTCAACGACAGCTGATCTCGTCTTAGCGGTCGACGAGCTGTGTTTTGCGTTCGACGAACGGCTTTCTGCTTTCGACGAACACTCCAAGTCTCAGCTGATGCTTGCAGCTTCTCAGTGGCAGCTGATCCCATCTCAGCGGTTGCTTCTTTCCCGACACAGCGGATCCGCTGAGACAGCCAGTCGTCTCAGCAGTTTTGACTCTTCGTCTCAGCGGTTCTGCTGAGACAAATCTTCATCTCTTGGGAGATGATTTCTCCTTCTCTAAGGGCATGATTGGCCCTTTCTCTTGAGTCACCTGTGCCTGTATATCTTACAGAAATATGGTTTATCAAATACAACTTGTACTTAGTATTGAGTGTGAGGCCTCTTCAAATCAAGGGAACATTGAGGGTCAATTTCCCAACAATCTCCTCCTATTTGAAGAAGGCAGAACATTCCCAATGCTAAGGTACATTCCCAAATAAAAACATATCATGAAAATTAACTATGTAGCATTAATGATAACATTGCTTAAGATAACATTGTTTAAGTGTAACAACCCCTAAATATAAAATAAAACATTAAAGAGGAATGTAATTCTCTAACTGCAGCCCAAACCCTCCCCTGTTAAATCCCGAGCAGCCTCCCCCCGGTTTAAATCCCGCAAAGCTAGGGCTCCCGTCTCCCGTCCCGTCTCCTGCTCGCGATCTCGCTCTCGCTCCCGTCTCCCGCGCATAGCGCCGCCTGCCACTCCTCCTCCCTCCAGCGCCTCCTTCTGTCATGGCCGACGTTGCTTCCGCCTGCTCCTCCAGCCGTGGCCGTCGACCCCTGTGCCTCCTCCTGCCTGCGCCGGCAGCCTCAACTCCTTCTCCTCCAAGGGGCTGGCAGTCAGCCCGTTTCCTCCTGTTCTGGCCGGCAGCAGCAGAGGGCCGCTCTCCTCCTCCACCTATTCTGGCCGGCAGCAGCAGAGGGCCGCTTTCCTCCTCCTCCTTCGGCCAGTGAGGGTAGCAGCCCTCCCCGCTCGCTTTGTCAGGCCGGCAGTGGCCTTTCCCTCCTAGGGTTTCGCTCGAAACTCCTCTTCGTGGATCCTTGGGTAATATTCTTCCTCCTCCCCCCTCTATTCAGATTTCTCTTGAATCCCTTGCAAATTGTTGTGCCCCTAGTGGTGTCTATGTTGTGATTCATGATTTTACCCCATTATAACCTTCCAATTTCTAGGTCTCCGTGCTCCCCGGCGCCTTTCACCGCCCTAATTGGCGAGATCTCTCCAAAGCCCTCTCCGATTTAGGGTTTCCGCAACCTAAGCGCCGCCAAGTCTCCGTCTCTGCGTGGAATCTCTTCTCCCCTCTCTTTTGAGAGAGGTAATTTTTGCTAAGCTCTCTTTTGTTAATTTCCATTTCGTAGAATGCTTGTATTAGCGTAGTAATCTATGCTATGTCGCCTTCGTTGTGCTTGATCAGGTTCTTGGAATTTTGCTCGCGCTATTTGGCCGCCTCCGTCAGCTTTAAGTTATTTAAGGCAAGTAGAGATCCTTCTCTCTTGCAAACATTGAGCTGTAATTCATGTGTTTGTTCTTATAATTATAGGTTTCACCTTTGAATCCACGTTTCATCAAATAAATTTAGATCTTAGATCCCTGATTTGACTTGTTAATAAATTGAGGTTTTCACGTGTTTGAAATGACACGAATTCGTGAACATGAATGATGTTATTTTGATTAGTCACCTAGATGAATGAATTCCTTATTTGATGGATAATTCAAGGAATAATAGATTGTTGAGCATGTGTAACAAGCGTCGTGATAATAATAGTAATGATCTCTGGTTAACAAGTATATGATCAGTGTTTTTCTATCATATTCGGATCGTACACATGTTTACTTAGAAGTTAATCGTGTCTTGAAATGGATCAACCTGAATGAATTCTTGGTATCCTAGAAAATGATATATACCAATCTTATTACTCGTGAATACTTGGATCCAGAAGTTTCCAAAACTCTCTATCGAGTTCTCTGAACATCGAACCTTGTTTCTTATGTCTGTCTAGTTCCAAGACTTGGTTAAATAACGTTCTATAACTTGATTCCTCCTGTTTCACATTTATAAAATATACTCTTGTATATCTAAATCAGAATCTTGGTTACATGTCTTGATATGCTAGAATCCACGAAATCCTGCGCTAAGTCGTTAATAATGTAAGTAAACATTGAAAGGTAAGGTTTAACTAACGCAACTCCTTGACTTGGGTTCCCTCTTGAATCCCTAATGGGAACAAAGGACCGGTTATAGCGAGCATAAATTTCTGAATCTCCTGAATCCGTACTTGAATCTGTCTGAATCATGAATCCTGCGCGTCAAACAAAAACACCTACAGTTTCACTTGTTACAACTTATGTTATTACATGAATCTCTTAGGTCCTGAGTGTCATAAGCATTCTTGAAAACTAGGGTTTAGGTGGTGCATCGTCTTGTTTGCATGGTCACGGTAAGCAGGAAATACTCTTATTCTAGTAAGCCTTACACTTGGACTTGAGTGTGAACCATGCGGGTGCCACTATTAACACCTACGCATTTCATAGATTACAGCTTATGTCATTGCAAAATAAATGTTTAGGCTATACTTCGGAGTAGTCTAATAATTCTAGATATTTCTGCTTGTCTCACTTGCTTGTCTGTCTTGTTAGCTCTGCTTCATGAAAAATGGTACACAAATATTCTGTTTCTCCTGCTCGTATTTTATTTTGCTTGCTCTTGTGTATTTTGATGTTCTGAGGCTTTCCTTTCTGTTTGGATTTGCCTTAGTGTTCGTGCCTGCGCCGCCTGCTCTCTGAGGCCGATCTGCGTCAAGCACAGGTTTTGTGTTTATGTTTCATTTCTTTTACTGTCGGATATTTCTGTTATGTAGTAATTACGATCAGCCATTTTCTCCTGTTTCATGGACAACTGCTAGGCTAAATATTATATGTACTAGAATTTGACATATTTTGCATGTTCATTCATTTGCGATGATCACTGCATAAATTTCTGTTCCAGAACTTGTATCTTGAGCTTTTACTAAAATGCATGTGCACCTGTTTCAAGTTATCATATTTTAAAGCTTCCGCAACAAAACAAACCATTTTTCTTCAGATTAATTGTTTTTAAAACTATTTGTAGTATTTCTGTCTCCGCCTTAGCATGCATGGATTTCTTTTCGCCCATGCCTGTGGCATCACGGCCCTCCCCGAAGCGCACTCTGACTCTTGTCGAGACGGGTCGTGACAGTTGGTATCAGAGCTAGGTTGTTTGTTTCTAAAGATAAATTATTTTACAATTATCAGATATTTTAAATCTTATTTTATAAATATATGTACATGCATCAATTCTTCACACACCTTGTCATTATTTTTTGTTCGTGGCTGAAACACGCACACACTCACTCATAAGCATGAGTAGTATGCACACGAATGTTAAGGGGTTATGGGCAAACTTAACATTTTTGTGTATATGAATTCCATTAGGAATTACACCGCTTGCGAATATTAAATTGTATGGGCGGTTTAATATTTTCAAGTGCGTTGGCATTAGAGTCTCAATATGCATGACATGTTAAGTGATATGGGCGCTTACCATGACATGTGTATCCATTCATTGCATTCATATCATAAATCATTGCACAAGTGTGAAGCCAAGAACAACAATAATGATTGCACACGCATGGTTTTACTATTTGCTTGACATTGCACACGATCTCATGGTTGCACTTGCATGATCATTACCTAGAGTTGTCCAATGAAAATGCTGTAATTATTACATGATTAATGTATCTGACGGTATGAAATGTGTTAGAATCTCTAGTTTCAAAATCCCGGTATTCGTAATCGGTGCTTCCTGTTCTGCTTGTCTATTGATCTCATCTGATTCTCCAGTATCTCCTTCTAGTTGGCTCTTAAACGTCAGCATCGCAAGTAAGTTACCCTTTCGTGCAAAGATTATTATTTTTGCTCCGGAATTCTTGAGTCTTATCTCTCAATTCTGAGCTAAATGAAGCAATTTCTGTATCCCCTGAACCCAATCCTTCGTATCTGGCTATACCCGCTAAGATCTTAGAGAATCAAGTACGCAAGTTTTGAAAGAAAAATCATCCTTGTGATTGCTGCGTTTTGAATGCATGAAAAGTCTGAGTAATTCTTTTGAGAATTTGAATCTGATATGCGAAGCAATTATCCGCCAATTTTCTCTTGATCTCGGTTAGTCTCCGTGCTTGTTTTCCTTTCTGTTTCAGCATATTCATAGTTAACTTCCATGACTTGACCTGCAAATCTTGTTTGGAATGAATGACATCTGAATCTTCGCCATAAGAGGTCCCATTCAGGGAATCCTCAGAAAGTTTCAGGACGAAACTTCTTAAGTAGGGGAGATTGTAACAACCCCTAAATATAAAATAAAACATTAAAGAGGAATGGAATTCTCTAACCGCAGCCCAAACCCTCCCCTGTTAAATCCCGAGCAGCCTCCCCCCAGTTTAAATCCCGCAAAGCTAGGGCTCCCGTCTCCCGTCCCGTCTCCTGCTCGCGATCTCGCTCCCGCTCCCGTCTCCCGCGCATAGCGCCGCCTGCCACTCCTCCTCCCTCCAGCGCCTCCTTCTGTCATGGCCGACGTTGCATCCGCCTGCTCCTCCAGCCGTGGCCGTCGACCCCTGCGCCTCCTCCTACCAGCGCCGGCAGCCTCAGCACCTTCTCCTCCAAGGGGCCGACAGTCAGCCCGTCTCCTCCTGTTCTGGCCGGCAGCAGCAGAGGGCCGCTCTCCTCCTCCTATTCTGGCCGGAAGCAGCAGAGGGCCGCTCTCCTCCTCCTCTTCCTCCTTCGGCCAGTGAGGGTAGCAGCCCTCCCCCTCGCTTCGTCAGGCCGGCAGTGGCCTTTCCCTCATAGTGTTTCACTCAAAACTCCTCTTCGTGGATCCTTGGGAAAGATTCTTCCTCCTCCCACCTCTATTCAGATTTCTCTTGAATCCCTTGCAAATTGTTGTGCCCCTAGTGGTGTCTATGTTGTGATTCATGATTTTACCCCATTATAACCTTCCAATTTCTAGGTCTCTGTGCTCCCCGGCGCCTTTCACCTCCCTAATTGGCGGGATCTCTTCAAATCCCTCTCTGATTTTGGGTTTCCGCAACCTAAGCGCCGCCAAGTCTCTGTCTCCGCGTGGAATCTCTTCTCCCCTCTCTTTTGAGAGAGGTAATTTTTGCTAGGCTCTCTTTTGTTAATTTCCGTTTCGTAGAATGCTTGTATTAGCGTAGTAATCTATGCTATGTCGCCTTCGTTGTGCTTGATCAGGTTCTTGGAATTTTGCTCGCGCTATTTGGCCGCCTCCGTCAGCTTTAAGTTATTTAAGGAAAGTAGAGATCCTTCTCTCTTGCAAACATTGAGCTGCAATTCATGTGTTTGTTCTTATAATTATAGGTTTCACCTTTGAATCCACGTTTCATCAAATAAATTTAGATCTTAGATCCCTGATTTGACTTGTTAATAAATTGAGGTTTTCACGTGTTTGAAATGACACGAATTCGTGAACATGAATGATGTTATTTTGATTAGTCACCTAGATGAATGAATTCCATATTTGATGGATAATTCAAGGAATGATAGATTGTTGAGCATGTGTAACAAGCGTCGTGATAATAATAGTAATGATCTCTGGTTAACAAGTATATGATCGGTATTTTTCTATCATATTTGGATCGTACACATGTTTACTTAGAAGTTAATCGTGTCTTGAAATGGATCAACCTGAATGAATGCTTGGTATCCTATAAAATGATATATACCAATCTTATTACTCGTGAATACTTGGATCCGCAAGTTTCCAAAACTCTCTATCGAGTTCTCTGAGCATCGAACCTTGTTTCTTATGTCTGTCTAGTTCCAAGACTTGGTTAAATAACGTTCTATAACTTGATTCCTCCTGTTTCACATTTATAAAATATACTCTTGTATATCTAAATCAGAATCTTGGTTACATGTCTTGATATGCTAGAATCCACGAAATCCTGCGCTAAGTCATTAATAATGTAAGTAAACATTGAAAGGTAAGGTTTAACTAACGCAACTCCTTGACTTGGGTTCCCTCTTGAATCCCTAATGAGAACAAAGGACCGGTTATAGCGAGCATAAATTTCTGAATCTCCTGAATCCGTACTTGAATCTGTCTGAATCATGAATCCTGTGCGTCAAACAAAAACACCTACACTTTAACTTGTTACAACTTATGTTATTACATGAATCTCTTAGGTCCTGAGTGTCATAAGTAAATCTTGAAAACTAGGGTTTAGGTGGTGCATCGTCTTGTTTGCATGGTCACGGTAAGCAGGAAATACTCTTATTCTAGTAAGCCTTACACTTGGACTTGAGTGTGAACCATGCGGGTGCCACTATAAACACCTACGCATTTCATAGATTACAGCTTTCATTGCAAAATAAATGTTTAGGCTATACTTCGGAGTAGTCTAATAATTCTAGATATTTCTGCTTGTCTCACTTGCTTGTCTGTCTTGTTAGCTCTGCTTCATGAAAAGCGGCACACAAATATTTTGTTTCTCCTGCTCGTATTTTATTTTGCTTGCTCTTGTGTATTTTGATGTTTTGAGGCTTTCCTTTCTGTTTGGATTTGCCTTAGTGTTCGTGCCTGCGCCGCCTGCTCTCTGAGGCCGATCTGCGTCAAGCATCAGGTTTTGTGTTTATGTTTCATTTCTTTTACTGTCGGATATTTCTGTTATGTAGTAATTACGATCAGCCATTTTCTCCTGTTTCATGGACAACTGCTAGGCTAAATATTATATGTACTAGAATTTGACATGTTTTGCATGTTCATTCATTTGCGATGATCACTGCATAAATTTCTGTTCCAGAACTTGTATCTTGAGCTTTAACTAAAATGCATGTGCACCTATTTCAAGTTATCATATTTTAAAGCTTCCGCAACAAAACAAACCATTTTTCTTCAGATTAATTATTTTTAAAACTATTTGTAGTATTTCTGTCTCCACCTTAGCAGGCATGGATTTCTTTTCGCCCATGCCTATGGCATCACGGCCCTCCCCGAAGCGCACTCTGACTCTTGTCGAGACTGGACGTGACATTAAGCATGCTTTGATACCTTATGACAGGTTATGTAAAGCTTTGACTAACACATAGGTTATCTCCCCCTTTCAAACTTAGATAATATTAAGCTTATTCATAATCATTACCTTTGATAACTTTATCAGAGGGCTTACTCTGAATTGGACATAGCATTGGCCATCTCCCCCTTTCTGGTTTGTTCAATTATTTTTCCTTTAGGAATTGGGAGGGAACCACTACAGCATTTGTCAACTCCCCTCGACCTGATAACTATTTTCTGTAATGGCTGATCTTGTTCATTTTGAACAATCCATTTTAGCTCCCCCTCATTTGGAGCATATCTATTGATCTTATGATTTAAGGGAAACCTAAAACTCAGCTGAACCAGATTTTTCTGATTCAGCTGATCATCTTTCTTTAAAATCAATAGGAGTAGAGATACTTACCTTGAGGAGGTAGTCCTCAATTGATGTTGAATTCACAAAGGTTCTACACAACAGCTGTGGCCACCTCTTTCTCCACCACCTCTTCAACCCCATTGTTTGTCTTCTCCACTGCAGGTTCTTGTCTTGGCATCTCTTCATAAGAGGGTAGAACTTCCATGGTGTCAGTTACCCTGATGACCTCTTCTTCATTCTGAGATTTTGCTCTTCCAGCATCTGGGTTGTGCTCCCCCTCACTAGCACACCCATCTTCTTCTCCATAGAGAGAGCAATGCTCCCCCTCACTTAGGGCATACATATGTGGAGAAATCTGCAGTAATGAATTCTGACTCAGCTGTGGATATGGCCACACTGGTCTGCTTATTGCTGCACCATGATGTCAACCTCCTTCCTGTCATGTGCCTTTAGCACCCACTGTCCAAGTACCAAATTTGGTTGAGGTTGGTACTTGGACTAACCTGCAAGAAGTTTAGTTATCCTTAGGAGCCCAATTAGCTTTGGGTCCTAGGAACATGTTAGCATGATGAAATGGCCTTACTCTAGCTGCACCCTTGGCAGGAAGGCTCTTCTTTGCATTAGGTACATTGGATTGTACCAACAATCTATGGCAAATTGTCCCACTTTACCACAACACCAACATTCATGAATGTTATATCTCCTCTTCTGAACATGTCCTAAGAAATTAGCATTACTTTGACTGTGTTCAGGAGGGGAGACAGCTGCATTCTTCCTATTTCTCTCAACAATGATTTGACTGAAGGTCAATCTAGGTGTTGTCTTGATGCTCTTTGTCCTGATGTCATCGGCCTGCTTTGGCTTGGCAGCTATACAAGATCTGATAGCATCAGACACTGAGCAACAAGCCTTGTTAACAAATTTGACATCAGTTATGCTCTTTGCTGAAGCAAATTTGGAAGAGCTTGCACCCTTATTCTTGACTGGAGGGGCTGAAGTACCAAATACAAAAGGTCCAGGTTGGACCAGTTGAATTTCCTCATGGGGAGCCTTCATGGCACTCAATCTCATCCCCTTTCTTCCACTATGGGAAGGAGTATTTTCCTTCCTATAGAAACTCTCATTCTTCCAGTGACCATGAATGCTTTCTTGATCATACCTGTTGGAAGGAAGTAACACCTTTTGAAAGGTGGTTTGAGGCTTAGCCTCCCTCTTGCTCTTCTCTCCACTCCCTTCTCCTACTTCCATTTTATTGAATCCTAGTCCTCTCCCATTGGTTTGAGAGGATAAGATGTCAATAATAGGAAGCACAGATTTGGGCTTGGAGAATTGAGCCACCATGCTCTTTTCTTTCACAAGCTTCTCCTCAAGGTCCTTGATGACCTTGTTCTTCAGGGAAATAGTGCTTAAATGCACAATTGTTAATCCCTGTAAGTGACTAATCTGTCTACTCATCTGAGCCACCAGGGTGGTAGGTTCAGTGTAGTCATTCTTAGTCATCTTGAGGGAAACAATTTCCTGGGCTTGCCTCTTGGCAAGCTTCTTGCTCTTCTTCAGAGCCTCCGAAAGAACACCATACTTGTTAATCAATTGATTGACATCTTCCTCAGTTTCTGAACCACTTCCACCAATTGATGAAGGTGCTTCAGATTCTGGACATGCATCATGATCAGAAAGAGAAATGGAGGAAATTAATACATAATCTTTGTCAGAACTACTCTGACTGTCTCCCTCGTCAGTGAAGGCCATAAGACCTATCTGAACATTGTCTTCATCCTCCTCCTCTATGTCACTATCGGAGTGTGATAAAGGGGCCTTCATTCCAACCTTGGCAGCTGGGTAATCATCATCTTCTTCTGCAGCAATCAGCCCAATAAGGGCTTCTTCTTCATTCTCTGAATCTAATGTTGAAGGATCAGATTCACTCCAGCTCCTTTCTTTCTTTGCTAGGAGGGATTTTTCTCCCTTCCTATCCTTGTGGTGATGATGCTTCTTTTCACCACTATCCTTTCTTTTGACTGGACAGTCAGCTATGACATGTCCAGGCTTGCTGCAGCAATAGCAAACTATGTTATTGGAAACATGTTTACTAAGTTTGGAATCATACATGTCACCCTTTGGGTGTTGTCTTTCAGATTTCCTGCTATCTTTCTTGTAGTGTGATGATGAGGAGGGCAATTTCTTCCATTGCCTCCTCTTCATCATCTTCTTGAACTGCCTTAAAAAGACATCAAACTCTTCATCAATGGAAGAGCTATCTGAGGTGCTGGTTTCAGATTCAGCACTTCTCCTTGGAGGAGACACCATCCTGCCCATGCTTATCTTGGAGTTGTCAGCTTTGAGAGCTACAGATTTCTCCTTTGCCCGAGCCCTTGTTGAGGTGTCCTCTTCCTTTCCTACAGACAGCTGCATCTCATAGGAGAGCAGCTTTCCAAATAGTGTGTGAGTGGGGGTCTCACAAAGCTTGGCCACTTCCCTGTTTGGATTGTGATTTGACTATTCCCATTGTAGGATCTGGTCAGACAGTTATGTCTTTCTTGACCAACCTCCCTCTGATACCACTTGTAAGTTTATAGATTTGTAGTCTAAATCACCTAGAGGGGGGGGGGGGTGAATAGGTTTCTTTTTATTTTTCCTCTAAGTACCCTAGCTGATTTCTGAGTTAGTTTAAGCAAATCAACAAACACAGAAAGCACACAAGAATTTATAGTGGTTCCCCAAAGACAGTATGTCTTTGGGTAGTCCACTTTCCCCCTTTACCCTTCTAACAGTGTGTTAGACAGGGCCAACTCCTCCAACTCAGCTCCAAGAGCTTACAACATAGATCCCTCAGGATCTCTCAGGTTTTTCCAAACCCTACCTCAGGCTAAACAGCCCTACCTCAGATCAGCTCCTGATCCTACAACTCAGACCCCTTCCAGGTCCTACAACTCAGAGGAATCCTCCTCTTACAGCTCAGGCCTTCAGCCCTACAACTCAGGTTGTTAAGCCCTACAACTCAGAACCCTCAGGTTCCTATAACTCAGAGGAATCCTCCTCCTACAGCTCAGGCCTTCAGCCCTACAACTCAGGTTGTTAAGCCCTACAACTCAGAACCCTCAGGTTCCTACAACTCAGAGGAATCCTCCTCCTACAGCTTAGGCCTTCAGCCCTACAACTCAGGCTGTTAAGCCCTACAACTCAGAACCCTCAGGTTCCTACAACTCAGAGGAATCCTCCTCCTACAGCTCAGGCCTTCAGCCCTACAGAAAAGTTTAGTTGAACCTTACTACAGCAGACAGCAGTTGAAGTCCCCTGTAGTTCCTGAACACCTGGTGCTTCCTTGTAGCTAGAGATGTTGATGTCAGCTACTATATGATCTTCCTCTTCAGATGAAGGTTGGAAGATCTCCTTGCTCCTTCTTGTAAAGGAGCTAACTTTCTCTCTCAGTATCTTCTTTCTTGTTCAGTGAGCAAGAGGAGAGTGAGGAGAACACTGGCCGTCAATGGAACAGTCTCTTGTTTGTTTTGCATGCGACCGACTCTTTCAAAGTTGCCCTAACTTCTTCTTTTATACATCTCTGATCTTCAACGGCTCTTAGCCGACCTTCTGACAAGTATGGGAGAGACTGGTGGACCCCATACTGCTTTTCTGCAGCTTGCGCCATGAGCAGAACTCGCAATCTGCGTTCGACGAACTCGCCATACTGTGTTCGACGAACTCGCCAAACTCTGCGGTCGACGAACTCGCCATACTCTGCGTTCGACGAACTCGCCATACTCTGCGTTCGACGAAATCCCCAAACTCTGCGGTCGACGAACTTGCCCAAGTCTCAGCTGATTCTTCCTTTCTGTCTATGTTCGATGAACTACCTTATGAGTTCGACGAACACGCCAACTCTCAGCTGTTTCTTCCTTTCTATCTGCGTTCGACGAACTGCCTTCTGAGTTCGACGAACACGCCAAACTTTATGTTCGACGAACTAAGTTCTGCGTTTGACGAACGGCTTTCTGCGTTCGACGAACATGCTGCTTCTCAGCTGTTTCTTCTTTTGTCTCTGTGTTCGACGAACACGCCACGTATCAGCTGTTTGCTTCTTTTGTCTCTGTGTTCGACGAACTGTGTTCTGCGTTCGACGAACACGCCACGTCTCAGCTATTTGCTTTTTTTGTCTCTGTGTTCGACGATCTGTGTTCTGTGTTCGACGAACACGCCAAGTATCAGCTGTTTCTTCTATCTCGTCTCAGCGATCGACGAGCTGTGTTCTGCGTTCGACGAACGGCTTTCTGCGTTTGATGAACACTCCAAGTCTCAGCTGATGCTTGCAGCTTCTCAGCGGCAGCTGATCTCGTCTCAGTGGTCGACAAGCTGTGTTCTGCGTTCGACGAACGGCTTTCTGCGTTCGACAAACACTCCAAGTCTCAGCTGATGCTTGCAACTTCTTAGCGGCAGCTGATCTCATCTCAGCGGTTGCTTCTTTCCCGACTCAGCGGATCCGCTGAGACAGCCAGTCGTCTCAGCGGTTTTGACTCTTCGTCTCAGTGGTTCTGCTGAGACAAATCTTCATCTCTTGGGAGATGATTTCTCCTTCTCTAAGGGCATGATTGGCCCTTTCTCCTGAGTCACCTGTGCCTGTATATCTTACAGAAATATGACTTATCAAATACAACTTGTACTTAGTATTGAGTGTGAGGCCTCTTCAAATCAAGGGAACATTGAGGGTCAATTTCCCAACAAATGCGACATATGCTGCATCATTTTTTCACTACAGAGCTATCAAACACCTTACTGGGTTCAAGGATTTAATGGCAAGACTTATGTAAACCAAGGTTAGGGATTTTAAAAATAAGATACATTTGATTTTAACTTGGTATTTATTGTTTGTGGATGCTATCGTTTTGGTCGATGAGACGTGCGAGGGTGTAAACTCAAAACTTGAATCTTGGCGAGACACTTTAGAAAAGAAGGGTTTTAGGTTGAGCGGGGCAAGATAAAGTATATGGAGCATATTTCTGATAAATAGAATACAACCTCCAAACCTTCAAAGCACATCTCCTTATCAACGCCTCCATAACCAAATCTCATTGTACTCATTCTTGAATGTGTTTGGGTGTACTTTCTTTGCTCAACTTCCAATAATAGAATCCACAAATTTTTGCCCCGTTCTATAGCATGTGTCTTCTTCAGATACAGGTCTCAACATTATGGCTATCAATGTAATGATCTTGTTGTTGGATGCATGTGTATGTCATGTCACGTCATACTTCTCGAGAATCTTCCTACAACGCTCTACCTAATCCATTTGTACCTCTACCATCATCTACTCCTTAGGACCTAATATTTCTTGATATTTTACCTCAATTAGATCCTCCTTAGGCATCTATTTCAACTCCATCCCCACCTTACTTGGACGAACGGAGATGCCTCCTAGTGACTCAGATTCATCGACCACATATGTTCTACAATCCGATGTTATCAAACCACCTTTTGAATCTACTGTTTCTCTTTGTTGCTCCACTCGAACCCATAAACCTCTTGATCGTCTCTGTCTTTTCTCCTCTCTCACTCCAGCTCTTCAAACTTTTCTCTCTGCTACTTCTAGTCATCAAAAGCCCAGATATACCAAGAGGATGCATATATACCTGTCTGACAAAGAGCAATGGAAGAAGAATTACATGCCTTGAAGAATACCAGATTTTGGGATATTGTGTCACTACCTAAGGGTTTTATTCTCATCATTTGAAAATGGGTCTACAAAATCAAAACATTAGTTGATGGTACCATTGACATATATTAGGCCCGCTTAGTTGCTCGAGGATTTCAACAACAGTACGACATCGACTATGATGAGACTTTCACTCTAGTCGCCAAAATGACCATTATAAGCACCATGATTGTCATTTCTTCCATCCACTCCTGAGACATTTCTCAGATGAACGTCAAGGATGCCTTTCTTCATGGAGATCTCTCTGAAGATGTCTATATGACACGGCCATCCGAGGTCCCACACTCAGCCATGCAAGTTTGTTATATCTCCGCAAGGCTCTTTATGGACTCAAACAAGCCCCACGAGCAGAGTTCTCTAGGATTACTACTTCCGTTTGGCGGCTGGATTTTCTGCAAGTTCCTTGGACCATGCATTGTTCACACGCACCTCTGGCACTCCCTAATTTTTATTTGTTGATGACATGATTATCACGGGCGACAACTCAAGGCATATCCAACATGCGATGCATCATCTCCAACATCAATTTGAAATGAAATCTCTCAGACTTCTTCGTTACTTCCTCGATCGTGAAATAGATCATTCCCCCAGAGGATATATCTTATCTTAATTAAAGTTCATTCGCGGGATTATTGATATAACCGAAATGACTAACGAACGCACTGATGCCACTCCTCTTGAATTAAACCTCAAGCTTCGTTCTCAAGGAGAAACTCTATTAGATCCCTCCAGATACCCACAACTTGTAGGGATGCTAGTTTATCTCACAATCAGTCGCCCAGATATCTCACATGATGTACATATCATCAGTCAATTTATCTCAGAACCCCAAAGCAATCACTATAGATCTCTCAAACTCATATATGTCTCTTCATACCAACACTGACACTGATTGGGTTGGTGATGTGTCTGACCACAAATTCATAACTGGATACAGTATCTTTCTTGGAGACTCCCCGATCTCTTGGAAATCCAAGAAATAGATGCGATATCTCGCTCCAATGCAAAAGCTGAGTATCGTGCAATGGCTACCACTGTCACTGAAGTGACTTGACTACGATGAATTTTGCAGGATTTTCATATTCCAGGTTCAAGTGCCACACTTCTCTTCTATGACAACAACAATGTCATACATATAGCTTCCAATCTTGATTTTCATGAACGCACCAAGTATATTGCGATTGACTACCACTATGTCTATCAACAATTCATAAGCAAGATCATATCGCTTCCTCATGTCTCTTCCGCTCTTCAGATTGTAATAAATAAGGGGAAATTGAAAAGATAAATGTTTTACAAAATAATGTTTTTCCCTTACACGTAGTATAATTATTGTTACGTTGGTTTGACTCTTCAACACCACACCATCATAAAAAAAAAAGAACAAGAAGCTAACCTCCCTCCGTCCCCATGCAACCCACGTGAACAAATAATAAAGAAAAAAGGGAGGAAAACTTTGACTGACATGCATTCAATTTGTTATAAAGGTGACAACTCCACCTTGAAATAGCCAACCAGAGGAACTAAGCTCCCGAGAAGAAATTGAGTAGATTCCTTTTTTTTGTACTCGACACCAAGTGCGGCCAAGGGCCCCAGCGGGCGCTGGCAGGCGCCGGCGAACGACGGAGAACGTCGGCGGGAATAGGACGGCGCGCGGATGCAAGTGCGGCAAGGCGGCGGCGGCCTGCAACTGTTGCAGCAAGGCGGTGTCGGGATGCAATGAGTGCGGCAAGGCGACGACGGCCTTCAACTGTTGCGGCAAGGCGGTGTCGGGATGCAATGAGTGCGGCAAGGTCACGGTGGGCGACAACAAGTGCGGCAAGGCTGATGCTGGCTGCTAGGGGTGTGGCGAGTTTATGGTGGGCGGTGAGAGGGTGGCGGGCTACATAGACGCGACAAAGCCAAGTATCGGTGGGGTGCTTCTCCGGTGGTGGTGGGTCGTCTAACGACGACGAAAGTTTGTTCTGTCACGAACCTTGTGCGTTCGCTGTGCTAGTGGATAGCAGTCAAGATTGTTCTCTCTCCCGCGGATCGAGCGAGTCCGGCTTCTCCGCAGCATTTTCTGTTACGGGTGTTGGTATACTTCTTCGTATATGAATATTGCAGTTATATATTTTATATATGCGGTGCACATGGTTCAGGATTTTTGTGCCCTTCTTGTGTCGCCCTGTATTAATTTGGTTGTGTCTAGGGGATGCATTCCGCGTTATCCCTAACAAGTGGTATTAGAGCAGGTTCTGTAGGCGATTGATTGGACATTTAGGGAATGTTTGACTGCGGTTGGTGACGGCTAGGTCTGCTCTACATCCTTTCAAATTAAACCTTTGAATTAATCAGGTCTCCTAGTCATGCCAGAGGACAATCATGACAGGGAAGAATGCGAATCTGAAGAGTTTGTCTGTGAAGAAGTTCAACGACGGTGGGAAATTTGACCTATGGAGGGTGCAAATCCATGAGAGGGGCCTGATGCCTGTTGATATGTTACAGGGAGGAGACAATCTATGGGAACACCAAAATATGTTCAGAGGTTTTCTGTGTCAATTAAAGGCAGCTGGCGTAGATACGGAGGAAGACGTGAAGACCCTATCACTTCTTACCTCGCTCACAAAGACTTACTAGCCTTGGTGACAAAAGTCTTGCATGAGAAGGATACAATGGAGCTAGAGGAGGTCACGATCGCGATGCTATCTAGACATATGTCAAAGGGCCCTACTCCTGGGGGAGATCACATCTTGGCAGCAGCAAAGGGTAAGAGGAGGTAGTTCGGTAAGGGATCGAGATAGCACGATCTCAATCTAGGACGAAAGAGGGTATGCTATTTTACTATTGCAGACAGTGCAGTCACACAGGAGTGCGAGCTCACAGCGTGCAAAAAGGCCTCGAGGTCAGGATGTGGATTGTGTGACATTGGGTCAGGGTGCAGAGTGATGACGTCCTCGCCATCACTGAATGTCAGAGCGACTCTGAAGCTGGATGTTAGATCCCGATGTGTCACAACGCAATTACTCTGATGCATCACTACAACAAATTAGGTCTTTCGTGGCGTTTTTTAATGCCTTTAGCGGCGCTTTTAAAACGCCGTTGTTGTTTCCGCGACGCTTCTCCAAGCGCCGCTAAATCGCCGCGATTGGGAGCGCCGTGGAAAACTTCGCTGCGTTTTTTTTAAAAAAACGCCGCGGAAACATCCGCGGCGTTTTATTAGAGAAAACGCCGCGATATATTCAACATTTACGTCGCGGTATATTCAACATTTCCACGGCGTTTTATACACTTAAAGCGCCGCAGATTTAGCTCTATTTTAAAAATAAAAAAACTCTTCCGCGGTGCATTTCTATTTTTAAAAATGTTGGCAATGATAAATTCCATACGGACTAACAAAATATCAACAACTCCAAAAACATAGAAATGATAGTCTACACTCTACACGGACCATTGAATAAAAAATTTATAAAGTTGATGTGCCAACGGAGAAGAAATCCTGAGTATCATTTATGATCACCCTCTTGCACCAACCTATAAAATTTATAGAACACATGTTAGAACCATACTTGGTGAAATTTATCCTTCTCTTGGCACAATACTTGGTGAAATTATTTGTTTTGTATTATGCCAACACAGCAAAAACCCATGATTTTAACAGTGAAGAACATCCCTAAATAACTCAAAGGAGGAAAAAGTAGGAAAAGATTTTAGTTGAAATCATTTAAAATGGTGATGGTGAAAAAACATTATGGAACTTTTTTTTAAAACAAATGCAGTGCAGTGCTAGATACAACACCGGCGTCGTCCTTAGAGTAATCCCAAATCTGCCCGGATTTAGGAATGAAAACTCCAGTCCCCCGCCGCTGCTTGGTAGACGTTGGTTGTAGCTGGTTAAGGTAGGACTCATCATACCGTCTAAAACCATTGAATATTGAGGACTTGGAAGAAACCATACTGCTCTTTCGGAGATCGATCGAGCGGGCTTCCCTTCCTTTGGCGGGCTATGAATGGCGATCCCTTGCTTGTCCAAGAGTCGCTCGCATCTGAAAGAAGATCAGACCTAGAGATTGTGGGAGAGTTCCCTTCTTCGACAGCCTGGAGATCGATCGAGCGGGCTTCCCTTCCTTCGGCGGCAGAATATCGCGAGTGCACAACAGAGAGAGCCTTAGGCGACGGCGTTTGTGAGTTTTAGATTTAGGTTTTGATATTTAGGTAAAATATTTTAGGTAAAATGTTCGGATTTCGCGACGCTTGGTACAGAAAACGCCGCCATAGCCTATATTATTAGCGGCGCTTTTTACAAAAAAAATGCCGACAAATCTATTATATACTATTGTCCACGCTTTTGCAACAAAACGCAGAATCTATGGCGGCGTTTTTAAAAACGCCGCAAAAAAAAAACGTCGCAGTAGGTGTTATTTGTTGTAGTGTATCAATGTTTTGTTCTCTGAAGACGATGACTCGAGGTACGAGGTCACGGGGACAGGGATGAGTGACATGAGGATGCATGATAAGGTGTCGCGCAAACTTGAGAGGGCGTATATAGTGCCCAAGCTACATAGTGATTCGACGTTGTTCAGCATATTGGACTTAAGTGGCTATAGTTGGGTGGCCTGGGTGAAGTCTTGATGGTGAAGTGAAGGCGTACCGTGCTCAGATGAGCGGTGCATTGCGATAGCCTGTACCGGCTGATGAGGACCACAATGCGAGATGGTGTGCCCATGATTTTTATGGGTGACATGGTGGTTGGTCGTGGTGGTGCAGTGGATCGCCCTTCTATGACTCGGTTCGGCGAGTCAGCTTTTACGATCCGGGTGCGTCGACATCCCTTAGATGAACCAGAGCAGAGATGGAGTCGACTGGAGTAAGTCGGCTGATACCTCGGACTTGAGATGGTGCTTCATGCAGACCAGTGCATTGTGCAGTTGATGCTTCGTGCAGATTAGTGATATATGTGCAGACGGTGCTACATGCAGATAGTGTTTTGTGCAGAATGTGGTGTTTGAAATTCAAAATCAAGGAGGTGATTGTTACGTTGGTTTGACTCTTCAACACCTCACCATCCTAAAAAGAAAAAAAAAAGAACAAGAAGCTAACCTCCCCCCTCCCCATGCAACCCACGTGAACATATAATAAAGAAAAAAAAGGAGGAAACCTTTGACTTGCATGCATTCAATTTGTTATAAAGATGGCAACTCCACCTTGAAATGGCCAACCAGAGGAAGTAAGCTCCCAAGAAGAAATTGAGTAGATTCTTTTTTTTGGACTCGACACCAAGTAGGTGTGTAAATGAGTCTCTCGAGTCGAGCTTGGCAAAAATCCCAAACTCGAGCTCGAGCTCGTCGAGCTCATCATGCTTGGCTCGAGCTCGAGCTCGAGACCAGTATAATGAGCTCGAGCTTTCGAGTTTGCGAGCTCGAGTCGAGCTCGAGCTGTTCGCGAGCTTTTTGCTCATGAGCCTATTATATATATATATATATATATATATATATATATATATATATAAATACCCAAAAAAACTCGCGAGCCGGCTCGCGAGCTCATGAACAAAAGCAATCTAGCTCGAACTCGGCTCGAAATCGAGCTCGAGCTCCACTTGCTCGAGCTCGAGTCGAGCTTTTTTCGATCCAGCTCATCGAGCTCACGAGCCGGCTCGAGGCCTCGGCCAGGGCCGGCAGGCGCCGGCGAATGCCGGAGCACGTCTGCGGAAATAGGCCGGCGTGCAGATGCAAGTGCGGCAAGGCGGTGGCGGGCTGCAACTGTTGCGACAAGGCGGTGGCGGGCTGCAATGAGTGCGGCAAGGTCGTGGCGGGCGACAACAAGTGCAACAAGGCTGATGCGGGCTGTAGTGGGTGTGACGAGTTTATGGTGGGCGGTGAGACGGTGGCGGGCTGCATAGATGCGTCAAAGCCAAGTATCGGCAGGGGTGCTTCTCCGGTGGTGCTGGGTCGTCTAACGACGACGATGGTTCGTTCTGTCACGAATCTTGTGCGTTCACTGTGCTAGCGGATTGCATTCAAGATTGTTCTCTCTCCCGTGGATCGAGCGAGTCCGGCTACTTCCCGGCGTTTTCTGTAACGGACTTTGGTATACTTCTTTGCATATGAATATTGCAGTTATATATTTTATATATGCGGTGCACATGGTTCAGGATTTTTATACTCTTCTTGTGTCGCTCTGTATTAATTTGGTTGTCTGGGAAATGGATTCTGCGTTATCCCAATAGTTATTGCATTTATATTTCTTCTTCTAAAAATTGCCATCATGCATCATCTCGGGTCTCTTTATCAGGAAAGTGTCGGGTATTATTCCATCTCGATTATGGATATATATATCAAGAACGGTAAAACTAGATACAATATTTTGCGTAAGGTAGCCGGTAGGGCATTACATATGGCCACTCACAATTTGTTTCGAATTAACCAAATAGGCTAAACAAAATAAAATCACCTCTACATTGCTTGAATCTGTTGGGTGTGTATGAGAAAGAAGAATATTAGGTAAAAGGAGGGGATCTCTAACCCAAATTGGGTAGATCAACCGATCAAAATTTCTATTTTGTTTCAAAATTTAATGTAAATAATCAGAATTAATTTATTTTTGAAATATATTATGAAATAGTCATGCAAATAAAGCCCAGTGGGACCAGCCTAGCTAGAGTCCCCTAAGCCTAGCTTTTTCTGTCGGTTCAAGTCGGTCCATGGTCAAACCAGGCCAGGCTTGGCCCGGGTCCCCCCTTTGAAAGGGGGTTGTGCAACCCCGTATTTGCCAAGTGGTCGAATGATCAAGATAAGACATGAATGAGCGACCTGGCGAGTGGATTATTTCGTGCTAGCACTCGTCCCGTGCCCGGGGCGAGTGGCGAGACCCACAAGCGGGGCCGCACGATCAGCACTCGCCCGACGATCAGGGGTGAGTGGCGAGTTGTTCACCCCACGGGGTACTCGCTACACATGGGTGAGCTGAAAAGAACTACCTCGGCTCGCCTATAGCTATGTCAATCCTACTGGCCTGCAATTAGCCTTTCCAAACAATGGGATTCCACTGTTGGCAGACCAATTTGGGCTGCATTTTGAAAAACCAAAAGGCGGGATCTCCCTTGGCTAGATTTGGTTGGCAAGAGGGTTCTGGGTTGCTGCTCACCGTGGTTTTCAGGTGTGTGGCCAGGAACTCTCTAGTACTCTCCAAGGTGTTCGGATCAGCATTTGGCTTAGGAGAGAAAGTTCTCTAAGATTTTCCGGGTGTGTGGCAGGACCTCCTTGTTGCAGCTCGAGGGTCTATTTAAGTTTTCCATCGTAAAGAGTGAGGTTCCTTGTCCCGAGAGTCTGGCCTAGTGAGTCAACTTAGAAGAATTAAGTGCAAGTTACACCCTTGGTCCGAGCTCCTCGTTGAATCGTGATTTCCGAGTTCAACAGGGGCCTTGAAGGGCTTGCAAACCGGGCCTAGTCCTGGTCTAACCCATCGACTTCCTACTGTTGCGGTGGAGGAATCAATCACCAATCGGATGGGAGAGACCTGGATCGCCGAAATCAGAAAGGAAAGAGGCCGGCGAAAGAGCGTTTTTGGAGGAAGAAGAAGATTGGAAACTAGAAGGAGGCAGTGGTTTTGGGCTGGCCGACTGGGAAGGATGAGGCATCGGTCGAGGAAGCACGCGGGTTATTGGGTCAAAACACGCGAAACTCGATATTATTTAGGTGTGGCTGTGCTTATTAATTTTATTGCAACATTGCTCATTTTAAATATGCTTTTATGTATTCAAATTTAATTTACAAAAGTAAAACTGCAAACAAGATTTAAACATTGAATATAGAAATACAAAATTCAAACTACAAATCATAAAATATTAAAATTACAACATATTGAAATTAAAAATAATTGAAATTACATCATTCATTGAAAAATTATTCATAATTAACAATATTCAATGCGCGCGTGTCTTCTTCAAACATTGATGCGCTCATTAATTTTAAACTTGTGAAATACATTATGATCATTTCATAGCGTCGAGATAGTACTTGTAGCATATGCAAAGTTGTAGTGTTTCATTGGTTAATTGGGACATTTGCTCATTTAAAATCCTATCACTTAAAAAATAGGTTTGGTTGTTACGGTACTAGTTTTGTTTGTTAGTATATCTTGAGTCATAATCGACATAATACGATACTAAGAATCTCAGATTTCTAACATTCAAAAATTTAAATTTATTTATTTTATTCTTATAAAATCTTGAAATATTGTTGATGTATATAATCTTACCTAATTTAATGAGTTAGAAACTCTGTTTTCATTTGTGATATAATATTATTAAACATATTTTTGTAATCATCGAGGGCTTGAGTTGGAACAACTTCTTCACGAAATAAATCTGCATTATTGAAAAGTCCATGAAATAAATCTGCATTAATCTCATTATATTCATACATATAAATAACCGTCAATATATTATATTAAATTTTTGTTGCTTCCACAATAATTGTAGGATTTAATAGAGCAGCTACGATAAATATAGAAGACATATCGTTATAATAATTTTAAAATTTTGCTTCCATTATTTTAATTATTCGTCATCACTCAAAATATTGTTTAAACAATAACTTGTATGATAATTGATACGTCCGCATATTTTGGATCGGACCGGCGGTTAGTGGACGGTTTCCCAAACCTCCATGACCGGTCAAACCTTTGACCGGGCAAGCCTCTCTTTCCTATGTGGCGGTCAAGTGGTCAACCCCACTACGGCGTAACCGCCCACTCCGCATAACCGCCACTCGGCGTAACCGCCACTCGGCGTAACCGCTCACTGTGCGTAACCGCCCACTATGGGCAAACCGCCGAGCCCAATCCGGGCTAACCGCCGCCCCTCTCTCTCGAGAGGGGGCCGGCCGCCGGCCGCCGGTCGCCGCCCCCTCCTTCAAGGGGGCCGGCCGGCCTTGGCCGACCCCTCCTTGGAGAGGGTCGGCCATGGCCGCCCCCTCCTTCGAGGAGGCCGGCCGCCCCCTCTTTGATGGGGCCGGCCTCGGCCGTCCCCATGGAGGGGGCCGGCCGCCCCCTCCCTCGAGGGGACCGGCCGCCCCCTCCCTCGAAGGGGCCGGCCATGGCCGACCCCTTGGAGGGGGCCGACCGCCCCCTCCATGGAGGGGTTCGGCCATGGACGCCCCCTCCTTGGAGGGGGTCGGCCCGGCCGGCCGCTCCCTCCTTGAGGAGGCCGCCCCCGACCGCCCCCTCCTTGGAAGGGGCCGGCCGCCCCTCCCTCTTCGAGGGAGGAGTCCGGCCGCCCCTCCCTCCTTGAGGGAAGGCGGCGGTCGGCCCTTCTTCCCCGCAAGGAAGAAGGCCGCCGCCACCGCCGCCCATTTTTGGGATTCCGGCGGTGGCCGGCGCCGCCGCTCCGGCGAGATAACCACCCGACGGTTACCAAACCGCCCGATCATGGAAGGGTCGCGTATGGGCCGTCCGATCTTTCTATTTCCCTATTTATTTAATTATTTAATTATTTAATATGCTAACCGCACACCATAACCGCCATAACTACCCCGGAATCCTATAAATAGGACCCCAGGGGTCTTCATTTGGGGATCCAGACTCTCTCTCTTCGGGGAAATCTCTCTCTCTCTCTCTCTCTCTCTACAAGAATCCAGCCTCCGGAAAATCCTCCTACGTGCCTCTTGCGTTCCGCCGAAGTGAACGTCGTGCGCACTCTGCTCCAACGAGCGCACTCCCCCCCAACGTGCGCACTCTGCTCCAACGTGCGCACTCTTCTCCAACGCTCGCACTCTGCTCCAAGGTTCGCACTCTCCCAGCGTGCAACAAGGCTTCCGACCAAGGCAAAGCTCCGAGCACCAACGAAGCCACGATCCTTCAGGAGTCCAGTCCAGCAACCGAAGAGTCCAGGACTTGGGGTATTTTCCCAAAATCACCCCGCATTGTGAGTGGTGGCCTGTCACCCTCCGAGCGTCACTCTCTCGCTCTCACCTAAAATTGTAAAGAGGAGCGGCCTGTCGCCCTCTCCTTCTCTAAAAGCTGTAACCTCCCGGAAGATAGTGAAGTTTAGTCGGCACTGCTCCGACGACGTGGTTTTTCACCCCGCCTTGGGGTTTTCCACGGTAAAAAGTCTCCTTGTCCATTGCCGTCCACATTGACTGTTTGCGCGCACCGGCTCGACTCTCAAGCTAAGGCGGTCGATTTAGACCGGACCGCTCAAGAGCCGTGTGCGACCCGCAACAGTTTGGCGCCGTCTGTGGGAAGGTGTTCCCCAAAGCTCTAGAATTCAGAAGACAGTATCCCGGCACAATGATACTCGACCGACGGGGATGGCAAGAAAGACAGCTCGTACGACCGAATACCCCGCTCGCGAAGGGCAGCCGGAATCTGCACCCTCGCTCTCAGGCGTCAACATCGCCCCCGCTGAAGAAGTGGTCGCTGCGCCTACAACGGCTATGGAGGAGCGAATGCACCGACTAGAAGAATTCCAAACCGAGATGCTCCTGCTCCTCAGGAACGCAGCAGCACCGCGTGCTCCCAATCCACCTCCACAACAGAACGACATACCACCTCCGGCAGAGAGCCAAGTCCGCGGCGGACACACCGCCGACGTACATCACACTGCGAGAGATGGGCAGTCCGACACCGCTAGTTCTACCCATCTGCTTCACCGCCACCATTTGGTAGCTACCGTCCCCGATCAGGAGATGGGGAGAAAAACCACACGAGAGGAAATCTGTGAGGTGGTATCAGAAGAATGCAGACAAGTGGGGCGGGCCTCCGCCTATGCTCGGGGGGCACTTGGACGTGGATCCCCGCTGACTCCCCAGATACTAGCTTACCCAGTCCCTCATGGGTTCAAGCTGCCCAGCGTGGAAACCTTTGACGGGCCAACGACCCCCTCGAACACATCAACCACTTCGCAACTGTAATGCGCATCTACAACGCTAGTGATCATCTCATGTGCCAAGTCTTCCCAGCAACGCTCAAGAGACAAGCTCGGACGTGGTTCCACTCGCTTAGAGGGGGGGGTGATCAACAGCTTTGTCAAGCTGACCCAAGTGCTTGTCGAGCAGTTTGTGGCAAATAGAAGAGTCGTCCGGGATCCTATCCTCTTCTCTCCCGGAGAAATCCTCCTACGGATTTTCTCTCTCCTCCTTCCTTGCGCGCTCTCAAGCGCGCCTCCTCCTTGCGCGCTCTCAAGTGCGCCTCCTCCTTGCGCGCTCACAAGCGCGCCTCTTCCTTGCGCGCACACAAGCGCGCCTCTTCCTTGCGCGCTCATAAGCGCGCCTCTTCCAAGACCGCTCCAAGCGCGCCTCCGTGCGCTCCGCTCCAAGCGCGCCTCCGTGCGCTCCGCTCCAAGCGTGCCTCCGTGAGCTCTGCTCCCAAGACTGCTCCGAGCGCGCCTCCGTGCGCTTCGTTCTCAAGACCGCTCCAAGCGCGCCTCCGTGCGCTCCGCTCCAAGCGCGCCTCCGTGCGCTCCGCTCCAAGCGTGCCTCCGTGAGCTCCGCTCCCAAGACTGCTCCGAGCGCGCCTCCGTGCGCTTCGTTCTCAAGACCACTCCAAGCGCGCCTCCGTGCGCTCCGCTACAAGCGTGCCTTCGTGCACTCCGCTCCAAGCACGCCTCCGTGCACTCCTCTCCAAGCACGCTTCCGTTCGCTCTACTCCAAGTGCGCCTCAGTGCGATCCGCTCCAAGCACACGGCGTATAAGCAGCAACAAGCAATCGCGTGCAATCAAGGATCCGCAAAACCTTATTATCTCCCAAGGTCGGATCCTCGAAAGCTCCATACCAATACAGTGAATGTCGAGCAGGTAGCAGGACCCTCGGTCCTTCCTTGAAGGCAAGGTCGGTCAAAGGGCCGTACCTACACCTTTCATAACGGACGATCGGACCCTCGGTCCTCGTCTAAGACAAGCGGGAGGACCCTCGGTCCTTCCTTGGTGGCAAGGTCGGTCAAAAGATCGCACCTACACCTATAGAAGACGGACGACCGGACCCTCGGTCCTCGTCTAAGACAAGCGACAGGACCCTCGGTCCTTCCTTGGTGGCAAGGTCGGTCAAAGGATCGCACCTACACCTGTAGAAGACGGACGACCGGACCCTCGGTCCTCGTCTAAGACAAGCGACAGGAACCTCGGTCCTTCCTTGGTGGCAAGGTCGGTCAAAGGATCGCACCTACACCTGTAGAAGATGGACGACCGGACCCTCGGTCCTCGTCTAAGACAAGCGACAGGACCCTCGGTCCTTCCTTGGAGGCAAGGTCGGTCAAAGGACCGTACCTACACCTATCCTAACGGACGACCGGACCCTCGGTCCTCGTCTAAGACAAGCGACAGGACCCTCGGTCCTTCCTTGGAGGCAAGGTCGGTCAAAGGACCGTACCTACACCTATCCTAACGGACGACCGGACCCTCGGTCCTCGTCTAAGACAAGCGACAGGACCCTCGGTCCTTCCTTGGAGGCAAGGTCGGTCAAAGGACCGTACCTACACCTATCCTAACGGACGTCCGGACCCTCGGTCCTCGTCTAAGACAGGCGACAGGACCCTCGGTCCTTCCTTGGAGGCAAGGTCGGTCAAAGGACCGTACCTACACCTATCCTAACGGACAACCGGACCCTCGGTCCTCGTCTAAGTCAAGCGACAGGACCCTCGGTCCTTCCTTGGTGGCAAGGTCGGTCAAAGGACCGTACCTACACCTATCATATCGGACGACCGGACCCTCGGTCCTCGTCTAAGACAAGCGACACGACCCTCGGTCCTTCCTTGGAGGCAAAGTCGGTCAAAGGACCGCACCAACACCTATCTCAACGGACGATCGGACCAACGGTCCTCGCCCAGAACAAGAGATAGAGATTCAACTCTTCTTAGGCATGTCCGGTCAAAGGACTGCTACTACGCCAAACAAGACGAATAAAACCACCACGGAGCTCTTTCACAATCACACTTTCCCAGGCATCTTTAAACATATCATCACAAAAACAAAGCAAGATGATCCGGCCAATGAACGGGGACAGATATCACGGACTCTAGCGATCAGGCGGAAAGCCTTCGTCGCACCTCGACGGAAGGCGACCTCGCGCTCATCTTCCAGCTGTGGCCCCACCTCTGAGCACCAAATCTCACTACGGATCTCGTCGGCAAAGGTCACACGAACCCTCGCGGCCTTCAACTCGGCAATTCGCTCCTGGGACGAAAGACGCCCCACCTCTGCCTCCAAACGGGCCACGTCTCCAAGGGCCTCCACCCGAAGATGGGCGGACTCGTCCGCGTGCTCCTTCCCAGCCCGAAGTTCCCCCTGTAGATGCTTGAGCTCAGCGCGCACTTCGAACATTGCGTCCAGCGCGCACTTCGAATATTGCGTCCAACGCACACTTTGCACCTTGCGCCCAGCGCGCACTTCGAACATTGCGTCCAGCGTGAACTTCGCACCTTGAGCTCTACACGCACTTCGCACCTTGAGCTCAGCACGAACTTCGCACCTTGCGCCCAGCGCGCACTTCGAACATTGCGTCTAGCGTGAACTTCGCACCTTGAGCTCTACACGCACTTCGCACCTTGAGCTCAGCACGCACTTCGCACCTTGCGCCCAGCGCGCACTTCGAACATTGCGTCCAGCGTGCACTTCGCACCTTGAGCTCAGCACGCACTTCGCACCTTGAGCTCAGCACGCACTTTGCACCTTGCGCCCAGCGCGCACTTCGAACATTGCGTCCAGTGGGCACTTCGAATATTGCGTCCAGCGTGCACTTCACACCTTGCGTCCAGCGCGCACTTCGCACCTTGCTACCAGCGCGCAGTTCGCACCTTGAGCCCGGTGCGTACTCCGCACCTTGCGACCGACACGCACTTCGCACTTTGCGTCCAGCACGCACTTCTCACGATGCGCTCCTAGAGCACTTCACATGTTGCTCCTCGCACGCACCACACATTGCGCCGCAAGCACACTTCGCACTTTGCGCTCGACGTGCACTTCGAATAGTGCGTCCCGCGTGCACTTCGCACACTATGTCTGGGGCACACGCAACGCATTGCATCTCACAAGCCCATAACTCACGTTGTGCAAGTCGAGCACATTACGCGCAAGCGTAACAAGTCCCGTACACACCTCACCAATTGATCATACCACGCCTCGGACATCTGCGCCAAGCAAGCCGGCATAAATTCCGCACGCGCCCCGCAAGGGGCCACGCACGACGAACGGCGCACGCGCAAGCACCAAAGGAATCCACCCCAAGCACGCGCTTGGGGCACGCCTGCCCAGTGCGCACGCCTGTGCGCCATGGGGCGCACGAGCAGGCGCTCGGGCGCGCCTGTCCAGCGCGCACGCCTGTGCGCGCGCGGGCGCACGAGCACGCGCTCGGGTGCGCCTGTCCAGCGCGCAAGACCGTGCACGCGCGGGCGCACGAGCATGCGCTCGGGCGCGCCTGTCCAGCGCGCACGCTCGCGCGAGGGTGCGCGCCCAAGCGCACTCGCCCAACGTGCGCGCCCGCGCGTGGGCGCGCACCCAAACATGCGCGCTCAGGCGCGCTTACCCGTGCACGGGCGCACCTTTGGGGCAGCCCTCCAAGACATGCGCGCGTCCGACCTCTCGCACGCACACACGCTGGTGCGCACCAACTGCCCCGTACGCGCCCCATTTTCCTCACACTCCGCTCGGGGCAACCTCCAACTCCCGACCGGGAATTCCGCCTCCTTCTCCACGCTCCCACCGTGAGGAAACCAAGTGGCCGTAGATAGAAGACCTTCTCCTCCTTAGCCGAGCGTCCTACCCGTCAAAGGTCTTAGGGGGCAATTGATACGTCCGCATATTTTGGACCGGACCGGCGGTTAGTGGACGGTTTCCCAAACCTCCATGACCGGTCAAACCTTTGACCGGGCAAGCCTCTCTTTCCTATGTGGCGGTCAAGTGGTCAACCCCACTACGGCGTAACCGCCCACTCCGCATAACCGCCACTCGGCGTAACCGCCACTCGGCGTAACCGCTCACTGCGCGTAACCGCCCACTATGGGCAAACCGCCGAGCCCAATCCGGGCTAACCGCCGCCCCCTCTCTCTCGAGAGGGGGCCGGTCGCCGGTCGCCGCCCCCTCTTTCAAGGGGGCCGGCCGGCCTTGGCCGACCCCTCCTTGGAGAGGGTCGGCCATGGCCGCCCCCTCCTTCGAGGAGGCCGGCCGCCCCCTCTTTGAGGGGGCCGGCCTCGGCCGTCCCCATGGAGGGGGCCGGCCGCCCCCTCCCTCGAGGGGACCGGCCGCCCCCTCCCTCGAAGGGGCCGGCCATGGCCAACCCCTTGGAGGGGGCCGACCGCCCCCTCCATGGAGGGGTTCGGCCATGGCCGCCCCCTCCTTGGAGGGGGTCGGCCCGGCCGGCCGCTCCCTACTTGAGGAGGCCGCCCCCGGCCGCCCCCTCCTTGGAAGGGGCCGGCCGCCCCTCCCTCTTCGAGGGAGGAGTCCGGCCGCCCCTCCCTCCTTGAGGGAAGGCGGCGGTCGGCCCTTCTTCCCCGCAAGGAAGAAGGCCGCCGCCACCGCCGCCCATTTTTGGGATTCCGGCGGTGGCCGGCGCCGCTGCTCCGGCGAGATAACCACCCGGCGGTTACCAAACCGCCCGATCATGGAAGGTCGCGTATGGGCCGTCCGATCTTTCTATTTCCCTATTTATTTAATTATTTAATATGCTAACCGCACACCATAACCGCCATAACTACCCCGGAATCCTATAAATAGGACCCCAGGGGTCTTCATTTGGGGATCCAGACTCTCTCTCTTCGGGGAAATCTCTCTCTCTCTCTCTCTACAGGAATCCAGCCTCCGAAAAATCCTCCTACGTGCCTCTTGCGTTCCGCCGAAGTGAACGCCGTGCGCACTCTGCTCCAACGAGCGCACTCCCCCCCAACGTGCGCACTCTGCTCCAACGTGCGCACTCTTCTCCAACGCTCGCACTCTGCTCCAAGGTTCGCACTCTCCCAGCGTGCAACAAGGCTTCTGACCAAGGCAAAGCTCTGAGCACCAACGAAGCCACGATCCTTCAGGAGTCCAGTCCAGCAACCGAAGAGTCCAGGACTTGGGGTATTTTCCCAAAATCACCCCGCATTGTGAGTGGTGGCCTGTCACCCTCCGAGCGTCACTCTCTCGCTCTCACCTAAAATTGTAAAGAGGAGCGGCCTGTCGCCCTCTCCTTCTCTAAAAGCTGTAACCTCCCGGAAGATAGTGAAGTTTAGTCGGCACTGCTCCGACGACGTGGTTTTTCACCCCGCCTTGGGGTTTTCCACGGTAAAAAGTCTCCTTGTCCATTGCCGTCCACATTGACTGTTTGCGCGCACCGGCTCGACTCTCAAGCTAAGGCGGTCGATTTAGACCGGACCGCGGAAGAGCCATGTGCGACCCGCAACATGAATAAACACCCAAGAAAGCAGTCCTATAACTCTACAAAAATATTCCAATAAAGTTATGTATATAAGCTTCAACTATTTCCAATCTTGCTCACGTAAATCATGTATTTTAGAATTGAATAAATTTTATAAGTAAAAATGTCTTCGGAGCGGGTCTTTTTAACTTTTTAAATATTGTGTTCCAATGAGAACATATCAAATTTATGTTTAAATATCGAATGAACAATACTCCGAGCACTCGTTAATTTTCAACTTGTGAAATTTGTTGTGATCATTTCATAGCGTTAAGATAGCCTTTGCTCGTCTAAATTTCTGTCACTTAAAAACATATTTTGAAGTTACGATACTAGCTTGATTTGTTCCATTCTAAAATTTAAATTTATCTATTTTATGTTGAAAAATTTTCGTTGAGTGGACTTTATCCATCGAGACGTCTCGATAAAGTCGTACGCGAAAATTAGAGTTTATTCGGCCACCTACGAGCATGAGTTAATTAAGTCGCGCGAACGGTCAAAGCTTGTGATCTAGATCATCTCATAATTCATGCCGCGCAATCAGTCTCACCCTTGGCACAATCCTTTGGCATAATTATGAGTTCTTATTAATTATTTAAGGTTTCATTTTTCATTTTATTAGGAGTTTAATGGATTCATTATTCCATTTTTAGTAACTCCTATGGTGCTCCACCTATTAAGAGCCCCATATAGAATTATGTCAGGTCATTCCAATTTTTGAAGAGTGTGAACAAGGGATCCGAATCCTCTCCATTTCGTTATCCATTTTTGACGAAATGGAGGGGATCCATTTCATCATCTAATGGACAAAAATGCTTTAACATATATCCTGTGGTGGAGATTTTTTGGGATTAAAAAACTAAAAAAGGATGAGAAAAGGTGAACACGTCGGATCAAGAGACATTCGATTTGAACCATGAAATGGATATCCCCTCCATTTCTGACGAAATGGAGAGGATCCTGATCAGCGAACAAAGGGGAAGCATGATTCTTCTCTCTCTCTCTCTCTCTCTCTCTCTCTCTCTCTCTCTTGAAACTGCGGGCATCCGTCAGTTCTTCGGTGGTGAAGGTTTTGGAGAGGTCGTGTCTTCTCGTTGGAATCTCCATCACTGGCGAGAGCGGCCTTCAACTTCATCTTCATTGTCGTCGATGGGGATCTCTGGGGCTGCATCTTTCTCTTCTTTATTGACGATCTTCTTCGAAGATGAGAGCAGCAACGGGCGATTTCTTCTGCCATGGATCTGTGGCGAGATCCATCTTCATAGCCTGGGATAGCTTGTAATCTCTTTTTCCCTTTTGGTTTTCCTGAAGTCGGTCAGATTGGAGCAACTCCAGGAGAAGATTCATGGCTAGGAGGAGAACAAGGTTTTGGAGATCCATAATATCCTAAGATATGATACCTACATCATCAGGTATCGACTTCGTTTGGTGCGGTGGAGGCGGTCGTGAACGTCTTGGGCATGAACCGTCATTCGTGAACACCTGACCTCCCTAAAAAAATTCACCAAAGCAAATAAGCAAATAAGCCGCGCCAAACGAAGCCATAGTCTCTCCCTTCAGTTTTTGGTGCATCCAAGAGGCTCATAATTTCTTGTTTAGATCGGGAAAAGTGATCAGATCTTGTTGAGTTTTATAGGCAACAAAATTTCATTTATTTTAATCTAACATAACTCCAAGGTGATTTTTCAGAATGGTTCCAATCATATATTATTCTATTCTCATTTGGAGCCAGCTTGCAAGTTGCGGTTAGATTGAATATATATCTCAAACACAGATTTAAGCCTTCATGGCTATTTTATTCATGAACATGATTTGGTGCTAACTGTTGTTTTTGGTGTATAGATTTAATACATGCATATAGTTTACTGTTTGTCATCGGGTTCTTCAAGAGATTTTGATTTCATAAAGGAGAACACATCGAGACACTTGAGGATACTCGTCGCAGTGAAGCATGAAGTGAAAACAGGTATACATTAAGTTCTGCACTAAAGTAGTGTATCTGCTTGCTTCATTCATTTGTTTGTGTGTTCTTCCTTGATTTAGATTGAGTAATAAGAAAATTATGATGAGATAATTTTCTCCTAAGTGTGAAAGCGGCTAGCCACCTTTTGACTTGCTTTTCAAGCATGTGTTTCATGCCAAGTGTGAAAAAGGGTAACTGTCTTTGACTATGAAATGAACATGTGCTTTTGAGGAAAGCTTCTAGGAAAGTGCCCAGAGGAAGCTTCATGACATGTGCTTTTGACCGATGGAAGCTTCATGGAAGTTTCATACACATGTCATCTACCACCTCTACCTCCTTGATTTTGGTCTTATAAATAGGCATGAAGGAAGAGGGGTAAGAACATCCACTTCTCTCCAATCTCAAGAGTTTATATAGAGACCTTTGCGGCAAATCGTCTTAGTTTGAGGAGATCTTTCAGACGTCTCTTTGACGTTGACGAGGAATACTTCGGCTACACAGATTAGATTTGGAGCAGACTTGGGCAAAGATTCGAAGAGGCATCTTGGAGAGGATTTGTGTAATCCGTCTTGTTCGCCACTATCGGTAACTTGCAATTTTTCAAATATCGTTTATTGAGTAATATTGTGTGGTGCGAAGTTGGTGAAGATCATGTGTGGATCGAGGAGGAAAAAACTTGTAATTGCCTATTTGTTTTACACATTTTTAGTGGCGGCTTTTTGGGTTGGACTCCGATCGTCCCATGATTTTCACCCTATTGGGTTTTCACGTTAAATCTCTGTGTCACTTTTATTGTTGTTATTTTGTGTTGTGTTTCGGTTGTGCATTGACATACCGCTAAGCGGTCGTGCAGATACTTGCTCGAACTAATTTGCAGGTGCTCTGCTCGAGCTTGTATGCTCTCTAGCCCAACAAATTAATCGTACATTTATACTCCAATAGAGATTAATAGTTTCTTGAATAATTCGATCCTATATCCTGCATTTAATCGTTGCTGCATTCAGTGTTTTGTGTTCTCCAAAAATTTTGATAATAAAATTAGGCGTAGCAACACTATATTTTACTTACATTTTATTCTCATAAAATATCGAAATATTATTGTTGTATATAATCCTAACTCATTTAAAGAGTTAGAAGCTCGTGTTTTCTTTCGTGATACAATATTATTAAACATGTCTTTGTAGTTATAGAATGATTGAATTGGAACAACTTCTTGGCATGATTTTGAGTCTATAATTCATCGAAATAAGTATAAAACTGTGTGAACATATTATTGAAATGCGCAAGAGATTAATTTGCATTAGTCTCATCATATCTACATATAAACAACTGTTAGTATAATTTATTAGATTTTTGTTGTTTCGTACAATAATTGTAGGATTTAATACAGCTACGGTAAATATAGAAGGCATGTTGCGTTCATAATTTTAAAATTTTGCTTTCATTATTTCAATTATTGGTCGTCAGACAAAATGTTGTTTATGCATATTTAATGTTTGTGTAGTTACTACAAATTTTTTAAAATAAACTGTTAAAATTTTGATTTGAATCGTTTAGGAGTAAGCAGGAGTTGCATCAACTGAGTTATAGCCAAACAACCACAATATGCCACACAGCAACACAAAGCTTTATTGAATCACAATACTTGATTACAGTGCGAGGTATACATGGCGAGACATGATTCATAAGAATCACGGAGGAGAGAAGAATAAAAAACACACTAAAAACAAATCTGGCGGCTTGACAAGCAGAGACCGCCAGACCGCACAACTCCAGAGGTCGCCCGGCTTGACCTGAGACCACGCAAACAGAAAACAGACAGACCGCCTACACTGCAAGACCGCCACCTCAGACCGCACGAACTGGAACTTATTGAATTGAACGAAGAAAAGAAGCTGTCGCCAGACCGCAACTCAGATCGCCTAACCGCTGAAGGTCGCCTGACCGCTGAGCTCAATGCGAACAGCACAAGAACAACATAAACCAGTTCGTAGACAGACCGCTGCCAAACTGTTTATTCAAGCCTCTGGGAATCACCAAGGAAGGAGACCGCAACCTGCTGACCGCAAACCTGCGAACACAACAAACAGTCCACTCGCTTCCGAGACCGCCCGACCTCAAAGTTGAGACCGCACGAATTAACCCAGGCTCTAGTTCTTACAGTTCTCGTTATGAATGACGGGCCATGCACCGCTATTTATAGGCGGGTAGACGGATGTCGTCACCGCACAGGAGAGATACAATCACCACCCGTCAGATCGCCAGCGGTCTCACAAAGTAGACCGTGCGATCAGACCACTTGGACAACCTTCCGTCCAAGACCGCAGATCAGCAGACAGATCGCGCACAAGTCGCGCGAACACGAGACCGCGCACAAGCCGTGCGGACACAAGAACGCTCCTTCCTTAGATCACCGGGAGCAAACCAAGAACCATCTAGCCGACTTCAGACAAGTCGCCAGATCGACCAGCACAAGCTGCTCGATCAGGCGGTTACATAAGAACAGACCGCCCGGTCTTCTACAAAGAAGATAGACAGACCAAGCAGAGCAACAACCAGGAACAAACCGGCTAACCAACAGATCGCCAGAATCAACCCGGCAGAGCCAGACCGACAGAATACCAACACAAGCCGCGCGGTCTCTGCGGTCTCAAAAAATTCAGACCGCCGGCCACCTTCCACTCCACTTCAATAATTTCAACACTCCCCCTTGAAGTGGGAAGTGGAAACTAGCCCGAGTAAACTCCGCAATCGAGTAAATGGTCCCTTTGCTAGCGACTTTGTGAAGATGTCTGCAACATTGTCCGCACTCCGAACATGCTAGACCATAAGAGATCCTCCCAACACCTTTTCACGAATGAAATGGTGCTCAATCTCAATATGCTTGGTCCTCGCGTGACAAACTAGATTATTAACCAGCTTGAGAGCACTCTCATTGTCCCCGCGTAGCATAGTGGGACCTCGAACCTCCTCATGAACATCCTCCACCAGCCTCCTGAGCCAAACGGCTTCCTGAGCTGCAAAGGCCGAAGCCTTGTATTCCACTTCTGTGGTAGTTACGGACACCGAGTCCTGCTTTTTGCTGCACCAAGAAATAGCTGTGGGGCCCGTCATAAAGACAAAACCAGACGTTGATCTCCGATCATCCACGTCTCCCCCATAGTCAGCATCCATGTATCCATGCAACTCCAAGCTTGACCCTCTCCTATATAGGAGACCCAAATCAGAGGTCGACTTCACATACTTCAAAATTCCTTTCGCCGCTAGAAGATGAGGCTTTCGTGGCTCCACCATGTACGGACTCACTTTGCCAACTGCATAAGCAATATCTGGCCTTGTGATGGTCAAGTAAATCAAGCTCCCAACCAGAGCTCGGAACACCAACGGATCAGATAGAACTCTTCCCTCATCCTTCCGAAGTTTATGATGCTGTTCCAGAGGTATATAGCTGCTCTTCCGTTCCTCCATGCCAAATCGTTGAACTATCCGCTCCGCATATCCAGCCTGAGAAACAAGCACTCCGCTCTCCCGTCTCTGAACCTCAAGTCCAAAGAAATGGTGAAGCTCACCGAGATCCTTCATCTCAAACCTGATAGCAAGCTCAGCTCTCAGCCTGGCTACTGCCTCCTTCGAGTTCCCGGTGACAATCATGTCATCCACATACAGCAGAACAATAACCCGAAGCACCCCCTCCTTCTTGACGAATAAGATAGAATCAGAGTCTGTAGCAAAGAACCCGCAGAATAGAAGATACTCCGCGATCTTCCCATACCACGGCCGAGGCGCTTGGTTCAACCCATACAGGGCCTTCTTCAGTTTGCAGACGTAGTCCGGACAATCCTCCGAGATGAAACCCGATGGCTGGATCATGAAGATATCCTTGTCAATCTCTCCGTATAAGAAAGCATTCTTCACATCGAGCTGCCAAATCTCCCATCCACTAGATGCCGCCAAAGCAATAACAAATCGAACCGAGGTCATCTTTGCCACTGGACTGAACGTCTCATCATAATATTCTCCATACTGCTGTGAGAACCCGCGAGCCACAAGGCGAGCCTTGTATCACTCGATCGTGCCGTCAGCTTTCTTCTTGAGCTTATAAACCCATTTGCATGTCATAGGGGTAATGCCCTTGGGCCTGGGCACTAAAGACCAAGTCTCATTCTTCTTGAGAGCATCCATCTCCTCTTGCATAGCAATGTCCCACTACTTCACGCCTTTGGCTTTCTCAAAGCTCGACGGCTCCCTCTCATCCAAGGGACCAGCGAAGAAACATGAGACAAAGCTCACTATGTTTCCTCCTGTGTATCGATCCGGTGGCTTGATAGTCCTCTTCGACCTCCTAAGAGGTTGCTCCTGACTAACCACATCCTCAGCTGCTTCTTCTGTGCTAGCTCCTCTTCTAGACGAACTTGGAGCATCGCTCCCCCTGCTTCCAGAACCTGAAGCCTCCATCTCAGAGCTTGACACAGCTGGAGCTCCTGGTGAAACAGACAACTCCACTTGAAGATTTCCCGCAGCCTTCCCTTCTTCATCAAACTTGCTCTCCGGTAGTTCAACTCCTGAAGTCCCCTTGTAGGAAGTCACCTCATCGAACACCACATCCCGAGATACCAGTGATCTCCATATCTCAGGATCCATGCATCTCCATCCTTTCTTCCGCTCATCATACCCAACAAAGACTAGCTTCCTTGCTTTCACATATAGCTTTGTCCGAAGAGTATCAGGAATATGCACATAACAGGTTGACCCGAACACCCGAAGGTGTGCAACACTCGGCTTGTTGAAACCGATTTCTCGGTCTCTTGTGGAGCTCGGGGCCCTCAACGAATTGAGGGGCAGCTAGCCCTTACTAATCCCTCGGAAGAGGTAGGCAGATAAACTCGGATAAAGAACAAAGACCCTGATCTTAGCGAGGAGGTCCCTCCACTAACCCGGAAGATCGTTGAGTGCTTCCCCTCCCAAGCCAAAGCTAAGGCTCGGGCACCTTGGAGAGCTAGAGAGCCCACACCAAAGCGACTTGAGGAGAAGAAGGCTCAAAAATTCTGAACCGGTCCCCTCCAAGGTGCCCTTTGAGGTCTATTTATTGATTTTTGTTTTGTGGTCTGTCAATAGCCAACTCCCGCTGTCCATTCCTACTATCCGCACCCCAAATTGGTCTGCTAACAGCCAAACTCCGCTGTCCGGAGGGGTTGACCGCAGACCACCAGGGGTTTTCTGGTAAAAGGCCACCCCAGGTACCAGCGAGACCCTCGACCTGTTCAGCGAACATGGGGTTCGCCAAAGGATCCGGCTGGCTCGCCAGAGCCGCCTAGAGAACTCCTTCAGCCGGCTGGCTCGCCTGCTTCTAGGGCTCGCCTGCCGAACCGCTCCTTAGCGAGTCGGGCTCACCAAAATGGCTAATTGTACCCCAGAAATGGCTATTTGTACCCCAAGGTCCCGGGCCTTCCTAGCGAACTCCTTCGACCGGCTGGCTCGCCTGCCTAGCGAACTCCTCCAACTAACTGGCTCGCCTGCTTCTAGGGCTCGCCTGCCGAACCGCTCCTTGGCGAGTCGGGCTCGCCAAAATGGCTAACTGTACCCCAGAAATGGCTATTTGTACCCCAAGGTCCCGGGCCTTCCTAGCGAACTCCTTCGACCGGCTGGCTCGCCTGCCTAACGAACTCCTCCAACTGACTGGCTCGCCTGCTTCTAGGGCTCGCCTGCCGAACCACTCCTTGGCGAGTCGGGCTCGCCAAAATGGCTAACTGTACCCCAGAAATGGCTATTTGTACCCCAAGGTCCCGGGCCTTCCTAGCGAACTCCTTCGACCGGCTGGCTCGCCTGCCTAGCGAACTCCTCCAACTGACTGGCTCGCCTGCTTCTAGGGCTCGCCTGCCGAACCGCTCCTTGGCGAGTCGGGCTCGCCAAAATGGCTAACTGTACCCCAGAAATGGCTATTTGTACCCCAAGGTCCCAGGCCTTCCTAGCGAACTCCTTCGACCGGCTGGCTCGCCTGCCTCTAGGGCTCGTCCCGCCTGGCTCGCCCATCCTGGCTCGCTCCCTTGGGTGCGAACTAGGGTCCTTTCCTGGCGAACATCGGGGTTGTACACAATCCCCGCTCTTCGCGAGGTTGTCTTGAGCTCGCGAAGAAACATCCAACCCCTGGTGTTCGCCGATTCGGCTGACGTGGCGGGAATCTTTTGGTGGGTCCCATGCCCAAAACTATAAATATCGTCCGCTGCGGCTAATGATCGAGCTTTTCCTTCCCCTCCTCCCTCGCAGAAAACGACCTCTCCAGAATGTCTTCTAATCCGAGCGCGTTGGATCGTCTGAAGGCTTCTAGGGAGATGGCGAAGGCCCAGGCCGCCGGACGCAACGCCTGGATGTTCAACTCCGCCACATCCCCTCCTCAGACTAAGAAAGACAGGGCGGTTCGGAGGTCACAAGGGGAGGATATGTCGCCACCTCCTGACTCTCCCCTACCGCTGAATACCGAGCTCGCGCAACAGGTATTCTTCGTCTAAATCCCTTACATCGACTCCCTACTTATTTCTTTTCTTCCTGCAGAATCCTCCACCTTAGGAACGTATGGCGGACCTTACCCTGACCTCTGCCTGTGCCACGTCCCCGACGAGGCTGGGATCGCTAGTTGCTGGGGCTGGGACCTCAACCCTACATGCGCCTCTCTCGCAACCCCGTACGTCATAAGTACCTCCTTTTATCTCCACTTAAGTCCCTGTGCGATATCCATGCGCTTATGACCTGTGCAGATACCCCCCGCCGAGCCCCGAGAAGAGAGGTTCTACTCCGGCGCGCTCGCCGATTCCGTCTAAAGTTGAAGTGGAGACCCCGGATTCGGTATCGTGGGCAGGCGAAGCCTAGGCGGCTCGCTTCTCGACGGCGTCCAGGTCGCGGAGGGGGTGGTGTATCCCCCTGGTCTAGGGAAACCCCACGTCCGAGGATTCCGCGAGAATTTTAAGGGTCGACCGGAGTCCTCTCGCAAGCAACGTCGCGAGTCCCCCCTCTCCCCAGGTTAGTACATTTGTCCGGGTTCGCTTTCTCGCTCGCCCCCTAATCCTACTAGTTCTTCCTCCGCAGACATTTCAGAAGCCACTCCTGAGTCAGAGCATGGGAGGGTGGAGATGTCGCCGCCCCCTCGCCGAGCCAGATGGAAGACTTCTTGGGCGACCCGGGCGACCCCGAGCGAATGAAGAGACGGGTGTCAGAGGTGCTTCAGAAGCATGGTATGATGCTGTGCGAGCTGGAGGAGCGATATGACGCGGACCGAGCTTCCTTCAACGAGAGATTTGCCGTGATGGAGGACGCGAATGCGCACTTGCTCGCCGAGGCGGGGCCGGTGGCTCGCGCAGACGTTACTTCCCCCGGCGTGCACATCTCGCGGGGCGAGGATCAAACACACCTAATCCTGCGCGAGCTCAAAGCACTTCGCGATTACCATTATCCGAGAGTGCCGCCGCGCGCGGGGAAGCGGGGCCGGGGTCGTTGGAAGTGGCTTCCTTACCCCTGAGCCTGCCGCGGGTTTATTTTTACTACCCTCTTGCTTTTATTGCTTTTATGACGCTTGTCGAACGATAATTGTGGTGTGGTAATACTTGCGAGTTCATCGCGACTCGCTTTTTATCATTTTTGTCCTACCCTTTATTTCTGTGGTGCGCCTGTGGCTTATTCTGCTCGCTCGCCTTGTTCGATTCGAGATTGCCTTCGTGGTGTACCCGCGAACTCCCGGGCGATGTTGTACCCCGACTTCCCTTCCCTCACGGGCCAGCCTCAGGCGGGGCTTAATTACCGCATAGTGGCGAGACCGGGCTCGCAAAACTGTAATCTTATCGAGTCGAATTTTACTTTATTTTCGCTATCCGCACTCCCGACGCTTCGATTCTCGTGCCCGTCCTAGTTTTCTATAAATAGTTCGGATTCACTTTTCCATCCGTCGCATTTATTTCTCAAGCCCTCTCGCGTCTATGCTCATTTCTGTTCTCGCAAGCTCGTGCTCGCTGTTTGCAGGTTGCCTCTTCCGAACTCGATGCGAACAAATCAGTCAATGGGGGCGGATGGCGAGAGCGAGGGGCGGTCAAGATGTGCCTCAGCGTTTCAAGCCCATGAATTCTACTGCGCAAACATCACGACAGAGGAGTACAAATATGCCGTGGATCGTTATCTCCCGGAGGGTTATTCGGCCCGCTGTCCAGGCGAGAGGTCCACTTTGAACGAGACCGAGGATGACGAGCTCGCGATCCCCATTGCTCACTTCGAGAATGGGTTGCGACTCCCTTTATGGCCTGAGATTCGTCAGGTACTTCGCTTAGCCTTCTCGCCGCTCCCTGTTCGCTATCGCGATTTTCTCACTGTTCCTTGCAGGTGCTGCGGTATTACGGGGTGCTGCCGAGCCAGTTGACCCCGAATGTGATCGCGGATATTGTCGCGTTCGCTAGTTACCTGCGGGAGGAGAGGATTGAGTTCAGTCTCCTCGTCTTCCGCAAGGTGTTTTCCTTTCGCGCCTTCCGGGACGGGACCACCTACTTCGCGAGTCAGCACGTCACCGTCTGCGAGACGGTGAACAAGAGTCACTATTGGACTCAGAAGTTCATCCTGGTGAAGGGGCCCTTCGGTAATCTCCACTTCACCCCTCTCCAACGTGATGACGCCACTTACCGCCCTCCGAGCTCGCTGAGCGGCGCCGACCCCAAACTCCTCCAATACCTCTCCGGAAAAAACTTCGAAGTCGCCTATCTGCGGTGTAACGTCGACTCGCTACTCGTAGTTCCTCAAGGGGAAGGTATGGCTCGCTCTCGCCCCACCCTCCTTTCCTTTTTCTTCGCTGTGTAACGCTCTTACTCCTCAGGCGAGCGCGAGATCCCCGTTAATCCTCCGCACGCGCAAGGCACCACTCTTACGGCGGACACTCTCGCGACCGCGGCGGCAGAGGCTTGCCGCGATCTTCCTATCACCGGGTCCGGTAAGAAGCGGCCTCCGTCTGCGAGTCAGCCTGGTTCGCAACCTTCCTCCAAGAAGTCGAAGGGGAAAACCCTCGCTGTCAAAGACAAGAGCGTGGTCGTCGATCTGAGCGAGACCGACGGCTCGCCCCCTTCTCCTGCGAAACAGCCGGACCCGTTGGCGGGCCAGGGCGCTGGGAGCTCTTCCGCAACCCCCCAACCCAAGGGCTACAAGAACTTTGGTCTGGGTGAGAAGGTTTCTGATATCCTTGGCGAGCCCCTGCTCGCTTGGGATCCTGACGCCAACCGGATTTCCTGCTCCACGCTTCACCCCTCCTGGGTGGAGCTAGGTAAGGCCGGGGAGGAGGCG
Organism: Dactylorhiza incarnata; assembly: GCA_033032865.1. Classification (NCBI taxonomy): domain Eukaryota; kingdom Viridiplantae; phylum Streptophyta; class Magnoliopsida; order Asparagales; family Orchidaceae; genus Dactylorhiza; species Dactylorhiza incarnata. Next base: position 1,942,481 of record JAWHQI010000205.1, on the reverse strand, counting down.
TTCTCTATCTCCTTCGGCTTATACGGCCGCGAGGACGTCGCCGCCTATAAAGAGATGGGGCCAAGACAACTGGTCTATGAAGAGATGCGAGCCCAGTTCCGGTCGACGGAGCTCGCACTCATGGCGGGGCGCCGTTATCTGCAGGAGGACAGAGATCTCCGCGCATACAGGGAGGAGCTTAAGAAAGCTCGCGAGGAGATCAAAGGTCTCAAGGAGAGAGAAGAGGCGTCGGAAAGCCTCCTCGCCGGGATGCAGGGCAAGATGGTAAGCGGCTCTTGGGCCTGTCTTAACTCATTCAATGTTCGTTGCTGTTCGTGACCTCCGACCTGTGTTAATTCATTTGATGCTAACTCAGGATGCCGACGTATCAACCAAACTTCTTGCTCGCAACGGCGAGCTGGAGTTGGAGAATATCATGCTGATGGCTCGGGTGGACGAGCTGGTTCGCAGCGTGCTACCTCATTCTCCTGGGTGAGCCGGTTCTCAACAGAGGGCTGCCGAAAGCGAGGAACAGAGGCGGCGAGATGCACAGGAGGTCGCTAACCTTGTCTTCACGACCCTTAAGAATGCGAGTCTACTAGCTGAAGACATGATGGAGTTTACAGCCGAAGACGTCTGCCCGGACCTCTTCGACTTGGCGCCATGGTTGGGGGCTCGCAAGAATGGCGAGGGCCCCCCAGAATGAACCCCCTTAGCTTCTCTTCTCCCTCTCTCTCGAATGTATATTATTCTTTTTGGGCTGGCGAGATTGCCGCAGAACATAGACAAATCTTGAGCAATGATAGTTATGATTTTTCGTTGGTATTTATGCGCATGCTCGCGTCTCTTTTTTCTTTCTCTCGCATTTGGTCTCTTTCTTTTGAACTCTCATGACTAGTTGTTATGCGGCAATGCTTCCGGAGGGCTCGCGAATGCGCGTGTCTGGGCTCGCCTCGCCGGGGTTCTCCTCTTATGGGTCTTGCGAACCCGGGCTGTCGCCGCCCGCGGATATTGCCCGGCGAACCCGACCTTGGCGAGCTGGGACATCGGCATTCTGCGAACTAAAACTCCCGGACTCTAGTATCTCAACCCGCTACCTCAGGCCTTACCTGCCTCAACCCTTTCAATTTTGCGAACCAAACCCTTCTGGCTCGAACACTTTAGCCTGTTATCTTAGCCCTTGACCCTTGTTGCCAGCCTCTCCAGAGATCAACCTGAACCCCCCGTCTAGGTGAGAGCCCGGGAGCAGAATCGATCTGGGGCATTCCAGCACTAATATATCCAACCTTGCCAGCCTCTCCAGAGATCAACCTGAACCCCCCGTCTAGGTGAGAGCCCGGGAGCGGAATCGATCTGGGTCATTCCAGCACCAACACATCCAACCTTGCCAGCATCTCCAGAGATCAACCTGAACCCCCCGTCTAGGTGAGAGCCCGAGAGCGGAATCGATCTGGGGCATTCCAGCACCAACACATCCAACCTTGCCAGCCTCTCCAGAGATCAACCTGAACCCCCCGTCTAGGTGAGAGCCCGGGAGCGGAATCGATCTGGGGCATTCCAGCACCAACATATCCAACCTTGCCAGCCTCTCCAGAGATCAACCTGAACCCCCCGTCTAGGTGAGAGCCCGGGAGCGGAATCGATCTGGGGCATTCCAGCACCAACATATCCAACCTTGCCAGCCTATCCAGAGATCAACCTGGACCCCCCGTCTAGTTGAGAGCCCTGAGCGGAATCGATCTGGGGCATTCCAGCACTAATATATCCAACCTTGCCAGCCTCTCCAGAGATCAACCTGAACCCCCCCGTCTAGGTGAGAGCCCGGGAGCGGAATCGATCTGGGGCATTCCAGCACCAACACATCCAACCTTGCCAGCCTCTCCAGAGATCAACCTGAACCCCCCGTCTAGGTGAGAGCCCGGGAGCGGAATCGATCTGGGGCATTCCAGCACCAACATATCCAACCTTGCCAGCCTCTCCAGAGATCAACCTGAACCCCCCGTCTAGGTGAGAGCCCGGGAGCGGAATCAATCTGGGGCATTCCAGCACCAACACATCCAACCTTGCCAGCCTCTCCAGAGATCAACCTGAACCCCCTGTCTAGGTGAGAGCCCGGGAGCGGAATCGATCTGGGGCATTCCAGCACCAACATATCCAACCTTTTCAAATCATCCCCACTCCGGGCTCGGTCGAGGGGTATCCCTTCCACATCCTGGAGGTGATACCCCCCCCGACTTGAGCACCTCGCTTACAATATATGGTCCCTCCCAGTTGGGGTTAAGCTTACCCACCGCGGCCCCTCTGTCGGCGGCATCGACCTTCTTCAGGACTAGGTCCCCTTTCTGAAAGTGTTTGATCCAGATATGTTTGTCAAAGTATCGAGACATCCGCCGTTTGACCTCTTCCTGCCTGATGATGGCCAAGTCCCGGAGTTCTTCCACCAGGTCCAAAGACAGCCTCTGCTCTGCATTGTTATCTTCTAGCCACTCTTCATCCCCCTCGCTCGCAGCGATCACCCGGGGGGGGGGGGGGGGCTTCACCTCAAACTCTATGGGGAGAACGGCCTCGGATCCGTGAGAGAGCTTGAACGGAGTTTCCCCGGTGGCGGTATTCGGAGTAGTCCTCATGGCCCAGAGGACGGAGGGTAGCTGTTCCACCCAGTTCCCCCGAAGGTTTTCCACTTTCTTTTTTAATAGGTTAACGATTATTTTGTTCGCTGCCTCCACCTGCCCATTGCTCCTCGGGTGGTGGACCGACGCGAACCTGAGATCAATGCCGAGCTGAGTGCAGAAGCCAACAAACTCTTCACTAGCAAACTGCGGCCCATTGTCCGTCACTATGGCTAGAGGTAGCCCGTGCCTGCAAATTATCTCTCCCCACACAAAATTCCTTATTACCTGGGAGGTTACCTTAGCGAGTGCTTTCACTTCTACCCACTTGGAGAAGTAGTCGATCATGACCAGCAGGAACTTCCTTTGGCCGCTGGCTTGGGGAAAGGGACCGACCAGATCCAACCCCCATATGGCGAAGGGCCAGGGAGCCGTGATGGTTCGGAGTCTTTGTGCTGGGAGGAGCTGGAGCGGAGCATAGAGTTGACACTTTGGACACTTCCTTGCGAACTCCGCCGCGTCCTTGCCGAGAGTGGGCCAGAAGTAGCCTTGCCTCAATACCCTTCCCTCCAAGGTCCGACTCCCGGAGTGACTGCCGCACTCCCCAGAGTGGATTTCTTCCAAGACTCTTGGAACTTCCTCTTCGGAAACACAACGGGCCAGGAGCCCTGAGAGAGTTTTCCTATATAGCCCTCCAGCATGCAAGGAGTAATAAGCGGACTTATACCTGAAGCGCCTCTTGTCCACGTCCTCTCCAGGGAGCTGCCCAGAGGATAGGAAGATGATGAACAGATCCATCCATGAGGCTCGCTGATCCACCTCCATCAATTCTCCTTCCTCGATGGAGGGCCGGAAGTGTTCCGAAGCCATCCCTCCCGCTCGGGGACCGAACTTGGCTAAGAGGTCCGCAGGGGTGCTCTCCTCCCTCGGCACATGCTTGATGGAGAAGGTGCGGAACTGCCCGATGACCCCCTTAACCTTCTCCAGGTATAGCAGGAGGGTCGGGTCCTTTGCTTCAAACTCCCCCTTGATTTGGCATGCTACCACCATGGAGTCCGTGGAGACCTCCACGTCCTGCACCCCTAGTTCCCGGGCCAGCCGAAGGCCCGCTATCACTGCCTCGTACTCAGCCTGGTTGTTGGTAATTGTGAAATGGATGTTTAAGGCTTGCTCAATCCGAGTCCCCTGAGGACTCACCAGGACTATTCCCCCTCCATAGTAGTGTTTTCCCGATGCTCCGTCCACCAACATCTTCCATGCCTCTGGGGGAGGTGGCTCGTGCTCCCCCACTTCGGCCGCATAGTCGGACATGAAGTCTGCCACCGCCTGAGCTCTGACGGACGTCCTGGGTACGAACGTGATATTGAATTCACTTAACTCCACAGACCATTTAGCTAACCTTCCCGAGTGCTCCACCCCTTCCATGATTTTACGGAGCGGGTGGTCCGTCACTACCTTGATTGAATGGGCTTGAAAGTAAGGTCGGAGCCTCCGGGCCGACACCACCAATGCGAAGGCTAATTTTTCCAGGATCGGGTACCGGAGCTCTGCCTTCTTCAGAACTCGGCTGACGTAATAGATTGGGAACTGTTTCTTTCCCTCCTCCCGGATCAACACGGAACTTACTGCTTCGGACCCGACCCCCAGGTATAGGGATAGGTCTTCTCCTGGCCTCGGCCCCTGGAGCAGAGGGGTTTGGGTGAGCTGTTCTTTTAGAGCCTGGAAGGCTTCCTCGCACTCTCGGGTCCACTCAAACTTCTTGCTGCCCCGTAGCACCTTGAAGAAAGGCGCACACTTTTCCCCTGCCTTGGAGAGGAACCTGCTGAGCCCAGCCAACTTCCCTGTAAGGCTCTGAACCTCCTTCGGATTCCTCGGCGACCCCAACTCCATTACCGCCTTAACCTTGTCCGGGTTAGGCTCCACTCCTGCGGGGGTGAGTAAGTGGCCTAGGAACTTTCCTCGGCTCGCCCCGAAGACACACTTCAAGGGATTGAGTTTCATCTTGTATCGCCGCAGGGTCCCGAACGTCTCTTCAAGGTCTCGGAGGTGAGACCCAAGGTCCCGACTCTTTACCATGAGTTCGTCTACATAAACCTCTAAATTTCTTCCCTTCTGCTCGCGGAAAACTCTGTCCATCATCCTTGGGTATGTGGCACCTGCATTCTTGAGGCCGAACGACATCATTTTATAACAGTAGCATCCATCCCCCGTAATGAAAGAGACATCTTTGATGTCCGGGGGGTGCATGCGGATTTGATGGTAACCAGAAAAAGCATCTAGGAAAGACATTACAGAAAAACCGACGGCTGAGTCAACCAGCGCGTCGATTCTAGGCAGGGGGTAACAATCCTTAGGGAATGATTTATTAAGCAAAGAAAAGTCGATACACATCCTCCACTTACCTCCCCCTTTTTTCACCATAACGACGTTGGAGACCCAACCTGGATACTGGATCTCCGATACAAAGCCTGCCTGCAGGAGCTTACCCACCTCCTCGCGGATGGGCCCTTACAGCTTGTCTGCGACGACCCTCCTCTTCTAGCGGATGGGGCGGGCGCCGTGGTCGAGGTTGAGGCGATGGCAAGCCACATCCGCGTCGATCCCGGGCATTTCCGCGGCGCTCCAAGCGAAGACATCTACGTTATTCTATACGCAAGCCAAAATCTCCGCTTGATCTTCCGGGTTGAGTTCTCCGCTGACCCGGACCTTCTCCACCACCACCAACCGGGTGGTGACCTCGAGCTCCACGACTTCGTCCACAGCCTCCAACCGGGACTGCTCTCCCCAAGCCCTCTCCTCTTCGGCACAAGTGGGAGCCTGGGTCCCTTCCTCGACTTCCTTTTCTACCACCATCAGCTCTTCCGCCCCTCCCTCCGGGGCCTTCTCTTCTTCCTCTCCTTCCGCCCGGGGTCCCTCAGCTACCCCTTCCTGGGCATGGACTTCATCTCCCTCCGTCTTCTCTTCGGCTACCTCCTTGCCTCCGGCTCCAGCTGCCTCCTCCATCATCTCATCCCACTCCTCAGATTCTCCCATCCAGGAGATGGTGTTGACCGCCGTCACGTAGCACTGCCTTGCCACCTTGGGGTCCCCTCTGATCCGCACCTGAACCCCTCCGTCGTTAAACTTAAGGCATTGATGAAAGGTGGAAGGGACACAGCGGAATGCGCAGATGAGCGGCCGTCCGAAGATGGCGCTATAGCTACTTGGAGCGTCCACTATGACAAAATGGCAGTTCTTGGACTGCCCACCCAGGGTTACATGAAGTCCTACTCCCCCTTTCACTTCTTTCCTCTCTCCTGAGAATCCAAACAAAGGGCCATCTGAGGCCAACACCCTTCTGGGCTCCACCTCCATCCTGTCGAATGCCTTTTTGAAGATGACGTTGACCGAACTCCCGTTGTCCACCAGGATTCGGGAGACGGTGAAATTATCGATCGACGTCTGAATGATCAACGCGTCGCAGAACGGATCTTCGCAGCCCGGCATGTCCTTCTGAGTAAAAATGATTTTTTCTGTTGGGGGTGGGGCGGTGGAGGTTGAAGCCACGCTCCGGCTGTAGATGGTGTGGAGGCTAGCTTTGCGGGTCGCCTCCACCCCCACTCCCCCATGGATTACCCCGATTCCCCCTCTATGCCCCCTATCGGCTCTATCTTCACACCTCTCCTCCTCGTCCTCCCGAGGTTCGACCTCCACAATCCTCACCGGCTGCAGGGGCTGTGGCGCGGGTGCTTTGCCCTTCTTCACTTCCAGGAACTCCGGGCAGGTGTCCATTGAGTGACCTTCCTCATCATGAAAGATACAATATGGCAACGTCACCTCTCCTGCCTCGGCCTCTGCCACCCTATTCCTTCTCCTCCTAGCGGCTGCTGCTTCCGCCTCTCCTCTCCTTCCTCTTCCTCTTCCCCGGCCAATTGCCATGGCCTGTTGAGGTGGGGGAGGCATCTGCATCGGACCCTGCCTCCACCCCAACTGGGTGGATCTCCATTGACCTTCGAAACGGTTACCCCTTCCTGGGCCGTAACCCCTCCCCTGCCCTTGCATTCCTCCACCTTGGGGCCTCCATCCCCCCTCCGGGGCCCGGGGCTCTTCCCTTCTCCTAACCTCCTGCTGCCTCACCTCCGGTTCACTGAGCTTTGCCAGCCTCTTGGTGAGCTCCGGGTTGGCTTCTTCACTCGCGACTTCCTCCGACACCCTCTCCATCAGCTCTTCATACGAGACAGGGGCTTTCCTCTTCAATGCCATCTTGAAAAAACTCTCTTTCAACCCGACCGTGAAGGCGAGTTGGAGTGCAAACCCAGGCATCTCCTGCGTGAGCTATACTTCCTCCTGGAACCGATCTGCATATTGAGCCAGCGACTCACTGGGCCCCTGCTTCACTGCGAAGAGGGAATCAGCGTCCTTCTTCCTCTTTTTCGAGGTCGAGAACCTCAGCAAAAAGCTTCGGCGCAAATCCTCGAACGCGTAGATTGACCCTGCAGGGAGCTGGTGGAACCAGTCCCTGGCCTTCTCCTTGAGGGTGACGGCAAAGAGCCAACACTTGAAGGCGTCTGACATCGGCCTGATGGAGACCGAGTCTTCGAAACTCTGCAGGTGCTGGACAGGGTCATCCCTACCGTTGTAGTACACTCGATCCCACTCTCCAAATCCCCCAGGGACGGGTGCGGAAAGCACCAGCTCGCAGAAGGGGATTCCCCCTCCTGTCACTTTTCCTGGCTCCACTCACCCCCCGAGCTCGCTCGCCAAACTTGAGCTCGCCGGGACTGCACTCGCGAGGGCGGTGCTCGCCTGAACCACCCCGACCGTCGCCTCATCCTCTTGGCACGCGCTCGCCTGCGCCGCGTTCGCTAGGACAGAGCTCGCCAGCACTGAGCTCGCCGGCGCGGAGATCGCCGGACTGGCGAACAACACTCGCCCTTCCTTGTCCTGACCTAAACCAACGACAACTTCCTTTCCCGCCCTTCCCCCTGGAGCATTCACGCCGACCATCGCTGGGGGAGGGGTCGCCTGAGGTGCTGGGGTCGCAAACTCGCTCCGCAGGGCTGTGACCGTGAACCCCAAGGTGTCGAGCACCTCCTTTCTGAAATCTGCGAGCATCCTGGCCATCGCCTCCTGAGGTTTCTCGCCGAACTCCTCGCCTTGCTCCTCATCTCCCGCCATACCCTTTCTCTGGAACTTTCTTGAACCAGCCACACTCCACGCTCACCGCACCAAAATGTTGAAACCGATTTCTCGGTCTCTTGTGGAGCTCGGGGCCCTCAACGAATTGAGGGGCAGCTAGCCCTTACTAATCCCTCGGAAGAGGTAGGCAGATAAACTCGGATAAAGAACAAAGACCCTGATCTTAGCGAGGAGGTCCCTCCACTAGCCCGGAAGATTGTTGAGCGCTTCCCCTCCCAAGCCAAAGCTAAGACTCGGGCACCTTGGAGAGCTAGAGAGCCCACACCAAAGCGACCTGAGGAGAAGAAGGCTCAAAAATTCTGAACCGGTCCCCTCCAAGGTGCCCTTTGAGGTCTATTTATAGATTTTTGTTTTGTGGTCTGTCAATAGCCAACTCCCGCTGTCCATTCCTACTATCCGCACCCCAAATTGGTCTGCTAACAGCCAAACTCCGCTGTCCGGAGGGGCTGACCGCAGACCACTAGGGGTTTTCTGGTAAAAGGCCACCCCAGGTACCAGCGAGACCCTCGACCTGTTCAGCGAACATGGGGTTCGCCAAAGGATCCGGCTGGCTCGCCAGAGCCGCCTAGCGAACTCCTTCAGCCGGCTGGCTCGCCTGCTTCTAGGGCTCGCCTGCCGAACCGCTCCTTAGCGAGTCGGGCTCGCCAAAATGACTAATTGTACCCCAGAAATGGCTATTTGTACCCCAAGGTCCCGGGCCTTCCTAGCGAACTCCTTCGACCGGCTGGCTCGCCTGCCTAGCGAACTCCTCCAACTGACAAGGTGTCTATTTCTAGGTATAGGATTTATTTTGACCCATCATGTATAGTATAAGGGTCATAGGCTAAGCCTAGAAGAGATTTGAAGATTAACTAAGACAAGGTGTTCGACAAACTTCGAACACGTTCGACGAATTCAGAATCCGTTCGACGAACTTAGTTCGACGAATTTCAAAGTTCTGTTCGACGAAAGTCTCTTCGTGTTCGACGAACTTCCCAGTTTAAGTTCGACGAACTTTCCCTCTGGTCGACGAACTTTTTCAGAGTTTCTATATTCAGTGACCTCTTCTATTCAGAGTATTATTTTTGGAGTTATCCTCAGGATTCCTTATGAAGGCTGACAGCTGTTCTCACTATAATATCAGTCAGTTATTGCAGAATTTTCTTTCAAAGATTTTATGACCGTTGCTGCATTAATTAAGGGCTGCGTGCATATTATTCTATAAGGCAGATTGCAAGTTTCAAGGAATTTAATATATTGGTATTCCTTTTCTGTCAGAGGAAAATCCTTCTTTTTGTCTCATTCCTTTCCAGCCCGGTTGAAAATTTGAAAGAGGATCAACTCTCTCCCGTCCAGAGATTATCTTTGCTATTTATTCTAGAGGAAGACACAGATACATGACATATACAAAAAGATACTCTTTTGCTACTCAGTTGGGATTGCTCTCAAGAACTCTCTCTGATTTTCTCTGAAGTCTTCATCTTCTCCAGTCGCCTAATCTTAATCTCTAGGAATCATCTGCATCAAATCCTTCTAGAGAACTTTTGCTGGAGATACTCCAAAGATCAACAAGACCTACACCCTGAGCAGATTTCTCTCCTGTTTTTTCCTACTCTTATTCACAGGGGGAGATCTGACAATCATTCAACAATCCACTAGTCTTCTCTGTTGTTAGAGAAAAGAGAAGACACCATCATCTTTATATACTTTTATTTTATAACTGTGTACAGGGTTGTAACTCCCTTTAAAAGTTGATTTTTGGTTTTGAGCACCTGATCAAAAGCTCTGTAGTGGTTTTGAGCACCTGATCAAAAGCTCTGTGGTGAAGGCTCACCTGATCAAAAAGGGCCCTAGTGGATTTCCTACCAGGGTGGTAGAAGAGTAGATGTACCCAAGTTGACTGGGGAACTACTATAGATCCTTGTGTCTTCTGTGTTTGCCTTTATTATTTGTGCTGTGTTGTGTGTGCTGTGTTTTAGTTTGTGTTTATATCTGTGCTGCACTCACTTACACATATACTTAAATAACTTAATTTGTTCTCTACAAATTTGTTTAGGCTAAGTGAAATTATATTAAAATACTCTATTCAGCCCCCCTCTAGAGTAATCTTGATCTATCCCCACTTTCAATTGGTATCAAAGCTTGGGTTGGTTGTTACAGGCTAACACCTGGACCAACAGATCTGATAGATCTAGACTACTTTAAAAGTTTTTTTTATTAGAGCCATGGCACAGAACAAAGAATATTCAAGCACAAGACCTCCTATGTGCAATCTGAACAAGTTTGCACTATGGCAAGCAAGGATCAAACTTTACATGAATTCTATTGATGAGGAAATTTTTAATTCTATTTTGACAGGACCTCCAACTGCATCAACCTCAACAACAACAGACACAACTACTGTCCCTCCTCCAGAATGGACAGAAACACAAAAGAAACAGAAAACTGCTGATGCAAAGGCCATGAATATCTTGGCACAAACCATGTCTGATGACATATTTCAGAAGGTGGTTGACTGCACCTCTGCCAATGAAATTTGGGACTCCCTCACAAGAATGGTGGCAGGATCAGCAGATGAGAGAAAGGACAGAAGATCACATTTGATCTCCCAGTATGAGAATTTCAAAAAGGGAGAATCAGAGACTGTTGCAGAGATGTACAACAGACTCAGCCTCATCATCAATGAGCTGAGAACCCTGGAGAAAGTGATCACAGTCACTGAAATTAATGACAAGATCCTGATGTGCTTCCCCAGCACATGGGACACAAAAATCTGGCCAATTAAAGATGCCAGAGGACTAAGTGAGATTACAACTGAGAATCTCCTTGGGAAGCTCAAATCTTATGAGCAACTGATAAAGAGCAGAGAAGCAGAAGCCTCTCCATCTTCATCCTCAAAGAAAGAGAAGAACATTGCCTTTCAGGCAACAGAGGAAGAAGACAAGATTGGTGATCAGGAGATGCTGAGTCTCTTAGCAAAGAGATTTTACAAGATGACAAGAAAGGACTTTAGAAGAAAGCCCAACAGGCACAATGAAAAGCCAAGGTATGATAAAACTCCATCTAAAGAGATAATATGCTTTGGTTGCAGGAAACCTGGACACTTCCTCACTGAGTGTCCGGAAGCTCACAAGAAAAGTAGGAGAAAAGAGCAGGAACACTCCAGCAAACACTCATCAAAAGGCCACAAGAAAAGAGAAAAAAGCTTTGTTGCTGAAATCTGGAGTGACACTGAGTCTGAGTCATCCTCCAGTTCCAGTGATGAGGAGAAGGAAGCAGAAGAAAAGGAATTCTGCATGATGGCAATCAATGCCTCCTCATCAAATGACAACTCAGATGATGAATCTGAAACTAATGGGGATGAGGTAATTTCCAGTTTTGATTTTCATTCAGAACAGTTTAAAGATGATTTTAAACAGTTGTGTAAAGATATGATTAGATCAGAGAAAGAAATTATTTCTCTGAGAGACAAGTTAGCTAAGATGGATGGAATATCCACTGAAAACACTAAGCTCAAAAATGAGCTAAGGATTTCCAGGGAACAAGTGAGTTCTCTAGAAACACAGCTAACTGAGGCCAAGCAGCTAGAAAATTCTCTAAATGGAAGAAGTCTCAAGCTGATGGATATCACAAGCACAGTGAATGCCAGGCTGAATGACAAACTGGGCTTGGGGGCATCATCTAATCAACCTCTTCTTTTGAAGAAGAATATGCTATCTACCCCAGTAAAATTTGTATCTGAAAAAAGGAAAGAAGCAATACAAGACACAGGAAAAATTCCTGAAACAAATTTTGTTCAAGCAAGTTCGTCGAACGGCGATCGACGAAACCAACAGGTTTTGTCGAACACAGATAGACGAAAACCAAGGCCTGAATCTAAGCAAAAAACCTTCTGCAAACAGGGCTCGACGAATGCCACATCGTTCGTCGAACCAGGTCGACGAACACTGTTGGATCGGTCGGCGCCCTTAGAGGGGGGGTGAATAAGGGTTTTCAAAAACTTAAGATTATATTTAGAAAACTTTGAAATATTGCAAGATTAATACAATGAGAAATCAAGTAAAACAATAATGAATAGACATGCTTTATTAATATCAAATAATGTTTTACAAAACTTGATTCCTGTGACGCTAGAAATCGGAGGCGACTACTAAAAATCCTTTTTGTTTTCTATACCGACTCGTATCCCCACGAACCGGTTGGCTTTAGCCGATCTCTCCCCAGATACGACCTCAAGCCGCTCTAGCCAATCTATCCCCAGAAAGGCCTCGAGCACCCCCTAGACCTAGCCTAGATCTAGTCGCCAACACGAGGCGATTTTCAGCCCTAAGTCCTACCCCAGACCTAGTCGCCAACACGAGGCGATTTCACTACCGTTTACAGAAAAGATATGAAATGAAAAGACAATAATATAAAAACTCCCTCTATGTGGATCTCTTGGAGAAGTGGACGAAGGCCCGCAGAGTATGATCGTAGTCGATGCGGCCTTTTGTCACGATGATGACGCGTATTGAAATCTTCTCCACGGATCTCCTTTAGGCTTTATGGAATTGTGGGAGTATAGCTCTGAATCTTCCTCTCTCTGCTGTGACACGAAGCTCTGGAGTTTGGGATTGGAGGAGGATGAGGAAGACGGAGCCAATGGGTCCTTTTTATAGCCTCTGCGCTAGCGCCTGCGCTAGTGCTACCGCCGGCGCTATCCCATATTAAGTAATATTTTGCGCGCGAGAATCTTTAATCCGGGGAAACAATTTCGCCATTCCTTTTGTGCTCCGCGCTACCGCCAGCGCTAGTAGATACCGCCTGCGCTAGCTGCTACTGCCTGCGTTAGCTGCTATCGCCTGGCGCTATCACCTTCTAAAATTATTTCCGAGATTTTCTCAAGTCCGCGCTAGCGCCTGCGCTAGCGCTAGCGCCGGTGCTAGCGGGCATGTTGGAATTTTGGCTTCAAATTTTAGCGCAGCATTCTTATGTTATCCTTGAGTCATGTGGACTTGTTATCCTGCACACTTAAATACACAAGATCAAATACACATAGGATTTGTTATTCTCAAACCTAGGAGATGCGGAAGACCATGTTCCAACAAACTCCCCCGATCGTTTACAAATTATTAAAAAAATTATTAAAATTTATTAAAAGATATGAACATTATCTTAAAAATTTATTAAGATAACCGTGCTCTAACAAAAACGATGTAAGACGATCATACCAGGCACGGGGCGCTTGTTTTAAACCATAAAGCGCTTTTATTAACTTGAGAAACATGATTACAAAATATGATCTCTTATGAAAGCTAGAGATCACAGCTAAACAGATAAGAGCCCTTTTGGTTTTCTATCCCGACTCGCTTCCCACGAACCGGTGGCCCTAGCCTTATCCACTCCGGATTCGGCCTCAAGCCGCTCTAGCCAATCCCTCTCCGGATGTGGCCTCGAGCCCCCCTAGACCTAGCCTAGATCTAGTCGCCAACACGAGGCGATTTCCCCCCTAAGTCCTACCCAGACCTAGTCGCCAACACGAGGCGATTTCACTAATCATTTACAAAGAGGAATATGAAATAACAATAAAGAAATAAGAACTCCCTCAAGATGGACTTCTGAAGTTGGAGACGAAGATCCGCCGTTGAATAAGCGTTGTAGAAGCGGACTTCGATCTGATCCGGCGTGACGAGATTCTTCTTCAGAAGTTTTGCAGAGCTTCGCTAGCACATCAACTTTCGGCCAAGATAGCCTCTGGAATTCTGGCACTCAATATCTCTCTCTAATGTGTCTCCAAAATGAGAGGACTTGGGTCCTTTTTATAGCACACGCGCTACCGCCGGCGCTAGCGCTACCGCCGGCGCTAGCGCTACCGCCGGCGCTAGCCCGGATTAGGCAACGTTTTGCGCGGCAGAATCTCCCATCCGAGGCAACCCCTTGCTCTATTCCTTCTGTGTGCTCCGCTACCGCCGGCGCTATCCACTACCGCCAGCGCTATCCCTGGTTAGGAAACTCTTTGCGCGGCACGATCTTCAATTCGAGGCAACAATTCCAGCAAGCCTAATGTGCATCGAGCTAGCTCCGGCGCTATCCACTATCGCCTGCGCTAGTGATCAATTTGGAGTTGATGGCACAAAATCGGGGGCAACCACCATATGTAAACCATGAGTCATTTTGACCTATTATCCTGCACACTTAGATCACACAAGATTAAATACACACATAGGATTTGTTATTCTCAAACCTAGGAGATGCGGAAGCCCGTGTTCCAACAAACTCCCCCTTTTGATAATAACAAATCCATTAATGATAAATCAGAGCATTAATCTAAATAAGCATGAAGAAAAAATTTGTGTGTGTGTGACAAGGATGACTTAGGATAAATAATGATTATAGCATTTTAGTATTGCTCCCCCTAAATACCTAAATACATGCTCCCCCTAAGTGAATGCTCTCCTAATATGTTCTTAACAGAATTAAGCATGTTAGATATGTTATCATGTTATTTCTCCCCCTTTTGTTATTAGCAAAAGTGGGTAAGGAGATATTACTTCAAACTGTAATAGTACGGGTAATAGGCATGATCGAGCTTTGAGAGAAGGAAATGATAAGGAGTTGTAGAAATCTTTTCATTGAATTAGATTAGAGTTTGAGTATCTATATTGTCATAAATCAGAGTTTTGTAGCATAAACACAAGATAAAAGCAAAGGTGCGGAAGACTTAAACGAAAACATCTTGTATAAGAAATGATAATGCAAAAAACATAGTGGAGTTTTTATTTCAGAAGGAAGATGTTTTGTACATCAAAGGTTAAACAATAGGTAAATTTTACCAAAGAAGAAACCAAGCATGAATAAATATTATCACAGGAGAGATTACGACAATGTTACGGTAATTCATAATTTCAAAAACAAACTAAACATTGTAGAAATCATGCTAGGTTATCTAGTGCATTGTATAAATAAAGAGTAAGTATAGAATTAGCTATAGGATCCAATACTCATGAGAAGAAGTGTTATGGAAGATAATGATGTGCACAAGTGTATTTTGAATAAAGTGAGCAAGTGTGTTAACCAAAAAATACAAGACAAATATAGAGTAAAGTGCACAATAAAAACACAAATAATTTTACTTCCACACACTTTTAAGCACAAAGTAAAATGTACAACAACCAAGGTGCTTTGCACACACAATGCTTATGAAGACTTATCAGGGTGCAAAGTAGTGCTTGGGAGATCACACAAGTTAATTTATCAAGGTGGATTCTTTTTGTTGTGATCCTGTGTACTTAAGAAGAAGTGGTTTTATTTTTAAACTGAAGAGTTTGCTCAAGACACTTTACTAATCTATCCAAGGTGCTCAACCCCACAATGCTTATGAAGACTTATCAGGAGGTTCAAGTAGTGCTTGGTGGAGGTGACTTTGTCAAGGTTATGATGAGTTTTGATTTGAACAAAGTTCTCCGATTACACTTGTTTTGCAAACACTTTAAAGAAGAAATTTCAGCCACTCTTCTTAATATTTAATGGTGCAAATAAATGTTGTGTAGGTAAGATACTTGTGCAATTTTAATTTTATGTACAATTACAATATATTAGCAAGCATTCTTAGATTAAGAAGCACAAGCAGACTAAGCCAAAAGGTGAGTGAAATAATATCATTATCAAACATAAAACATTTACTCATACTTAGAGGCATGCTAAGCTTAGTCCTATACAAACTTTTTTAATTATTATTGATGCACATAGGAATAGATAGATCAAGGCATGATAAAAGCAATGTTAAGGAAGTTTGAAAGAATTTATTGTAACATTATAGAGACTCTAAAGAATAGATTTAAATCATGCTTGATGTAAAAAAAATACAAAATTTTTGTATTGTTTTTAAGTTTTATGTTTTTGTTTTTGGATTGTTTTAAAAAAAACTTTAAGTAAAAGCAAAACATATTTTTGGTTTTTGTCTTTTGTAATTTTATATTTGATTTTTGGTAAATGACAAAAGCTTTAAACACGAGCAAAACATATTTTTGGAATTTTGTCTTTTATAGTTTTGTTTTTGATTTTTCAAAATTTAAATAAAATTAGTGGTGCAAAAACAAATAGTACATATCTAGTAATATAATTTTTGGAATTTTTCAAAATTTTAAAAATGCAGAAAATCAGAAAGTCACGCTAGCGCTAGCGCGGAATACAGTACACGATTTTCGGGGTGTTTAAAATTTTTAAATGTTGATCCTGATTAGGTGTCCCAATAGTAGTTTCATGCTGAAGGTGCATAATTTTAGGAGATGTTTTTGATGATTAAAAGTGAAGAAAATTTGTATTTGTGAGCATGTTTTAACTTGTAAGGTCTAGCACACCTAACTCAAGTCGTAATAAACGAAATCGTGCATCGGGAAGAGGTTTAGTGAATATGTCAGCGAGTTGAGAGTCTGTCCCAATGAAGCTTACTTTTACATTTTCTTTCTTAATGTGATCCCTAATGAAATGATGACGAACGTCGATGTGTTTGGATCTGGAATGGTGTACAGGATTATATGTGAGGTCTATTGCACTTTTGTTGTCACATTTAAGATCTATGTTTTTGAGATGAAATCCAAAGTCCTCTAGTGTTTGGCTCATCCATAACGCTTGTGCACAACAACTACCAAGTGCGATATATTCGGCCTCTGTGGTGGAGAGTGCAACCGAAGATTGTTTTCTACTAGACCAAGCAACTAAAGAGGGTCCTAAAAAGTGACACGTACCGCTAGTGCTTTTTCTACCTAGTGAGCACCCGGCGTAGTCCGAATCAGAATAGCCGTGGAGTGTGAAGGAGTCATTATGTGGGTACCATAATCCTAGTTTAGATGACCCTAGTAGATAACGAAAAATACGTTTTACCGCTTTTAAATGAGATTCTTTTGGATCGGCTTGAAAGCGAGCACATAAACACACAGCAAACATAATATCTGGTCTAGATGCACTTAAGTAAAGAAGAGAACCTATCATTCCTCTATATAGCGTTTGATCAATAGAAATTCCAGATTCATCTTTTCCTAGTTTTAAAGAAGCACTCATAGGAGTAGAAGCTTGTTTAAGATTTTCAAGTCCAAATCGTTTAAGCATATCGTGGACATATTTTGATTGACACAGAAAAATACCATCAGTTCGTTGTGAAATTTGAAACCCAAGAAAATATGATAGTTCTCCTACAAGACTCATTTCAAATTCATTTTTCATTATTAAGACTACTTCATTACACAACTCTTCATTAGTGGCTCCAAAAATGATGTCATCAACATATATTTGTAGAATAATTAATTCGTTATTTTTATGCTTAATGAAGAGTGTGTTGTCTGCACTTCCCATAAGATAACCGTGCTCTAACAAAAATGATGTAAGACGATCATACCAGGCACGGGGCGCTTGTTTTAAACCATAAAGCGCTTTTTCTAGTTTGTAAACATGATTTGGAAATCTTTCATTTATGAAACCGGGGGGTTGTTCTACATAAACTTCTTCTTTGATAAACCCGTTTAAAAAAGCACTTTTAACATCCATTTGAAATAATTTTATTCTTTTAAAACTTGCAAATGCCAAAAATATTCGTATAGATTCTAAGCGAGCTACGGGTGCAAAAGTTTCTTCAAAATCTACCCCCTCGATTTGTGAATAACCTTGAGCAACTAAGCGTGCTTTATTTCTTACAATCCTAGATTCACCATCTAGTTTATTTTTAAAAATCTATTTTACGCCAATAATTGGATGATTAGATGGTCTTTCTACTAAATTCCAAACTTTATTTCTTTCAAATTGTCCTAACTCTTCATTCATTGCCAAAAACCAAAATTCGTCATTTAAAGCGGTGGAGACGTTTTTAGGTTCAATTTCAGATACAAAGCAAATATTTGAAAATGTTTCATGAAGAGAGGATCGAGTTCTTACCCCAGTAGAAGGTTCCCCAATGATTAGCTCCTTTGGATGATTTTTGGAGAAGTTTAGAATGCTTGGAGGTACATATTCATCGTCTTTTGACTTCTCCTCCTCCTCTTTGGATGGTTCTTCTTCGTCGTGCTCCAAGGATGGCACAGGTTCATCATCGGTACCTGTAGAGAGCTTTTCTGCACATGGAACAAACTCATCAAATCTGACGTTAATTGACTCTTCAACTTTGTTTGATCTTTTATTAAATATTCTATATGCTTTACTAGTAGAAGAATAACCAAGAAATATTCCTTCATCGCATTTTTCGTCAAATTTTCCTAAAGAGTCTTTTGTATTGAGAATGAAGCATTTACATCCAAAAACTCTAAAATACGATACGTTAGGTTTAGGGTTTTAGGGTTTAGGGGCATACCAAAATTCAGTGGTGCTGGGGCTTAGGGGTAGTGTAGGGTCTTGCGCATCACCAAGGGGGAGATTAGAGCATTGAAGACCAAAACCCTAGCCCAAACCTCGCTTTGATACCATTTGTAAGATCCCTTCCCCACTCCCGGGGCCAAGCGGACCTTATGCCCAGAACCGACGCATTGCGGTGACTTCCAACACACGGGTTGGGCTACACCACGCAACGTCGACCCTGCCGGCTACGATCATAGTGCGAGCAATAGTAAAAGTGAGTACAAGAGAGAGTACAAACTAAACAAAAGGAGTCCACAAATCACATTCCCAAAACGTATCAAAAGCTAATCAAAGCGATACATATATAAGTCCGAGCATGAAAAAATAGAGAGTACATAAATGAAAGGGCTTAAGCCCGGTACATCATGAAACAATTCTCTCACATCTCACATCCTCTCTACATGCGGAAGCTATCTCATCATCACACATCACTAACACTCAAAATATAATCCACCTGATGTCTCGTAGCCGCTACCCGTTGCATCGCTGGCTGCTCAGGTTCTGCCCTCGTCTCCTGCGGTGCGTGCGACAGCTCCGTCTCCTCGGAATCCTAGATTGTTTTTCGGCCCCAATGCAAACCGTCAGTCAAAAATGACCAAGCTCGCTAGGTCCCCTCCTCCTCCTGCGACTCCTAGGCACCGCGCGGGAGGAAGAAGCGGGGGACGAGCAAGGAACAAGCAGGTGACAGGGAAAGTAAACTAGTATATACATAAGTGAAAAAGGGCTAATCTAAGCATGTATAAGCAGGAGTATAAGCAGGAGTATAAGCGGGAGTATAATAAAGGTGTGCAGTAATAAATGAACAGCAAGTAGAGCAAGTAAAGCGAAGCAGTAAAAACAGTAGCGACAAGTAATCAATCTCGTACCCTAACTTATATGAATGCCCATACAAACTTATAAGTTAGGATTTCCAGGAAATATAACTCATCATATAAAAGAGCCCATACTAATTTATATGATGAGGATCTGCAAGTGCGTATGCTATGCTTATGCTATGAATGATTATGCATTGAACTCACCCACACGACTCTGTGCACACAGACCTTTGTAGTTACCTCTGTTTGAAAGGAAGCCAACCTCTCGGGTACCAACCGCTGTGACACACGGTGGTAGCGGACCGGGCTGTCCACTCCTAGGCGGGTATACACTCTACCAGGCCTAGACCGCACGTACGCCTCGACGCTAAACAACCGCGGAGCTCTGCGTACTCATTGCTGGAGTCCACCAGACTTTGAGCCAAGTGAGAGGTGTCTTCGGGGAACTGTCGTCCCGACACGCAGCCAAGCTGGCCCCTTAGACCTCTACACACCCGCTAAGTCAACGTACCGCGGTCGGAGTGACGACCTGCCTAGTACCGAAGACCTGCCACATTTCTGAGAAAGTTACCGGGATAATCATCCCCTCGAGGTTCCTGCTCGTCTACCCGAGCACCACAATACTGCCACTCCCGCAACTGGGAGGAGTTACATAAATCCAATCTTACCCTACTATGGCTACTCTTGCCTACTTTAAATGTTATTGCAAATTTAGGGTTAATCTTGGACTTCCCGAGGATTACCCTGTAAGGGGCTTGCTACGGTTCTAGGAACTACAGTGGGATGACACCCCAAAGTTCCCTTTCTCAAGACACTTAGTATTATTGGTTGTGTTTCCTTACTTATTTCTTAGGTTACTTCTTTGGTGATTTAAGGTAAGTCCTGGACTTCCCGCGGTCCACCTGGTGAAGGGTTCCCGACGGTCCTAGGGGACGCAATGGGCTCAACCCCCACCATCCTCCTCAAGATATTTACTTTAGTTGGTGATTAATAATTGGTTCACCCTTCCTCATTTCATATAGTTAAAGTGACTTAGTTCATTTCTCGTCCCACCCAATCGGGTTGGACGTACTTCATTCCTTCTGCATAAACTCTAGCACCACCCCACAAGTAACCCTAGGATTGACCTTTCTTGAGTCCTTGTGTGCTATAACTCAATTACT
Source organism: Dactylorhiza incarnata (assembly GCA_033032865.1). Lineage (NCBI taxonomy): Eukaryota > Viridiplantae > Streptophyta > Magnoliopsida > Asparagales > Orchidaceae > Dactylorhiza > Dactylorhiza incarnata. The sequence goes on along the minus strand of JAWHQI010000205.1, from coordinate 1,922,396 downwards.
AATTGTATACAACTTTTAATCACTACTTAGTGGTCTGAATTATCTAAAACTCAACATTCTATTTTTACTATACGCAGACCACTAATTTGAACTAACCATCAACCCCATAAGTGAACCCTTCTAAGAACTCATCACCAAGGTCTCCAGTAATTATCCTAGGCTCCCACTGACCTTAGTAAGGTATACTCCAATTTCCATAATTTTCCAACTTAATTTAATAATTAAATAATTTTCTTGAATAGTGTGGCCCACCCTAACTTGTTCATGAAGTACTCAAGAATCTGGGCCAATGCCTACCAAATAATTATCATGAGTGTATACTGAATTTAAATGCATAACCCCAAGAGATGAAGGATCATAATTACTGTTTTGCCCTTGAATTAAATAATTGAAGTTTAGTACAAAACCACCAAATTAATTAAATAAATACCAAAAGTTGTATTTAAAATTCCAGAAAAATTCCCATATGTTATAAACATTGGTGTACTCATCATCTGAAGGTTTCATATGGTTACAAGGTGATTTGCCTATGTATTTGCATAAATCATCAAAAAGGCATATATGGTAATTTCTTATGAGAACAATAATTCTCTCCATAGGTGCACTAATTAAAATTTCAAGAACCACATATCATCATAATCAAGCATCCTACTGAGTTTGGGGGCCTTAGATATGGTTTTGCTTATGCAACAAAATAAACCCCCAAAACCTCGCTTTGATACCATTTGTAAGATCCCTCTCCCGCTCCCGGGGCCAAGCGGACCTTATGCCCAGAGCCGACGCATTACGGTGACTTCCAACACACGGGTTGAGCTACACCACGCAACGTCGACCCTGCCGGCTATGATCATAGTGCGAGCAATAAGAAAAGTAAGTACGAGAGAAAGTACAAACTGAATAAATGAGAGTCCACAAAACACATTCCATCATATATATATCAAAAGCTGAACCACATGATAAATATATGTCCGAGCATGAAACAAAGTACATAAATGAAAGGGCTTAAGCCCGGTACATCATAATATAAAATCTCTCAAAACTCACTACATGCGGAAGCTATCTCAACATCACTCAACACTAACACTCAAAAGAAGTCCACCTGAAGTCTCGTGGCCGCTACTCGCTGCGTCGCTGTCTGCTCAGGTCCTGCCCTCGTCTCCTGCGGTGCGTGCGACAGCTCCGTCTCCTCGGAATCCTAGGTTGCTGTCGGCCCCAATGCAAACCGTCAGTCAAAGAATGACCGAGCTCGCTAGGTCCCCTCCTCCTCCTGCGACTCCTAGGCACTGCGCGGGAGGAAGAAGCGGGGGACGAGCAAGGAACAAGCAGGTGACAGGGAAAGTAAAACTAGCATATGTATATAATTCTAGTCTACACAAGTGTAAAAGGGGCTAGACTATCATATATAAGCAAAAGTAAAGGCAGGAGCATAAAAAATAAGGTGCAGCAGTAAGTAAGCAGTAAAGTAAGTAAAGCAGAGCAGTAAGAGTAGAAGCGACAAGTAGCATTCTCGTACCCTAACTTATATGAATGCCCATACAAACTTATAAGTTAGGATTTCCAGGAATCATAACTCATCATATAAAGGAGCCCACACTGATTTATATGATGAGGATCTGCAGGGGGGGGGGTATGCAATGCTTATGCTATGAATGTTTATGCAATGAACTCACACACGCGACTCTATGCACACAGACCTTTATAGTTCCCTCTGTTTGAGAGGAAGCCAACCTCTCAGGTACCAACCGCTGTGACACACGGTGGCAGCGGACCGGGCTGTCCACTCCTAGGCGGGTATACACTCTACCAGGCCTAGACCGCACGTATGCCTCGACGCTAAACAACCGCGGAGCTCTGCGTACTCTTCGCTGGAGTCTACCAGACAGTGAGCCAAGTGAGAGGTGTCTTCGGGGAGCTGTCATCCCGACACGCAGCCAAGTTGGCCCCTTAGACCCCTACACACCCGCTAAGTCGACGTACCGCGGTCGGAGTGACGACCTGCCTAGTACCGAAGACCTGCCACATTTCTGAGAAAGTTACCGGGATAATCATCCCCTTGGGGTTCCCGCTCGTCTAACCGAGCATCACAATACTGCCACTCCCACAACTGGGAGGAGTTACATAAATCCAATCTTACCCTACTATGGCTACTCTTGCCTACTTTAAATGTCGTTGCAATTTAGGGTTAATCTTGGACTTCCCGAGGGTTACCCTGTAAGGGGCTCGTTACGGTTCTAGGAACTACGGTGGGATGACACCCCAAAGTTCCCTTTCTCAAGACACTTAGTATTATTGGTTGTGTTTCCTTACTTATTTCTTAGGTTACTTCTTGGGTGATTTAAGGTAAGTCCTGGACTTCCCGCGGTCCACCCGGTGAAGGGTTCCCGGCGGTACTAGGGGACGCAATGGGCTCAACCCCCACCATCCTCCTCAAGACATTTACTTTAGTTGGTGATTAATAATTGGTTCACCCTTCCTCATTTCATATAGTTAAAGTGACTTAGTTCATTTCTCGTCTCACCCAATCTGGTTGGACGTACCTTCATTCCTTCTGCATTAACTCTAGCACCACCCCACAAGTAACCCTAGGATTGACCTTTCTTGAGTCCTTGTGTGCTATAACTCAATTACTAATTGTATACAACTTTTAACCACTACTTAGTGGTCTGAATTATCTAAAACTCAACATTCTGATTTTACTATACGCAGACCACTAATTTGAACTAACCATCAACCCCCATAAGTGAACCCTTCTAAAAACTCATCACCAAGGTCTCCAGTAATTATCCTAGGCTCCCACTGACCTTAGGAAGGTATACTCCAATTTCCATAATTTTCCAACTTAATTTAATATTTAAATAATTTTCTTGAATAGTGTGGCCCACCCTAACTTGTTCATGAAGTACTCTAAAATCTGGGCCAATGCCTACCAAATAATTATCATGAGTGTATACTGAATTAAAATGTATAACCCCAAAGGATGAATGATCCTAATTACTGTTTTGCCCTTGAATTAAATAATTGAAGTTAAGTACAAAATCACCAAATTAAATAAATAAATACCAAAAACTGCATTTAAAATTCCAGAGAAATTCCCATAAGATATAGACATTGGTGTAATCATCATCTGAAGGTTTCATATGGTTACCAGGTGATTTGCTTATGTTTTTGCATAATTCATCAAAAGGGCATAAGTGGTAATATTCCTATGAGTACAATATTTCTCACCATAAGTGCACCAATTAAAATTTCAGAGGCCACATATCATCATAAGTAAACATCCTACAGAGTTTGGGGGCCTTAGGTATGGTTTTGTTATGCAACATAATTAAATCCCCAAAACCTAGTTTTTTCCCAAAAATCACAAAGTGGATAAATTCTCAAGTAAAGGACACCCCAAATGATTCCAATGCTTTAGAGTATGAATATCAATGTCTGGCCAAACTCTCAGAATTTTGCAAGGACAAATTCCATTATTTATTAATTTATTTTAAAAAGGGGCATATGAGTAAATTCGACCAAGTAAGCATGAAAAGATCTTCAAGGGTCACAAGACTAAATCCAGTGGGCTTAAATATATCCATTGACCTCCATGTTCAGTTTGGTAAGAATAAGATAACCCTAAGTTATTGAATTGGCATAAACCCTCCATTAAGCTAATTTTCCATAAATTCAAATAAATGCTAATTAAGTAGTAAAAAATCCAAGATAATTATTCTGGTCCTAAAACTTCATTCTCAGCCTAGGGTTGAAGGTTGGTTGTCTAAAAAGGTGTTTAGGTCCTAAGAGCTTCATTAAGGCCCAAAAGGGCAGTTAAGTAAATTTTGAGGTTTGGGCTAGGGTTTTGGTCTTCAATGCTCCAATCTCCCCCTTGGTGATGAGCAAGACCCTACACTACCCCTAAGCCCAGCACCACTGAATTTTGGTAAGCCCCTAAGGCTAAGCTCCAAAATCCACAAGCCACCAAGGTTATATGACTTCCAAACCTAGGGCAAACATATGCCCTTTGGGGGTTCACCATTAAGATGAACTCCAATTGGCCTCAAATTTGTAACAGAGGCTACACATAACCATACCCACATGCCACCAAAGAATGAGGGTCATTAGGGGTGATTTCACCCACTAATTCCTCTTAGGTCAAAATCTTAAGATGAGATTAAAACTATAACTTAAAGGTGCCCAATCTACACCAATTTCTGGCACAAGGTGGGCCTAGGGTGGACACTCATGTGGCCAAAATCTCAGCCCCATAGGCCCACCCAATCAAAAGTTATTAAGGTTTTGGTGGGCTAACCCCACCTAGGATCAGCCCTAGGAAAAAGGCTCCTCTGGGGTCTACTGACCTCCAAATTCCAATATCTCAGTTTCTAATGAAACTAGACATCCAGGGCTACAAAAGTGTGTCTCACATCATTTTCATGAATTGGCCATTAAGGGCCTCATTTAGGCTCCTCAATCTGAGTGAAGTTCCTGGCCCAATCACACACCACCCTTAAGCCATCCTCACTCCAAAGAGGGTTCACCCACAAGGAGTGGTCCAATGGACCCAATATTTTTAACAGTGTGTGGGATTAGCCTAGACTTCACCCCACCCTAATATGGGGGCCCCAATAGGGGGTTTGGCCACCTAATTAACATAAATTTCATTTTCAATGTTTGGACAAAAACTATAGAAAAAGGTGCCCCAAAAATTCTGATTTTTGGGCACAAGGTAGGTCAGGGATAGTTACAATAGGGTTTAAAATTTCAGCCCTAAACTCTAAGCCAAATGGGAGTTAGGGTTGTTTTGGTGGTGGAAATTATCTTGTACCAGTCTTGGAAAAATGGGTAAAATAGAGCATTAATATATAAGCATGATGAAATCCTACTTGTGTGTGTGTGATAGTGATGACTTAGGATAATTATTGATTTTAGTATTTAGAATTGCTCCCCCTAAATATATGCTCCCCCTATGTGAATGTTCCCCTAATATGTATGCTATCTACTTAATCATATTTATCATGTTAGTTCTGTTGGATCTTACGGCGCCCTTAGAGGGGGGGGGGGGGGGGGGGTGAATAAGGGAATAAAAATTCTTTTTGTAATTTTTAAGAAAATTACTAAGTTGTTTAGATTAATAGGAAATAATGATGACAAATTAGAAATGAATAATTTAGATTTAGAATTGAAACCTCAGAAACACAAAATAATAAAGATTACGCAAATGATAGAAATCAAAGTAAACACAAAAGAGACATGATTATATTATGTGAAAAAGTGTTTACATAAAATTTGATTTCTTATAACGCTAGAAATCGGAGGCGTACATAAATGATTTTCTTTTCCTTTTCTATACCGACTCGTATCCACACGAACCGGTTGGCTTTAGCCAATCCTTCCCCGGATATGGCCTCAAGCCGCTCTAGCCAATCCTTCCCCGGATATGGCATTGAGCACCCCCTAGATCTAATCCCCAAGACCTAGTCGCCAACTCACGCGGCGAATTCCCCTTAAGCCGCGCAAGGACCTAGTAGCCAAAAGCAAGGCGAATTCACTACAACGGATACAAAAAGTGTGGAATGAAAATAATAAATAACAAGCAACACTCCCTCTTGAGATTTCTGGAGATGAGGATGAAGGATCGTTGAAGCACAAGTGAGGTCGAAGCGATCGTTCTTCGGATGCAGCGTGATGACTTCCTTCTCCAGAATTTCTTCTTTAGCTTTGAGTGGGAGATGACCTTTTGGCAGAGTAGCAGCACGAGAGTATGAGCACAAGGAGTCTCTCTGGAAGGTCTAACCAAAACGAGAGAGAACACTTCAATTTATAGACCTTGGAGCTAGCACCTGCGTTAGTGGATAGCGCCGGCGGTATCGTTCGTGTAGAGCGGTTGCGCAACCCTTGGCGGCGTGGCATTCTGCACGAATTCGAGATAGCGCCTGCGGTAGCGATAGCGCCTGGCGGTAGCGTTAAGGAAACCGCTGAGACAAGTCTAACGGATGAGCTAGCGCATGGCGTTAGCGTTCGCGCTATCGGTAGCGCTGGCGGTAGCGCTAGCGCTGGCGGTAGCGCTCCTCCTTCCAAAAGGTTGTTCCAAGCTGCTTTCTACCAGTGGAGTATTGCACCTATAGTTCCTGCACACAATAAACACAATACAAGCAATATCAAATACAATATGGGATTTGTTATTCTCAAACAAAGGGATGTGACACACATGTCCAACAATCTCCCCCTTTTGATAATAACAAATCCTCTAAGCAAGAAATCAACAATAGTGTTTATAGATAAGATAAGCAAGATAAAAGTGCAACTATAGTAAATGATATGCATGATAATGTGCATACTCCCCCTATCTTAATGCTCCCCCTACATAAATGCAATTTATGTGTTACTCCCCCTAAATGATAGATTTCATGTTTATATTCTCCCCTTAAACTTCTATATTTTTTCTATATAGATTTCTTCAATTAATCTCCCCCTTTTGGTATTATCAAAAGAAGGTGGGGTGAGGGTTGAAAGGAGGCATTAATATATCTTGATCGAGCTTTTTGAAATATAAGTAATGATAAAGAGTATAAACATTGTATTATAAGAGATTTCAAAAAAAATTGTAAGCAAGCGGAAGATTATAGAAAACATCTTTGAGTAAGCATGAAGATCATGATTATAAATATGAGTTAAGTTCAAAATGTAAAGATGTTGTAACCTTTTTGAAATCTCAAAATTTTTATAAAGATACCAAGTATGAAATGAACATATCAAAGAGAGATTATACTACAATGTTACTTAATTTTAAATTCAAGAAATACTAAAACATTGTAGAGATCATGCTAGGTTATCTAGTGCATTTTTACATAAAGAGTAGTATAGAATAAAGCATTAGAATCCAATACTCATGAGAAGAAGTGTTATGAAAGATAATAATGTGCACATAAGTGTATTTTGGGCAATGTTAACAATTGATTTAAATCATCAAAATACAATACATATGTAGAGTAAAGTGCACAATAAAACACAAGTAAATTACTTTCACACACTTTTAATGCACATAATTTTTAACAAAGTGGTGTAATAACCAAGGTTTGCACAAGTAACTTTACAATTCTTTCCAAGGTGCTCAACCTCACAATGCTTATGAAGACTTATCAGGAGGTTCAAGTAGTGCTTGGTGGAGTTATATTTGTCTACATATATATTTTTTGTTCACATTTGTGAGACAACATTCTCCGAATACACTTGTTTTGCAAACCAAAATTTTAAACTAAACCACTTTTCTAAATTTCATAAGTGCAATTCAAATGTAGTGTAGGTAATAAACTTATGCAAGTTTTAATTCATTGTACAAAATACAATACACAAGCAAGCATTTTTAGATTTAGACACACATGTTGATTACCAAAATAAGTGAGTGAAATGTATCATTATCAAACATAAAACACTTACTCATACTTAGAGGCATGCTAAGCTTGGTTCTACACATTTTTTCAATACAATTGATGCACTTTAAATAGATATATCAAAGCATGATAAGCAAAACAATGTTCATAGTAATTTGAAAGAATATGTTTTAACATTGTAAATAATTCTAAATAATAGAATTCATACATGCTTGATATTGGCAATAAAGATCATACAGTTTTTTGTTTTATCATCAAATATTTTTTAATCAAAAACAAAAACATATTTTTGTAAGTTTTGAATTTTGAATTTTTGTAGTAGATTTTTCATAATATGAAGAAAAACATAAATAACAAAAACATATTTTTGTATATTTTTTTTTTAATTTTGAACTTTTGTAATTGATTTTTCATAATATGATTAAAACACAAATAAAAAATATTTTTGTATTTTTGAATTTTGATCTTTTGTAGTTGATTTTTCATAATATAAATAAAACAAAAATAACAAAAGTCAGAACAGTAGAAAATAAGTAGAAAATATGAACAAACATATTTTTATGGATTTTTTGAAATTTTAAAAATCAGAAAAATTACAAAAATCACACACTCACGCTAGCGCCGGCGCTAGCGCTAGCGCCGAAAACAGTACACGATTTTTCAAGAATTTTAAATTTTTGATTTTTCATATTGGTTGGGGGTCTTAAGAGTAGTCTTATGCAGAAGTTTTGTAATTTTCAGAGATGTCTTGATTGCTCAAATTGCATAAAACATTAGCATTTTATATGTTTTTCATCCTAAGATGTCTAAGACTCCTAATTCCAACCTTAACATTTGAAACCTTGCATCGGGAAGAGGTTTAGTAAATATATCAGCAAGTTGAGAGTCCGTGCCAATGAAACTAATCTTTACATTTTCCTTTTTAATGTGATCTCTTATGAAATGATGACGCACATCTATATGTTTGGATCTAGAGTGGTGTACCGGATTATTTGTGAGATCAATGGCACTCTTGTTGTCACATTTTAATTCAATAAGTTTTAGATGAAAACCAAAATCCTCTAAAGTTTGGCTCATCCATAGAGCTTGTGCACAACAACTCCCTAATGCAATGTATTCGGCCTCCGTGGTGGAGAGTGCAACCGAATTTTGTTTCCTACTAGACCATGCAACTAATGAAGGTCCTAGAAAATGACAAGTACCACTAGTGCTTTTTCTATCAAGTGAACAACCGGCATAATCCGAATCGGAATAGCCATGCAATGTAAATGAATCATTATGTGGGTACCATAGTCCTAATCTAGATGACCCAATGAGATATCTAAAAATTCGTTTTACCGCTTTTAAATGAGATTCTTTTGGATTGGCTTGAAATCTAGCACATAAGCATACGACAAACATAATATCGGGTCTAGTTGCACTAAGATAAAGTAGAGATCCTATCATACCTCTATATAAAGTTTGATCTATAGAAACTCCTGATTCATCTTTTCCTAATTTTAGTGATGCACTCATTGGTGTAGAAGCATGTTTAAGGTTTTCAAATCCAAAACGTTTAAGCATATCATGGACATATTTAGTTTGACATACAAAGATACCGTCAATTCTTTGTGATATTTGAAAACCAAGAAAATAAGAAAGTTCTCCTACAAGACTCATTTCAAACTCATTTTTCATCACTAAAATTACTTCTTTACACATCTCTTCATTAGTAGATCCAAAAATAATATCATCAACATATATTTGTAAAATAATTATATCATCATTATTGTGCTTAATGAAGAGAGTATTATCCGCACTTCCCATAATATAACCGTGCTTTAATAAAAATGATGTAAGTCTTTCATACCATGCACGGGGCGCTTGTTTTAAACCATAAAGCGCTTTTTCTAGTTTATAAACATGATTTGGAAATTTTTCATTAATAAAACCGGGGGGTTGTTCAACATAAACTTCTTCTTTTACAAACCCGTTTAGAAAAGCACTTTTCACATCCATTTGAAATAGTTTTATTCTTTTAAAGCTTGCAAATGCTAGAAAAATTCTTATAGACTCCAATCTAGCAACGGGTGCAAAAGATTCATCAAAATCTATCCCCTCGATTTGAGAATATCCTTGTGCTACTAAGCGTGCTTTATTTCTAGATATTCTAGACTCGCCATCTAACTTATTTTTAAAAATCCATTTTACACCTACAACCGGGTGATTAGATGGTCTTTCTACTAGTTTCCAAACATTATGTCGCTCAAATTGTTCTAACTCTTCATTCATAGCCAAAAACCAAAATTCATCATTTAAAGCGGTTGTAACATTGTTTGGTTCAATTTCGGAAACAAAGCAAATATTTGAATAAGATTCATGAAGAGAAGAGCGAGTTCTTACCCCGATGGATGGTTCACCAATTATCAATTCCCGTGGATGATCCTTTGTGAATTTTAAAACACTTGGAGGTACATATTCATCTTTCTTGCCCTCCTCTTCTTCTTCTTTGGAAGGTTCTTCATCACCATGCTCCAAAGGAGGTAATAGATCATCCTCTTTACCTGCGGAAAGTCTTTCTATACAAGGAACAAGCTCATCAAATTTCACATTAATTGACTCTTCAACTTTTCTAGTTCTTTTATTAAAAACTCTATAAGCTTTACTAGTTGAAGAGTATCCAAGAAATTTTCCTTCATCACATTTTCATCAAACTTTCCCAAGCTATCTTTTGTATTTAAGATAAAGCATTTACAACCAAAAACCTTGAAGTAAGACACATTAGGCTTCTTTTGAAAATAGAGTTCATATGGTGTTAGATTTAAAGATGGGCGAAGCATGATTCTATTTATAACATAACATGATGTGTTTACAGCTTCGGCCCAAAAGGACTTAGGTAATTTATATTCACATAACATAGTGCATGCAAGCTCTTGAAGTGTCCTATTCTTTCTTTCTACAACACCATTTTGTTGTGGTGTGCGTGGTGCGGAGAACTCATGTTTTATGCCTAACATATCACAATAAGAAGTAAATTTTTCATTTTCAAATTCTCCTCCATGATCCGAACGAATGCATTTAATTGTTAAATCACTTTCATTTTGAATACGCGTACATAATTTTGAAAATTCACAAAACGCTTCGGATTTGGATGAGAGAAATATTGTCCAACAATATCTAGAAAAATCATCTATTAAAACATATGTATACAATCTACCACCAAGACTTGCGGTGCTAACGGGACCAAAGAGATCCATATGAATTAATTGTAAAGGTCTTGTAGTAGAAAAAACATTTTTACTTTTGAAAGAGGATCCAGTAATTTTACCCTTTTGACATGGTGAGCAAAGTGAAGGTAAATTTCCATTTAATCTAGGTAATCCTCTAATTAAATTTCTTTTGGCAAGTTTTACAATAAGCTTTGTGCTAGCATGTCCTAGCCTTCTATGCCAAAGATCAAGTTCATCATTTTTGGTAATAAAACATTTTAAAGATGATTTTGAAAGATCATGAAATGAAACAATATAAACATTATGAATTCTTGGTGCAGTTAGTAAAATATTGTTTGTAGTAGGATTATATATTTTGCATAGATTAGTAGAAGATTCAAATAAAACATCTAATCCTTTATCACATAATTGGCTAATTGAAATAAGATTATGTTTTAGCCCTTTTACATAAAAAACATTCGATATAGTGAAGGATTCGTTACCAACTGTACCAATTCCCATGATTCTTCCTTTTCCGTTGTCGCCAAAAGTCACAATCCCTCCCTTCTTCCTTTCTAGGCTAAGGAACTTTGATTTATTGCCCGTCATGTGCTTGGAGCATCCTGAATCCAAGTACCACACGTCTTCATTGTCCTTAGCCTTCCTGCACATCTAGAAAGAAGATGAGAGTAAAGATCCGGATACCCAAGTGGAACCTCCCATAGAATAAGTGGAAGCCTTAGGTACCCAGATTTGCTTTAAAGCATTTTGTTTTACTTTCCTGCAAGAACTAGTTGTGTGACCCAACCTATAACAGTTTGCACACAGAATAAAGGGGGATGAGACCCTTTTCTGTAAAATTTTCTTGCTGGAATAATTTTGACTTACAGGAGGAAAGCATTTTGAAAAAGATATTTTATCTTTCTGGTATGAGGTGCTAGCGCCGGCGTAGTGGCTAGCGCCAGGCGGTAGCCCTCACCTCGTTATCCGAGCCCAAACTTTCCAGATCCATGGCACTGGTACCCTAGAATCATTTCCAGTGATTTTTGGCCTATACCAAATTTTTTAATGGCCATGGTGAGATCATGAACTTGTGCTTTAAGTGAAGATTTTTCTTTCACAAGCATGACACACCTATTTTCAAAACCTTTCTTATTATTTTTTATTTGTAAAAGAGAGGCTTCCAATTTCCTTTCTAATTCCCCCGTCTCTTTTGTAAGAGTTTTGGCATGAGAGAGGGCTTTAGAAAGTGACTCTTCTATATCTTTTGCCAATTTTGTGGAGTGATCACATTCTTGGCAAGAAACCATTCTCTTTTCTAAGACAATTACCTTTTTGGAAAGCTTTTGATTTTCTTTAATAAGAGATTCATTTTCACGATTTAATAAAATACTATCTTTCATATTTTTATCAAAAGCTTTGCAAGTTTCTAGAAGTTCATTAAAGAGTTCATCATAAGTGGGAGGAGTTACCTCAGTGTCGCTATGAACACTGGTGTCGTCGCCGTCGTTTCCATGTCCCATGAGGCACATGTTTGCTTCCTCATCTTCGCTTGATGAAGACCCACTTGATTCTTCGGAGGAGGAGGAGGAAGAGTCATCCCATGTTCTAGCTTTTAGGACTTTCTTCTTCTCCTTCCCTTTGTGCCGTTTTTCCTTCTTCTCCTTCAAGAACTTTGGGCACTGGCTCCGAATGTGCCCGGTCCTCCTACAATGATAGCATTCCGGTGGATGTCTCTCTTCTTCATTGTCGCTCTCTTTTTCCTTCTTTGAAGATGACCCTTTCCATTTTTCACCCTTTTGGAAATATTTTCGAAAGGTGTTTCTCCTTTCCGGATTGCGCATGAACTTTCGGAAGTTCTTTACCAAAAGACTCTCTTCATCTTCATCCTCATCCTCTTGGCACTCCTTCTTTGATTTTAATGCCAACGCCTTCTTCTTTGGCTCCTTGTTGTATTCATCATGTTGGATTTTGAGTTCTACCTCATGGGTTTTAAGATTCCCAATGAGGCTCTCAACTTGGAGCGTCCTTAAGTTGTGCGACTCCGAAATAGCCGTCACCTTCGGGTTGAATTTTGGAGGAAGAGAACGAAGGATCTTACGAACCAAGTCGCCATTTGAGAAGGTCTTTCCAAGAGCTTTTGAGGCATTGACGATCTTGGTGAAGCGTGTGTACATACCATCAACATCTTCGCTTTCATCCATTCGGAATTTTTCATATTCCGATTCCAATTGGAAAAGCTTGGAATCTTTAACCTGCGATGTACCTTCATGAGTAACTTCCAAATGATTCCAAATTTCATATGCAGTAGTACAAGCAGAAATTCTATTAAATTCATTTCTATCTAACGCACAAAATAGAGCATTCATGGCTTTTGCGTTATTTTTACATTTGAGTTTATCCCGATCATCCCATTTATCTTTGGGTTTTTCTAACATAACCTCTCCAACTACAAATGTAGGAGGAGTGTATTCTTCTTCTACCATGTTCCAAACCTCAATATCTAGGGTCATTAGAAAACAACGCATCCTATTTTTCCAATAATTGTAATCCGACCCAGTAAATAGTGGAGGTCTACTAATTCCCTGACCCTCGGAAAAAGCGAGATCATAAGACGCCATTATTCCTGGTTTTTAAACCGTTTGGAATAACCTCCCTCTGATACCACTTGTTGGATCTTACGGCGCCCTTAGAGGGGGGGGGGGGGGGTGAATAAGGGAATAAAAATTCTTTTTGTAATTTTTAAGAAAATTACTAAGTTGTTTAGATTAATAGGAAATAATGATGACAAATTAGAAATGAATAATTTAGATTTAGTTGAAACCTTAGAAACACAAAATAATAAAGATTACGCCAAATGATAGAAATCAAAGTAAACACAAAAGAGACATGATTATATTATGTGAAAAAGTGTTTACATAAAATTTGATTTCTTATAACGCTAGAAATCGGAGGCGTACATAAATGATTTTCTTTTCCTTTTCTACACCGACTCGTATCCACACGAACCGGTTGGCTTTAGCCAATCCTTCCCCGGATATGGCCTCAAGCCGCTCTAGCCAATCCTTCTCCGGATATGGCCTTGAGCACCCCCTAGATCTAATCCCCAAGACCTAGTCGCCAACTCACGCGACGAATTCCCCCTAAGCCGCGCAAGGACCTAGTCGCCAAAAGCAAGGCGAATTCACTACAACGGATACAAAAAGTGTGGAATGAAAATAATAAATAACAAGCAACACTCCCTCTTGAGATTTCTGGAGATGAGGATGAAGGATCGTTGAAGCACAAGTGAGGTCGAAGCGATCGTTCTTCGGATGCAGCGTGATGGCTTCCTTCTCCAGAATTTCTTCTTTAGCTTTGAGTGGGAGATGACCTTTTGGCAGAGTAGCAGCACGAGAGTATGGGCACAAGGAGTCTCTCTGGAAGGTCTAACCAAAACGAGAGAGAACACTTCAATTTATAGACCTTGGAGCTAGCGCCTGCGGTAGTGGATAGCGCCGGCGGTATCGTTCGTGTAGAGCGGTTGCGCAACCGTCGGCGGCGTGGCGTTCTGCACGAATTCGAGATAGCGCCTGCGGTAGCGATAGCGCCTGGCGGTAGCGTTAAGGAAACCGCTGAGACAAGTCTAACAGATGAGCTAGCGCCTAGCGTTAGCGTTCGCGCTATCGGTAGCGCTGGCGGTAGCGCTAGCGCTGGCGGTAGCGCTCCTCCTTCCAAAAGGTTGTTCCAAGCTGCTTTCTACCAGTGGAGTATTGCACCTATAGTTCCTGCACACAATAAACACACTACAAGCAATATCAAATACAATATGGGATTTGTTATTCTCAAACAAAGGGATGTGACACACATGTCCAACAAGTTCTCCCCCTTTTGCATTTTATCATGTTAGTTCTCCCCCTTTGTTATTAACAAAAGTGGGTAGGGATGCACCACAGAAAAGTTGGATAATAAAGGCATGATCGAGCTTCTTAGTGAGAGGGAAATGATAAGAAGTTGTAGAGAAAAATAGATCAGAGTTTTAGCAAAAAAAATAATGATTTCCCCTATATATAAGAGTTGTAAAAATATCAGAGTTTTAGCATAAAATTATGATTTCCATGTAACTAATCTACCCAGACAATATGTCTACACCCTAGCCCCGTACTAAGTGACGGATGGGCATGAGGAGCTGCAAAGATGCCGTAGGTTGGGGTGTTAGTCCCATATGCAAACACTAGACAAAACTTAACCTAGCACTCTTTCCCCCAGTGCCTCGCAAGGCCCCACTGGAACCCTCCCCGGTTAAGGACAAGACATGACTAGATAAGGTTATCTAATGTCTGCAACCCTACGCCCCCGCTATGGTGAGAAATGAAGTCATGGATAACAATTATTGGAAACATTAAGCATTTAAATCTAATGGGAAGTTTCATAGCATGTGGATTTTTATAAAATACTCTTAGCTATATTGAAATTCATGAATGAATCAGAGTTTGAGCATTGCGGAAGAAAAAAAACAACATCCTTTTAGCAATTAGAAACACAGAAGTAAAGTTTGATTTGAAATTCAATAATAAGAGTATGTTTTATAAGCAATATTTCACTTGTTGGAGGAGTGTTTAGCATAAAAGTTTATATAGAGATAAATCAGAGTTTTTAGCATAAAAATGATATGCGTGTTAGAATAGTTAATATAAATTTTACCAAGCAAGTCTACTACTTGTTTTTAAGAAAAATTGAGATTTTAGACTTGATATAAGCATGAAAGCACAAGGTAAAAATTATATGGTGATGATGCGGAAGACTTGTAGAAATACATGAAACATCTTATTTTAATCAAGGATAATCCATAAAAAGATATATGAGTTAATTTCAAAAAGAAGATGTTTATGTAAATCATGTTTCAATGAAAATCTTTTATGGTTGACAAAAATAACCAAGCATGAAATAATACTATCACAAAGAGATTACTACAATGTTATTTCAATTCACAATTTCAAGTCATACCAAACATTGTAGAAAGCATGCTAGGTTATCTAGTGCATTTCATAAGTAAAGAGTAGTATAGAGTTTGCATTAGGATCCAATACTCATGAGAAGAAGTGTTATGGAAGATAATGATGTGCACATAAGTGTATTTTTGAGTAGAGTGAACACATGTTTTAATCAAAAATACAAGTAATATGTAAAGTAAAAGCACAATAAAACACAAATAATTTTACTTCCACTCACTTCAATGCACAAAAAAATGTACAACTACCAAGGTGCTTTGCACACACAATGCTCATTAAGACTTATCAGGGTGCAAAGTAGTGCTTGGGGGATCACATAATTTTATTCTTGTTTTTTTTTATTGTGATCCGGTGTACTTAAGAATAAATGGTTTTTATTTTGAAAGAAAGTAATGGTTTGCACAAGATACTTTACTATTCTTTCCAAGGTGCTCAACCTCACAACGCTTATTAAGACTTATTAGGAGGTTCAAGTAGTGCTTGGTGGAGTTAACTTTGTCAAATTATTTCATGATTTTTGTTTTGTGCAAAGTTCTCTGAATACACTTGTTTTGCAAACCAATGGAATTTATAAGAAAAATAACCACTTTTCTTAATTTTTAAAAGTGCAAATAAAGGAGTGTAGGTAAGATACTTGTGCAATTTTAATTCATTGCACTAATACAAAACATACACAAGCATTCTTAGATTTAAACACAGATGTAGACAATGCCAAAAATAAGTGAGTGAATAAAGATCATTATCAAACATAAAACATTTACTCATACTTAGAGGCATGCTACGCATAGTTCTACACAACTTTTACAATATAATTGATGCACATATTAATAGATGTATCAAAGCATGATGAAAGCAATGTTCAAAGTAGTTTGAAAAGATAAATTGCAACATTATAGAAGTTCTAAATAATAGATTATATCATGCTTGATTTTCAATGAAGTCCATACAAAATTTTTTTTTTTGATATTTTTGAAGAATAATTTTTACTTAAAGTTTGAACTCATAAAAATTGATCTTGGACTTCCCGAGGACTACCTTGTGAGAGGTTCGCCCGGTACTAGGTGATATGATGGGATGATAGCCCAAATCACCCTTTCGCAAGATACATAGACAAAAGTTAAGTTCAAAACTAATAATTTTTTATAATAATTTTTTTTTATTATTTTATATTTTTGTATTTGATTTTTGCTTTAAGAAATAGAATTTAAACAACTGACAAAACACAAAGGCAAAACATATAATATAAAATAAAAGCATATTTTTGTAATTTTTGCTTTTGTAATTTTTATATTTGATTTTTGCATAAAGATGAACTTTAAACAAAGGAAACAACACAAGCGAAAAAAGCATATATTTTTTTTTTGTAATTTGGTTTTTGTAGTTTTGTATTTGATTTTTCAAAAAATAAGGAAACACAGAAGTGCAAAACTAAGTAGTAAATGTAGATTAATATATTTTTAGAAATTTTTCAAAATTTTAAAAACACAAAAATTCGAACCTCGACGCTAGCGCCGGCGCTAGTGCTAGCGCGGGAAACAGTAAGTGATTTTCTAGGGTTTTGAAAATTTTGATGCTTGAACTTGATTAGGTGTCCCATTAGTAGTTTCATGCTGAATTTGCAGAATTTTTGGAAATGTTTTGGATGGTCCAAATTGCATGAAACGTTAGCGGTTTCTTATATGACTTGACAAACTAATCATTGCATGAGATATATTTACTTATGTTTTCATTTTGACTTTTCTAAAGACTTGTGCTTATAACTTAACAGAATAGGAAATGAAATCCCAAGATATCATGTTTGAATAAATCAAATATGCATGGTTTCGGTGAACAAGGAGTAATGTTTACGCAAATAGTAACATGGATATGCCCTGTCATATAAAACCTAACATAGATATAAATATTCTTTAGGTGACAATGTTTAGTATGATAAATTTGAGATTAATGTTATGCCAATGTTTGATTGTGTTTCAACTTAGAGACCTAGAATGGAGTGACAATTCTATTTGATTTGATATCAAAATGATTCAAAGGTCTAAACTAGAAATATATATCACAATACACACATAATACATCATAACACCAACCATGGTAAACAATTATAATGTCAATTGTTATCATATAATTTGTGATAGTTGTTGATAGATGATTCTTGATATGAATTATGATTTTAGAGATGTTTAGCAAAGGATATCACTAGATCATGGTGGTGTTTGTGAATTCAATATTCATTATGAAGATAACTTCTTTCAATACATTTTAGTGATTTTCCTTTAATTAAGAATTTTGAATATATATATGTGATTTTTGATAGGTGAACAATAGTGATGATTTAGATCATGTTTGATATCAAGGAGAGAACACAATATAATTTTTTCTTGTGAACAATGACACCCATATTGAAAGTTGAGCTTTTATTTAAATCTTGAATTTTCTTTTAGATCAAGTTATTTCACTAAACCACTTGTTGGTGAAGGCTAAGAATCTTAATAGCCAAATAACCTAATTTAATTTGAAATATCTTATAGCAAATTTAGAGTTTGATTCATATGGATAATATAAGATATTTAGAGGTAATGAATATAATAATAAAAGATAGGTCATCAAAATAAAATATGATTTGGAATTTTGATCAATTTGATTTTATAAACATTATTGAGCTTTTAATAGATAAGATCACATTTTCAAAAATTGTATAGGATGACCATGACATGATAGTTCAAAAGAAAACAAAAAAAATAGAAAAGACATTAAAGCACATCATGAAGTAGGAATTTGTGTATTTCATTTTAATTGATTTCTACTTCATGCAAATGATGGGATACTAATGAATAATAGATTTAAGTATCCAAAGAGGACCGGGAGTGACGGTTCCTTTGGGTACCCAAATACATCGTGTTTTCTTTTGGGGAGATATGTTTGAATGGGCCCTTTTGATTTGAGTTTGTGTTTAATCTTTAACTTTTGGCCGCCATTCAAACATTGGTTTAATATTATTCTTATTTATCAAATTTCCATGATGATTTTGCAAAACATTTTTTATTGGAAATTTGTTTATCTTTAAGTTTATGTTAGGAGAGTGGTTACTTTGTAAATGATAATGATTTGGAATTTTATTTTCAAGCATTTGATATTCTTTATTTTCTTTGTCGGATTTATCAACATTTTGAGAAATTATATTCAACTTACTTTTAGATATACCTTGAGATTGTGAATGAATGTTTTGAGCGTTTTTCTTAATGATTTCCGTAAGCAAGCTGATTTTTTATTTTAGTTCATCATTCTTGATTTTAAAATTATGTCTAGCTTTATTATAATTTATTGTGCTATTTTTAAGAGTGGTAACAATTGAGTCAATATGTTTTTCATATTTATCCCTATACTCATCAAATGTTTCATCCATCTCTTTTATTTCAATTTCATAGTCCTTACACTTAGCACAATTACTTTTTAAAGATGAATTTTCTAAACATAATTTTTCATTTTGTTCTCTTATAAAAATAATTTCTTTTTCAAGTTCCTTAAGTCTTTCCTTAATAATATCACAATCAAAACAAGGTTTTGTGTTTTCAAGTAAAGGACAAGATGGTGAAATCACATCACAATTTGATTCTAAATTAACACTAGCTTTTAATCGCTTATTTTCTAAATGTAAATTTTTAATAGTGATTTTCAATTTCTTGATCTTACGTTTAGCAGTTTTTAGTATATTGAAACTAGAAATGGAAGTTATCACACAAGAAGAAGATTTAGTCTTCCTTACAGCGCTATTGGAGGAGGCAACTTATGAACATGAGATTCCTTCGTCATCTTTTAGTTCTTCCTCCATTATAGATGGATCTATATCTTCCCTTTCCCTTGGTGTATTGTTCTCCTTTTCTATTTCAATATTTTCCATGGCTTCGCTCCGAGAGAGATCTTCTTGGATGATTGTGGATGCTTGGACATTTTTCTCTTCCTGTGTTTGTTCCATACCTGCGAGAGGTAGATCATACATTTCTTCAAGAAAGCGCCATATTTTGTATGCACTAGAAAAGCAATATATGAATTTGAAAATTTCATTAGATAGTGCACAAAATAAATAGTGTTTGGCTTTGGCATTTAGTTGACGTTCTTTTTTATTCGATTCATCCGCACGTCTTATAATTGCTAAGTTCCATACTTCGATGTCTAAAGTTTTAATAAATTTTTCCATTAATAATTTCCACCCTTTATAATTTTTCCCTTCGAATAAAGGTGGTTTAGGAGATTTTTCTTCTTCATAAAAATTTACCCCACTAGTAGAAGCGAGATCATGAGACGCCATTATTCCCGGTTGTTAAGCCGATTTGGAATAACCTCGCTCTGATACCACTTGTTGGATCGGTCGGCGCCCTTAGAGGGGGGGGTGAATAAGGGTTTTCAAAAACTTAAGATTATATTTAGAAAACTTTGAAATATTGCAAGATTAATACAATGAGAAATCAAGTAAAACAATAATGAATAGACATGCTTTATTAATATCAAATAATGTTTTACAAAACTTGATTCCTGTGACGCTAGAAATCGGAGGCGACTAATAAAAATCCTTTTTGTTTTCTATACTGACTCGTATCCCCACGAACCGGTTGGCTTTAGCCGATCTCTCCCCAGATACGGCCTCAAGCCGCTCTAGCCAATCTATCCCCAGAAAGGCCTCGAGCACCCCCTAGACCTAGCCTAGATCTAGTCGCCAACACGAGGCGATTTTCAGCCCTAAGTCCTACCCCAGACCTAGTCGCCAACACGAGGCGATTTCACTACCGTTTACAGAAAAGATATGAAATGAAAAGACAATAATATACAAACTCCCTCTATGTGGATCTCTTGGAGAAGTGGACGAAGGCCCGCAGAGTATGATCGTAGTCGATGCGGCCTTTTGTCATGATGATGACGCGTGTTGAAATCTTCTCCACGGATCTCCTTTAGGCTTTATGGAATTGTGGGAGTATAGCTCTGAATCTTCCTCTCTCTGCTGTGACACGAAGCTCTGGAGTTTGGGATTGGAGGAGGATGAGGAAGACGGAGCCAATGGGTCCTTTTTATAGCCTCTGCGCTAGCGCCTGCGCTAGTGCTACCGCCGGCCCTATCCCATATTAAGTAATATTTTGCGCGCGAGAATCTTTAATCCGGGGAAACAATTTCGCCATTCCTTTTGTGCTCCGCGCTACCGCCAGCTCTAGTAGATACCGCCTGCGCTAGCTGCTACCGCCTGCGTTAGCTGCTATCGCCTGGCGCTATCACCTTCTAAAATTATTTCCGAGATTTTCTCAAGTCCGCGCTAGCGCTAGCGCCGGTGCTAGCGGGCATGTTGGAATTTTGGCTTCAAATTTTGGCGCAGCATTCTTATGTTATCCTTGAGTCATGTGGACTTGTTATCCTGCACACTTAAACACACAAGATCAAATACACATAGGATTTGTTATTCTCAAACCTAGGAGATGCGGAAGACCATGTTCCAACAAACACAACAAATTTCATCGAACGCCAATTTTACTAAGGACAGACAACATACATCCTCTTCTAAACTGAAGAATCCCTTTAGTGATTGGATTATCCCTCCTAGAAGATATCACCCTCTAGGTTATCATGGTCAACCTGTTGTCTCATATATTTCTACATTTCAAGGTTACAAGAAGCAACCCAAGGTAACCTGGGTTAAGAACACCTAACCCTTCTTATATTGCAGAAAAAGGACTATTCTACCACAGAGGAACAATGGTACTTGGACAGTGGATGCTCAAGACATATGACAGGAACAAGAGCCAAATTAATCAACTATAAGGCAAAGGTTGGACCAAGAGTGATTTTTGGAGATTCCAATTGGGGACAAACAGAAGGCTATGGATCAGTCCAGATTGGGACAATCACATTTAAAAAGGTAGCCTATGTAAGTGGACTCAAACATAACCTCATTAGCATAGGTCAACTATGTGATGAAGGATATCAAGTATGCTTCAACCAATCTAGATGTATTATCTTTTCTGAAAATAATATTGTTATTTTAGGAAATAGACAAGGTAATGTTTATTTAGTAAATTTTAATTCAGCCAAACCTGAGATCTGCTTGTTTAACCAAGTCAGTAAAAATACTGATTTGTGGCATAGGAGACTAGGTCATGTAAACCATAGGACCCTAGCCAAGTTATCAAAGGACAACCTTGTCAGGGGACTACCTTCTGGATCATACAAGAAGGAAAGCCTTTGCAGGGCATGTCAATTGGGAAAACAGACTAAGAGCAGCTTTAAGTCACTATCTAAGAGTGATTCTCCTAGGATTTTGTACTTGCTGCACTTAGATCTTTTTGGACCCCTTCCCATACACAGTTTGGGAGGTAAGTCTTACACCTTAGTTATTGTTGATGACTTCTCAAGATTCAGTTGGGTATTCTTTCTGAGAAGCAAGTCAGATAACTTCAAGGTTCTTACAGACTTTCTCAGGAGCATCAAGATTGAGTATTCTACTTAGATTGCAATGATCAGAAGTGATCATGGCACTGAGTTTGAATCTCTTCTGATGAGAGAATTCTGTGAGAAGGAAGGTATCAGGCAATGCTTTTCAGCTCCTAGAACTCCTCAACAAAATGGGGTAGCTGAAAGGAAAAATAGAACACTGATTGAATCTGGAAGAACATTGCTTGCAGATGCTGTTTTGCCCCAATCCTTTTGGGCTGAGGCTGTCAGCACAGCAAACTATGTTTTAAACAGAAGTTTAATTCATAAACAAAAGGGCAAGACACCTTATGAACTGCTTAAAGGGAAGAAGCCTAGAGTAAATTACTTTAGGGCTTTTGGCTGTAAGTGCTTTATTCATAATAATGACAAGAAGCACCTAGGAAAATTTGAAGCAAAAGCTTCAGATGGCATTTTTGTTGGTTATTCAGTTAGCAGTAAGGCTTACAGAGTATTTAACAAATCTTCTTTTAAAATAGAAGAATCTATTCATGTATCTTTTGATGAAACTAACTTGAGTTGCAAGGAGAGAAATATCTCTACCTCACAAGATGGACATGTACCAATTCTCTATGAGAAGTT
Source organism: Dactylorhiza incarnata (assembly GCA_033032865.1). Lineage (NCBI taxonomy): Eukaryota > Viridiplantae > Streptophyta > Magnoliopsida > Asparagales > Orchidaceae > Dactylorhiza > Dactylorhiza incarnata. The sequence continues at coordinate 1,899,791 of JAWHQI010000205.1, read as the reverse complement.
AGATAATCTAACTCTACAGAAAGAGGATCTAATAAATCCTTCTCTACTACCTAATGAGGACAGTGAAGAAGAATGTCCTATTGCACCAACATTGGGTACAGCAAATATTCCTACAAATCTTGAGGCTGTTAATGCTGAAGTTCAGGAGGACATAGAAATTCCTCATAGAGAAAATGAACAAGCTCAAGGAGAAGTTATTTTCCCTACTGATTATGTCAACATAAGAGATCACCCTAGATCTCAAGTAATTGGTGACATCTCAGTGGGTGTGCAAACAAGAAATCAACTAAATCAAAATAATTTGCACACCTGTTTCCTCTCTCAAATTGAACCTCAATCCATCAAAGATGCAGAGCAAGATCCCAACTGGATTACTGCTATGCAAGAGGAATTAAATCAATTTGAAAGGAACAAAGTATGGGAACTTGTTGCAAGACCCAAGAATCATCCAGTAATTGGCACTAAATGAGTATTCAGAAATAAATTGGATGCTCAAGGAGTCATAGTCAGAAATAAGGCAAGACTAGTGGCTCAAGGATACTGCCAAGAGGAAGGCATAGACTATGATCAGATTTTTGCACCTGTAGCAAGGCTGGAAGCAATTACAATATTCCTAGCATTTGCTGCATACAAAAGATTCAAGGTATTTCAAATGGATGTTAAGAGTGCCTTTCTAAATGGAGATATCAAAGAAGAAGTATATGTGGAACAACCACCAGGAACAATGTCGATCACTGCTGGAGTCCTCGCGTCCATAAAGTTCGATACGGGATTCGATATTGATCTAGAATCATTTGCCCAGTCAGGAGAAGGCTTCACAAACATTCTGAATCTCTTTGAAGACCCAAAATTGCGCAAGTTTATGACTTGCCGGCCCAAGATTCATATCAATGAGAAAAAGGAATGGGCATTCACTTCTGAGATTCGAAATGGCACAGAAATTGCAGGAAAGGTTTCAGGGAATGAAGTTGTTCTGAGTGCTGCTGTTTTGTCTGAGATATTTGAATTTGAAAATGGAGATGATGAATTGGAACTCACTGAGGAAGAATTCTTTCTGATGCTGGACAGGATGGGGTACTCTGGGAGTAACCCTAAACATCTTCTTAAACGTGATTTTGCAGTGGAATACACCTTCCTGGCAGATGTTGTGGGAAAGGTTCTGATGGGGAAGAGCTCAGCACATGACTACATAAACAAGCAGCAATTTCTAGTCATGAGTACTTTGATTGAGAAGAGGCATATCAACTGGGGTCTAACTCTGTTTGATTCCATCAAAAAGAAAGTGACCTCAAGGAATGTAGGCTATGGAAGGATTCTGGGAATCTTCCTTCAGGCCAAGTGTCCAGCCCTCTCAGTTTCTACTGCTGTTGGCATTAATGCCTCAAAGAAACTGACTCCCCTTCTCTTCAAGAAGTGGGATAGGACTTTCCAGAAGAAATCAGCTCCAGTGGCTCCACCAGTTCAAGCTTCTGAGGACACCAGGGCTGTAATAGCCACTCCCCCACCCCAGATTCCTCCTCCTCTCTCACAGACTCTTCAACATTCTGAAGAGCCTGCCTCCTCTTCTCTTCCTCCTCCACCTCCAGAAAACCTCTCCACTCCTCCTCCACAAGACACTTCCATTCCAGACTTCTCTCAGGATGAAATCCCATCAGATTTCACTCCTCTTCCTCCTCCTCCATCCACTTCTTGTGCTCATACCACACCTCCATCCCTTCTTCTTCTTCTTCTTCTCACCCAACTCCAGATGTACTGGTTGTGGATGTCTCACAAATAGCCACCCAGGTGTTTGGTCACATAGCTTCTAAATTACAGGAGCTTATTGATCAAAGTCTGGCCCCAGTGCACTCTAAGCTTGATCTAATTCTCTCTCAACTTGCTTCTCTCTCCTCTTCCTCTTTCCCTTCATTTGGGGGCCCAGACTCTAGTTTCCCAGAGTCTAGGCAGGGGGAGATGTTCCAGGATGAAGCTCCAGAGGAAGTAGTTCCTGAAGAGCAAGGGTCAGACCTAGCTGATGTCAGCACAATCTTGGTCTCATTGGCTCAAAGTACAGAAGGTGCTCCTCCTCCTCCTCCTCCTCCAGAAGTTCCTCCCAGCAGTTATTTCAAATCCACCCCTCTAGTGGATCAGATTCTGCAGCTTACCATTCAGTCCCTCTGCTCAAAAGAATCAGCTGAAGACCTCTCCAAGGCCATTGTCTGTTATTCCCCAGACTTGGAAGCCAGGCATGGAGATTTGCTAGTGTCTCCAGTTCCACAGCCAGTTATCTCTAAGGCAGATCAGGAACCTGCTGTTCCTGAACAGGCAGTTCCTGATGAACAGATGCCAGTTGCCTCTGCCTCTGCCCCTCCTATTCTTCTGAGCCTGCTGCTGCTGCTGTCAAGAATGTTGATGATGATTTAGAGAAAAGAAGAATTGAAGCATACAAGGAAATTGATGAAATGTATGAGAATGTGCCTTCATCCTCAAATTCTGATGATGATGATGATGACAGTGATGATAATGATGCCAAAATCAAATCCAAGAAAAGAAAAGCTCCATGCAAGAAGCTGCCAGCCCCTTCCAAAAAGCCTGATAAAAATGACATTCCCTTTTATGTGCAGAAAAATCTCAAGCCTCATGAAATAACTCAACCTTGGATGCAATTCTCCAAGAATGAGTTGAAGAGAAGGAAGCTTGAAAGAAGATACCAGAAGGATCACCCTGCTGTGTTCAAGAAACCCCCTCCTCCTCCACCTCCTCCAGGTGCAGGTTCTGCAGGAGGACTTTCTTCCACATCCAGGACATCTCAGTCTGCTGGGTCCAAGCCATCTGGTCATTCCTCCTCTTACTGGGAAGGAAGATCTTCAGGTTATCAGGTTTATGAGAGAAAGCATAGCCAATTATCTGAACAAGAAATTGAAGATAAGGAAACTGAAGATAAAGATGAAGCAGATAGATTGTACAATATGGCAAGGTTTAGAGAGCATGTTGCTCTATCTCAGATGAAAGAGGCCAGAGAAAAAGGTATGGATACCTCTCACATTTCTACCATATCTCCCTATAGAGAACAGGAATTTCAACAGTACCAGGTGAAGAATATGTGCAACACTTCCGCCTACATGAGTCTTCACCCAGAGGCTGTTCTGCCAACTATTTCCAAGAAGGTAACACTGGGTGATAAAGACTGCAAGCTAAGCAGAAGGCAATCTGAAGATACTAACAGGAAAATAATCTTCAAGAAGTCATCTTCAGAGGACAGGAATCCTTAAAATTCTCTCTCTGGTTATTTGAGTCTTAATTATTCTGTGATGATATCTGCTTGTGACAATTGATTTATATCTGCTGAATTTCCTTTCTGTCAGATTTTTTTTTATAATTCTGTTATGCACACTTATCTAGTTGATAAAAGCTGTTCATAGGATCCTAACCCAAATAGGGGGAGATTGTTGGAACATAGTTCAACCCTATTACTGATTTGGGCTAGGATGTCTATTTCTAGGTATAGGATTTATTTTGACCCATCATGTATAGTATAAGGGTCATAGGCTAAGCCTAGAAGAGATTTGAAGATTAACTAAGACAAGGTGTTCGACGAACTTCGAACACGTTCGACGAATTCAGAATCCGTTCGACGAACTTAGTTCGACGAATTTCAAAGTTCTGTTCGACGAAAGTCTCTTCGTGTTCGACGAACTTCCCAGTTTAAGTTCGACGAACTTTCCCTCTGGTCGACGAACTTTTTCAGAGTTTCTATATTCAGTGACCTCTTCTATTCAGAGTATTATTTTTGGAGTTATCCTCGGGATTCCTTATGAAGGCTGACAGCTGTTCTCACTATAATATCAGTCAGTTATTGCAGTATTTTCTTTCAAAGATTTTATGACCATTGCTGCATTAATTAAGGGCTGCGTGCATATTATTCTATAAGGAAGATTGCAAGTTTCAAAGAATTTAATATATTGGTATTCCTTTTCTGTCAGAGGAAAATCCTTCTTTTTGTCTCATTCCTTTCCAGCCCGGTTGAAAATTTGAAAGAGGATCAACTCTCTCCCGTCCAGAGATTATCTTTGCTATTTATTCTAGAGGAAGACACAGATACAGGACATATACAAAAAGATAATCTTTTGCTACTCAGTTGGGATTGCTCTCAAGAACTCTCTCTGATTTTCTCTGAAGTCTTCATCTTCTCCAGTCGCCTAATCTTAATCTCTAGGAATCATCTGCATCAAATCCTTCTAGAGAACTTTTGCTGGAGATACTCCAAAGATCAAGAAGACCTACACCCTGAGCAGATTTTCTCTCCTGTTTTTTCCTACTCTTATTCACAGGGGGAGATCTGACAATCATTCAACAATCCACTAGTCTTCTATGTTGTTAGAGAAAAGAGAAGACACCACCATCTTTATATACTTTTATTTTATAACTGTGTACAGGGTTGTAACTCCCTTTAAAAATTGATTTTTGGTTTTGAGCACCTGATCAAAAGCTCTGTGGTGGTTTTGAGCACCTGATCAAAAGCTCTGTGGTGAAGGCTCACCTGATCAAAAAGGGCCCTAGTGGATTTCCTACCAGGGTGGTAGAAGAGTAGATGTACCCAAGTTGACTGGGGAACTACTATAGATCCTTGTGTCTTCTGTGTTTGCCTTTATTACTTGTGCTGTGTTGTGTGTGCTGTGTTTTAGTTTGTGTTTATATCTGTGCTGCACTCACTTACACATAAACTTAAATAACTTAATTTGTTCTCTACAAATTTGTTTAGGCTAAGTGAAATTATATTAAAATACTCTATTCACCCCCATCTAGAGTAATCTTGATCTATCCCCACTTTCATCCCCGGTGAGGTGATGCCCACACCTTGAATTCACAATCCAATCCTCTTCGAAGTTGATGGCAGCCAAGGCCTTAACGAGCATCGCCGTCATATTAGCCGCAAAGGCTCCTCCCCATCCAGCTTCATCAGACTTTGGCTTCTCCTTCTCCGCTACATGTCCCGACTGAAGATTAACCCGACAATCCTTCTTGAAGTGGCCGGTCTTATTACACCTGAAGCACCTTGGTCCCTCTCCCTTCTTCTTCCCATCAGACTTAGAAGCATAACCTCTATCATGCTGACCTGAAGTAGAGGGTCCATCCCAACCTGGCTTCTTCTTCTCCCACTTCCTCTTCTTCTTCTTTCCAGAGAACAACACATCGCTATCTCCCCCAGAGATAGAAGTCCCCGCCATCTGTCTTGCCAAACTTTCCTGTGAAGCAAGTAAGTTCTCTAGCTCCAACAGAGATGGTTGATTTGCCCAACCTTGAACTGACGTCACAAAGGCAAGATACTCCTTTCGCAACCCACGGATGATATGCCTCTTCTGTTTTGCCTCCGAGATGGGCTCATCAGGGACCAATGCAGAAATCTCTGTTGTGAGGTTCTTCATCTTAAGAAAGAAGGTAGAAATAGAAAGATCACCTTGAGAGGCCTTCGCCAACTCATTTTCAAGAAACTGTAGCCGAGCTACATTCTTCTTATTAAACAGCCCGTCCAAAGACGTCCAAATCTCAGCAGCAGATTTACATCCAATGATGTATTCAAATAGCTCTGGTGAGATAGCCCTCTTGAGTGTGAACTCTGCCTTAGCATTAGTCCTCCTCCAAAGTCTCACCTCTGCGATATTATCTCCTGCTAGAAACACCTCTTGTGTGTCTTCTCCTCCAACTATCTCCCATAGATCCTCGCAAAGTAAGTAACTCTCCATACACGACCTCCACTTCTTATAGTTAGTCGATGTGAGGAGTTCAATACCAAGCCCTCTTGCGTATCCACCTTCCATAACAATCTATGTGGTCTCTTCTTCACAAAGACGATGGCAACTCAAGTTGATCACTGCTTATCCACTCCAACAACGTCCCTCTGATACCATGTTAAAATTTTGATTTGAATCGTTTAGGAGTAAGCATGAGTTGCATCAACTGAGTTATAGCCAAACAACCACAATATGCCACACAGCAACACAAAGCTTTATTAAATCACAATACTTGATTACAGTGCGAGGTAAACATGGCGAGACATGATTCATAAGAATCACGGAGGAGAGAAGAACAAAAAACACACCAAAAACAAATCTGGCGGCTTGACAAGCAGAGACCGCACAGACCGCACAACTCCAGAGGTCGCCCGGCTTGACCTGAGACCATGCGAAAAGAAAACAGACAGACCGCCTGCACTGCAAGACCGCCACCTCAGTCCACACGAACTGGATCTTATTGAATTGAACGAAGAACAGAAGCTGCCGCCAGACCGCAACTCAGATCGCCTAACCGCTGAAGGTCGCCTGACCGCTGAGCTCGATGCGAACATCACAAGAACACCTTAAACCAGTTCGCAGACAGATCGCTGCCAAACTGTTTATTCAAGCCGCTGGGAATCACCAAGGAAGGAGACCACAACCCGCTGACCGCAAACCTGTGAACACAACAAATAGTCAACTCGTTTCCGAGACCGCCCGACCTCAAAGTTGAGATCACACGAATTAACCCATGCTCTAGTTCTTATAGTTCTCGTTATGAATGATGGGCCATGCACCCCTATTTATAGGCGGGTAGATGGATGTCGTCACCGGACAGGAGAGATACAATCACCACCCGTTAGATAGCCAGTGGTCTCACAAAGTAGACCGTGCAATCAGACCACTTGGACAACCTTCCGTCCAAGACCGCAGATCAGCAGACAGATCGCGCACAAGTCGCGCGAACACGAGACCACGCACAAGCCGCGTGGACATAAGAACGCTCCTTCCTTAGATTACCAGGAGCAAACCAAGAACCATCTGGCCGACTTCAGACAAGTCGCAAGATCGACCAGCACAAGCCGCCCGGTCAGGCGGTTACATAAGAACAGACCGCCCAGTCTTCTACAAAGAAGATAGAGAGACCAAGCAGAGCAACTCGGAGAGAGACCGCAACAACCAGGAACAAACCGACTAACCAGCAGATCGCCAGAATCAACCCGGCAGAGCCAGACTGGCAGAATACCAACACAAGTTGTGCGGTCTCTGCGGTCTCAAAAAATTTAGACCTTCGGCTGTTTACCCAGGAGACCGCTTTCAATAGGTTTACTCGCAGACCGTGCGGTTTGCGGGTCCAAGTCGCCTGGCTCAGGCTGTACAGGGTCCATCAGCACCAACTAACACAGGCCGGGCGGTTTGACATAATTCAGACCGCCTCCGAGTACCAAAGATAATCCAAGCCCAAGTCCAACAGGGCAAGTCGCGGTCTCAAGTCGGAGATCGCGCGGTTTGTGCCATAGAGACAAGCCATGGTTCGAGGTCAAAGAACAAGCCGCAGTCTCAAGACGAAGACCGCTCGGATAGCATCGTCACCTTGGTCGCATCATCTTCAGCCTCTGGTCAGACAGGTCGGAAGGGCAAGCCGCCAAGCCGCGCGGCTTCTTTCTTTCCTTCTTTGTGTATCCCGTCACCGCCTGCCCGTTTCTACTGTACCCGGGCAGGAGGTTATTTTATCCCTGCCCGTTCGGGCAGGCCCCCAAGCCTATAAATAGGGGGCGGCACCGTTCCCAAGGCACGCACACTCGAATCCAGGAGCTCGCTTGTTTGAGCTGCGGACTCGAGTTTCCCGTCTTGCGGACTGTCTGACCGGCCGGCTTCTTCTTTCCTGCACTTGTAACCCGCTGTAACCGCCTCATTTTAATCAAAGGAAAGCCCGTCACAGGAGTGGCATTCGCCGTGACGGGCGAAGTCTGTCCTTGACCGCTGCTAGCGGTCTCATCTTTCCCACCTAAAAAGTAACCGGCAACCCGCAGCCTCCGATTTCCTTCGGAGGTGTGATTTCGGACTCAACAGAAACACGCGACCTTCAGATCGTGGATTGTCGGTGAAATCCTCACCACAATGTCAGACCGCCAGTTCCCCCTGGAGACCGCTCCGATCACAGCGAGGACTCTTTGTGGGAAGCCTTGGAGCAATCCAGTTGAGAAGCCGAGCGGGCTCAGAGGCTCACTGATCAGCGACTTGAAGTGATCAGTCAGACTTTAGCAATGCTAACCGAGCGGCTAGTTCCACAGCAAGCCGCGGCTAATCAGGCGGTGACCCCGGTCCCTCCTCCACCTCCTCCTTACCCGCTACCACAAGCCGCTAACTTCCAGCCCCAGCAAGATGGCTTTGCGGCTAGGCAAAACTTCTATCAGGAAGCCGCGCACAGCATGCCGGCTCGGGTCCTCGACTTCCAGGGGGCGGCCTCTCATGCTGCCCACATTTCCTACCCGCAAGAAGGTGCAGCCCGTCATTCCTACCCGCCATAAGCTGCGACCCGATCCTCTTACCAAGCGGCTTGCACGCGACTAGCCGCAGTTCCGGCGACTTGTTATCCAGCTCCTCTATAAGAAGATATGGAAGAAACTTCTCCCTTTGTGGATGAAGTCCGAGGGGAACCAGCCCCTAATAATTTCAGAGAGCCTCGCCTGCCAGCTTTCAATGGGGAGACTGATCCCACAGTTCATTTACAAGCCTTCGAGTCAGCCATCGCTCTCAGAACCTTAACTGATGCAACTAAGTGCAAGCTTCGTGTAACTTCCTTTGAAGGACAAGCAAGGGAATGGTTTTACGGTTTGCACCCCAGGTCAATCCGTTGTTTCGCTGAGCTGCGAAGGGAATTCCTGCTGAGATTCTCTACCTCAAGGAAGAGAAAGAGTGGCCCGGCGGCCCTTTTCGATATAAAACAACGGGGAGATGAGATGTGGGCTCGTTTTGTAGATCGCTTCCAGAAAGAGATCATGGAGGTCCAAAATGCGGATCCGGAGCTGTATAGGGTTGCCCTCATCCATGGCCTAAGAGAGGGTCCCCTAAAATTTGAAGCAAATATAAGGGAGCCTAGGACTTATCAGGAAATGATAAGTTTGGCAAATATGTTTATCAGAGGAGAGAAGAGCAATCCAGACTACGTCGCAAAGCTGGTAAGCGACAAGGAGCAGTCAAATCCGTCCTTCCATCATCCGCCATTGAATCAGTCCCACTTTGAACCCCGTTCCCAAAGGGGGAGAAACTACAAAAATAAGCAACCATTCATGGGCCATCAGCGGTTTCAAGATCAGAAACCACCGTTGGCCGTCGCTCCCGCTCCATCCGCTCCCCTTCCGCAAATCATGCCAGTGTACTTACAACAGTATGCCGCGCAACCACCTCCAGTCATTCCATCCACTCAATATAATGACTCGCAAGAGTCATTCACTCCCTTAAATGTCACCATGGACGAAGTGGTCCAGATTCTACAAAAGAGGCCAGATTTCAAAAGGCCTCCTCCTCTGAAGTCGGATATCCGCAGTCGAAATCCGAACCTTTATTGTGAATATCATAAAGAAGGGGGACATCTAACCGAAGAATGTCGAGCTCTTCGTTTGATTATAGAGAGACTCCTTGGAGAGGGAAAGCTCCGGGGTCTAATTCGGAAAGATGCAATCGCTGAGCCAATCGCCGAAAAGAAAAAAGAGAAAGAAACAGTAGAAGTAACCTGGGAGTGTGCCGACGTCGAAGACGCCGACTGCTATGGTGACATCCATCCTTCTACCAAATGCGTTGAAGTTAATGATGTGGGCCCCTTAGGGGACATCTATTGTATTCATGGAGGAACTGGAGCGGAATCATCTCGCAAATCCAGCATCGCAAGAGTTTTAAAGCAGGAAGTAGCAGCCACCTCAAGTTCTCCTCCCGAAAGCACTATTGTCACCTTTGGTCAGGATGACCTTCCCCCCATTGCCAATCCTTTTGACAATGCGGTGGTCATCAAGGCCGTCATCGAAAACTATACAGTCCACAAGATTCTGATTAATACTGGCAGCTCCGTCAATCTCCTTTTCCGCCCGACTTTCGAGGCCCTGAAGACCGGAAAGCCTTTGCTCTCCACCGACGGGCCCCTCTACGGTTTTTCTGGGGAGAAGAAGGAAGTGGAGGGTTCAGTAAAGCTCCTGGTCTCTCTTGGAGGAATAATAAAGTTGATCAATTTCGTGGTAGTGGATGCCCCGAGCAACTACTGTGCCATCTTCGGGAGGCCGATTCTCAACGCCTATAGGGCAGTAGTGTCCACCTTTCACCTTGCCCTCAAGTTTGCTGCCGAAGGAAAGCAGTATCGGGTCCGAAGCAACCCAAAGGTAGCTCGGGAGTGCTATGTCCGAACTATCAACATGATCACCGACGTTCCACTTCCCGAGGCCATGGCCGAGGTTTTGGAGATTGCTGAATCTTCAGGGGTTACCGAGGAAGGAAAAGATTGAGAAGGGGCTCACTTGGAACCTGCCCAAGTAACCCAAGAAGTTCCTATTACTGAAGGGGCAGAAAAGAAACTGATCATCAATGCTGAGTTGCCAGAGGAGGAGAAAGTAGAGCTAATCTCTTGTCTGTTGGAAAATCTGGATATCTTCGCCTGGTCAGCGGAGGATATGCCAAGAGTGGATCCAGACGTGGCTTGTCATCATCTGAATGTATCTCCCGAGTTCAAGCCCGTCCAGCAAAAGAAGAGAGAAGTGGCGACCAAGCTGGCGTTGCCCATCAGAGAGGAGGTTTCCAAACTCCTAAAAGCGGGTTTTATTTCTGAAATTCAATATCCCACGTGGATGTCGAATGTTGTAATGGTTAAGAAACCCGGTGGGAAGTGGCGCATGTGCGTAGACTTCACCAAACTTAATAAAGCGTGCCCTAAAGATTGCTACCCTTTGCCTCGGATAGATGTCTTAGTTGATTCCGCGGTTGGGTATGGCTTTATGAGTTTTCTCGATGCTTTCTCAGGGTATCATCAAATTAAAATGCACAAACCTGACATCCCGCATACTTCATTTATCACAAACGATGGGTGTTACTGTTATCTCGTAATGCCCTTCGGTCTTAAAAATGCGGGCGCAACATACCAAAGAATGATGGATACCGTCTTTAAGCATCAAAAAGGGAGGAATCTGGAGGTTTACGTTGATGACCTCCTTTTAAAAAGTAAAACATTTTCATTGCACTTGAAAGACCTCGTAGAGACGTTCGCTACTCTACGGAGGTTCAAGTTAAAACTAAACCCGTTGAAATGTGTATTTGGGGCAAACAAGGGAAAATTTCTTGGACATCTCTTAACTCCTAACGGCCTTGCGCCAAATCCAGACAAGGTAAAGGCCATCCTTGATATGGCCCCTCCTCGAAATACTAAAGAAGTTCAACAACTTGGGGGGAGATTGGCAGGATTGAGCAGGTTTATCTCCAAATCCGGAGATAAAAGTGCCCCATTCTTTAAGATACTGCGAGGGGGATCAAAGTTTGAATGGAGCGAGGAGTGTAACAAGGCTTTTGAGCAGCTGAAAGAACAGTTAACCTCGACTCCACTACTCCAAAGTCCCCGTGAGGGAGAAATGCTATTCTTATATCTGGGAGTCGGGCCAGATGCGGTGAGTTATGTCCTCGTTCGGGAAGAAAAGAAGAGGCAGTTTCCAATATACTATGTCAGCCACATCCTTAAAGATGCAGAAACCAGATATTCGATCCTGGAAAAACTGGCCTTGGCCTTGGTTATGTCTGCGCGAAGGCTCCGTCCTTATTTTCAGGCTCATTCCGTCCAAGTTATTACAGATCATCCTTTAAAAAATATTCTGGAAAAGCCAGATCATTCAGGGAGGTTGGCAAAATGGGCAATTGAACTAAGCGAATTTGAGATAGCATACATCCCTCAAACAGCGATCAAGGCGCAAATCCTGGCAGACTTCTTGGTAGATACAAAAGAGCCTAGTTCCGAACAGGTAGTACAATCTACTTTGGCTTGGATCAATTATGTGGATGGGGCTTCTCGCAGAAACTCCGTGGGAGCCGGGGTAGTTCTGATCAGTCCAAATGGCATCAGGCTGGAGCAAGCTATCAAATTCTTCTTTTCAGTTACAAATAATTAGGCAGAATATGAAGCACTTTTGGCTGGGCTGAGGCTTGCGAAAGAGCTAGGTATAGAACATGTACATGTTAAAACTGATTCACTGGTAATGGCCTCTCAGGTCTTGGGAAATTATGAGACAAGGGAGCCAATCCTGAGGAAATATCTGCTGTTAGCCAAGAGAGAAATTGGAAGATTCAAGTCATTCATCATCAAGCACATTCCAAGGACACAAAATGAGGAGGCAGATGAGTTGTCAAAGTTCGGTCTTCCATCTGGGGGAGTGACCTCTGAACTTTTTCATCCGGCAACAGATGAGACAGAACTCATGCAAATTGATCATAATCCTTCATGGAAGGACCCTTATGAGCTATTTCTATCAAAGGGGGAGTTCCATCATTCCATCAAAGATCGGAGAAGATTCAAAAGGAAAGCGGCATATTATTATCTGATAGCGGGAGTTCTTTACAGAAAAACTTTGATCTCTCCCTCAGCACGATGTGTTTCGGAGGACGAAGTCCCAACCATACTTCAGGAAGTTCATTCCGGGGAGTGCGGTAGTCATTCGGGAGCGAAGACTCTAGAGAAGAGAATCTTAAGGCAGGGATATTTTTGGCCAACCATGAGAAAGGATGCTGAAGCATTTGCCAAGCGGTGTGTTCAGTGCCAAAAGTTTGCTCCTCTTCAGCATTTGCCTGCTCAGTCACTCAGATCAATATCTGCGCCATGGCCCTTCGCCGTATGGGGGATGGATCTTATCAGACCCTTCCCAATAGCCAGCGGCCAGCGTCGTTTTATCATTGTGATGATCGACTATTTCAGCAAGTGGATTGAGGCAAAAGCGCCGGCAAGAACTACAACCCAAATTATCAGAAACTTTATCTGGGGGGAAATAGTCTGCCGGCATGGAATTCCGCTAGCAATTGTCACTGATAATGGTCCACAGCTCAATAATCCGGAGATGATAAACTTTTGTGATCAGGTGGGAATTGATCTTCGATTTGCCTCGGTACATCATCCAAGGACCAATGGCCAGGTCGAAGCAGCAAACAGGCAAATCCAGCAACTCCTGATGAAAAGAGTTTTGAATCAAAGGGGAAATTGGGCAGATCAGCTTCCTTCCATCCTCTGGACTCTTCGTACTACCCAGTCTTCAGCTACCGGGGAGACACCATTCAAATTATCTCATGGCTCGGAAGCTGTTGTGCCTGTAGAGTTTGAGGTGGTCACTCCAAGAGTTGTGTACGCAAAAGAGGGAGGAGAAGCGTGGATAGAAGATAATGACGAGGCTATCAAGTATAGTCTGGATCTGATCGAAGAACTTCAAGACGAGGCAACAATCAGACAAGAAGAAGCTAAAAGAAGGATGGCAAAGTACTTTGACAAAAATGTCAGGGTAAAGCATTTTGCGGTCGGCGACGTTGTGCTAAAAAAGGTTGATGCAGCAGCCCGAACAGGTAATGTCGGGAAGCTAAATCCTAATTGTGCTGGACCTTTCATCGTCAAGGAGGTACTAAAAAGTGGGGCTTACCGCCTCCAAACAAGTGAAGGAGAAGACATCCCGCGCACCTGGAGCGGTGACGATCTCAAACGGTTCTATCCTTAAAATGTCTTCTTTACTTTCCTGCAGTTTTTGAGATATTTTAATAAGAAGCCCCATACTGACACTTCTCCATGTCTGATGTTTCCTTTTTACATTTTCTCATATATCAAACTCACTGAAACACGGAGACATCGCCAAGTTCTGCTCGAACCCCCTCGGATTGTAGTCATTAGCGTAAAACCATGAAGATCATGTGTAGCGGGGAGTTTTCGCACACGTGTAGTGGTAGCTTGCCAATTCCCGTGCGGCGGTCTTCAGAACCTTGGATCCTGGCTGATATCCGACACACCCCTGCATCAAGGGAGGTCTACGTGAATGTTGGCTCTATCATGCCCCGAGAGGGATATAGTTACAGCTTTTATGATCTTTCTGAGGAGAGCAATGTCGGTATAGCCCCGGCGGCATAACCACACCTGCCCAACTGATCATCTTAGTCTGTGACCATCGAATACTCCTAGGTACTCTCAAGCGATGCCTAAGCGGGACCCACAACTGAGTTGATCTCTCTGAGGAAAGCAATGTTCGCCTCCTAGGCCCACCTGCCCAATTGATCAACTCAGCTTGTAGCCCTAGGCAAGAGAGCAGTCGAGTCGCTTACAGCCCTTATGACCACTTGAGGAAAGCAATGTTCGCCGCCTAGGCCCACCTGCCCACTTGGTCATCTGGGTCTGTACCTGTCTTTTTCTTTGTACCTACAGCTCTTATGACCACTTGAGGAAAACAATGTTCGCCGCCTAGGCCCACCTGCCCACTTGGTCATTCGAGTCTGTAGTCATCTTTTATGGCATTACAGGGAATTATCTCACCTTATATGGTTACTATAGACCATTTAGAGAAAAGAGCAGGATTCTTATGTACATTACAAGTCGGCCAACTTGATACTCAAACCGGGCGGTCTAAAATAAGCAGGTACCATGACTTTCAGGCGGTCTGGTTATTAAACCGGGTAGTCTAAAATAAGCAGGTACCATGACTTTCAGGCGGTCTGGTTATTAAACCGGGCAGTCTAAAATAAGCAGGTACCATGACTTTCAGGCGGTCTGGTTATTAAATCGGGCAGTCTAAATAAGCAGTTTCCAAAGATGTCATGCGGCCTGGTTTTCAGACCGAGCGGTTTAAAATAAACGGGATGTCTTTAAAATATCACAAGGTAAATATCAAGGGAGCAAGCATAATCATGACCGGCCGACCTCGTTATTCGGGTTATGGATCTATCATCTTTATGGGTTTCAACTCGATCCGATCGGCTAATTACAGGCTCTTTTCGATCAGGCAGTTATGATTCTCATTGCAAGTGTTAGACCTGCTAATCGCACAAATTTTATATACAGCCCGTGCGGCTTGTTAGCCAATATTATATAAAGCTGTCATATAAATTGATCGGATTAAATATTAATCGCACGGTCTATCAACTGATCTTCTTGCGACTTGATATCCTGTCTTGCAAAGCAATTATATAGAGTCAGGTTATGGTCGCACGGCTTGATTATTTCAAATTCCTGATCGATTATCAGTTACATTCACGGGGGTGGGACTTGCAGCAATCCTAGTTGCAAGTCGCTTTAGTTAAAATACTGGCCGCTCGGTTTGTCGATTGTTCCTATGACTTGGCATTCTTTATCTTGGAAAGCAAGTATGCATGGTCTAGTAATAACCGCACGGCCTGATTATGTTCGGCTTCCGGGATGTCATAATGCATTCATAATAAGTTATCACCTTCTCAGGATGAATCAAACAAATTTGATCCGGATTGAAGGAAGCAAGCTATGCGAATGGGTTGTTTCTAATAGATACTTTACCGGAATCCTGTGAAGATCATTATCCTAACCGGATGAGTTAATATTAAGTCGCGCGACTTGGTTAGATCTAACACAGAAAAAGATCGCAAACAACCACAAGTAAGTCGCAGAAGGTAGACAGATAGGCATGTAAAAGCTTTCCATTTCATTATCAAAACATTCTTTACATTATATTTTAAGCCGACCGGCTAACAACATCAAGCCGTCTGCTATTAAAAACAAAAAGCAAAATACGGCTACTGATTGTCCGACTTAAGTTTCTTAGACGCAGGAGTACTTGAGTGTTCGCTCCCGTCAATTGAAACGTCAGGGGAGTAACCCTCGCTACCCGACGAGGATGAACTGTTCAATTCGCCCGACTTGCGCCCAGCCTCTTCTTCGGAACCGCTGGATTCGGACTCCGAGCCACTTTCGCCACTCTTAGCCGCTGCGGGTTCTTCGGCCTCACCATCCTCGTCGTCGCTCTCTTCTGAACTAGATCCGTCGGCTTTGTTCTTTCCTTTGGCTTCCCGCCTGATTTTCCCTAACTTCTTTTGCAAAATCGGGTAGGCGTCCGAGAAGGTGAAATGCTCGAAGCCAGGCGCAAACCCTTTGAGCTCCCGCAAACGATTAAAAGCATTGTCAATTCCCTCGGCGACATGAGGGAAGAGCTCTTGTTGATAGACCGGGTCGGTCTCATCATACTTTGCCTGCAAGAAAGAGTAAGGTAAGAGGCCGTGCGGTCTGGAAAATTCAGAAGGATGGCTAGCCAGGTGATAACTTACCGACTCGGCTTCCTTTAGCCGCGCATTTTCCTTCTTCAGCTCGGCAATTTCCATCTCTAGGTGATCATTTGCTTTAATCAACCTCTTGAAGGTCATTCCCATGAAGACATTGGGGATAAGGCTCTCGGCGCCAACCCGCGCGGCCTCCCTGGCGAGCTCTTCTTCGGGAATCTTCCTCAACCTCCTGAAGTTCCATCGTCCGAACATAGCGATGCTGGCGGCCTTAGCATGTCGGCCCGACTTCTCATTCGCCCAGTGGGGAAGCGCAGTAGAAACCTGGACACCATCGCTGTCCGGATGCTAGGTCAAGACCGGGCGGCCTTTTAAATCCTTCACCTTGCTGAAGGAACGAAGGACGGAGAAGTCGCCCGAGGAGGCCGAATCCTCCCCATCGGATGGCAGCGGCTTGTTCCTGGCTTGTCTTTTTCTCTTCTCCGTCTGAGTTAAGACTAAACCGGCCGGGCTGACCGGCTTGTTAGCAGGTACAACGGCTTGGGCTACAAAAGGAGAAGAGTCAGCACAAAAGATCGAGCGGTCAACATTGAAGTCGGAAGAGGGTTAAAAGGAAGCTTACTATCTTCAGGCCGAACATTCTCTAGCTCGGCAAGTAACGGGATGTAGTAGCTTATGTTAAGCCGCTCATCCTCGAGAAGCTTGCAAGTACTCTTCTCGACCTCGCTTATTGGGACCTCTTGAAAGGCCTCCTCAGGCCGCACTTGCGGATTCGGGTTCAACAGGCCAAGTCGGCCTTCGAAGATCAAGTACCTCTCCGGCCAGGCTGTGACCTTGTTCGCCAGGTTGACCATCTTCAACCCACGGCAGCCGAAGTAGAGGTGGCCCTTGAAGATATTCGACTCGAAATATGGGATAGCCCGCACCGAGAATATCTTCCTGAAAAGGTCCATAGAGAAGCGGACTCTCTCAGACCGCAGGTAGGAGATGAAGCTGCAAATCCCGACCATCGAGTTAGGAGAGATTTGGCCGGGTACAACTCCATAATGGTCAAAGATCGTGGCGAGCTCAATCGAAATACGGAACTTGAAGCCACAATCGAAATGGTCGATTGGGATCGCGATTTGGTTTGGCCCAGAAGAATTCATCTGCTCGTCACGGAGCGAAAGCCGCGCGAGCAGCGGGCTGTCAGTCATATGTTTCTCAACGAATTCGTCCAGTTTGGCCTTTGTCAAACGGCACTCATCGAGGTCTGCTGAGTGAAAGGCCACGGCGGCTTCAGAGCGGGTAGCAGAAGTCTTCGCAGGTCGCTTCGGCTGGCGCTTTGCTCCCATCTTGAAGTTTTGGTAAGAAGACTTTCAGAAGGGCGCTACTTATAGGAACGGCTGATCTGCGTTAGCAAGGGTCAAATCGCGGCTAGACCAACCAACCCGTACGGGTACATCACCACAAAAGCCAACCGCAAAGACATAAGTATAATTCAAGCAGGCGAATCAAAAAAGCACAAAAACAAGCAGATCGGTTTATGTAAAGTAATCCACATGCATCAATCAACACAACAAGAATGCAAAAAATAAATTCGAATACTTAGGCCGCTCGGCCTAAAAGACAGATCGAATATCATAGAATCAGATTCAAGCAGTTGTCCAAGGGACCGAATAGAAATTGTTAAAATTTTTTGATTTGACCGTTTAGGAGTAAGCAGGAGTTGTATCAACAAGAGTTATAGCCAAACAACCACAATGCCAAAACAACAACACAAGAAATCTTTATTGAAATAGAACTGCTTTACAATGCGAGGCATACATGGTGAGACATGATTCATAAGAATCACGGAGACGAGAAGAACAAACACACCAAAAAACAGAAACCGACGGTCTGCCAGAAAGAGACCGCTCGGACTGTAACAAAGGCTCAGACCGCCCGGATTGTTCTGCTGTATTTCCAGACCGCTTGCACAGTCAGACCGCAGAAACACCTTGAGATCGCGCGAACAGAAGCAGACAAACTGCACTGCCAGACCGCAATCCCAGACCGCACGAACTGAAGCTTATTGAACTGAACGAAGAACGGAAGCTGTCGCCAGATCGCAACTCAGATCGCCTAACCGCTGAAGGTCGCCTGATCGCTGAGCTCGATGCGAACAGCACAAGAACAATAAACCAGTTCGTTGACAGACCGCAGACGAACTGTTTATTCGAGCCACCGGAAATAACCAAGGAAGGAGACCGCAACCTGCTGACCGCAAACCTGCGAACACAACAAACGGTTAACTCGCAACCAAGCCGCGCGAACTCAAACTTGAGACCGCAAGAATCAATCCGGGCTCTTGTTCTTACAGTTCTCGTTAGGAATGATGGGCCATGCACCCCTATTTATAGGCGGGTGGACGGATGTCGTCACCGCACAAACCGGGATACAGTCACCACCCATCAGCTCGCGAACGGTCTCAAAGAACAGACCGCGCGAACACAGCACTTGGACAATATTCAGTCCAAGACCGAAATCAGCAGCAAGCCACGCACAAGCCGCGCGGACACAGCGATCACCCTCCCTGAGATCGCCAACACAGAGAAGCAACTGGCCGACTTGAACCAAGTCGCCAGAACAGCATAACCAAGCCGCCCGGTCACAGCGGTCAACCAGGAACAGACCGACTAGAACAAGACCGGAAACAACCCGCAACAGGTCGCCAGAACCAGCGACCAAACCCAAGAAGCAAGCTGGCCGATCACACCAGATCGCCAGAACCAAACCGCCAGAGCACCAGCGCAGACCGCGCGGTCTCTGCGGTCTCTGCGGTCTCCAGCCTCCAGACCGGCCGGACTCCTTTCCACTTCACTTCAACAATTTCAACACTCCCCCTTAAAGTGGGAAGTGGAAACTAGCCCGAGCAACTCCCTTAACCGAGTAAACGGTCCCTTTGCCAGCGGCTTTGTGAAGATGTCTGCGACATTGTCCGCACCCGAACATGCTCGACCATAAGAGATCCTCCCAACACCTTTTCACGAATGAAATGGTGCTCAATCTCTATATGTTTGGTCCTCGCGTGACAGACTGGATTGTTGACCAGCTTGAGAGCACTCTCATTGTCCCCGCGTAGCATAGTGGGACCTCGAACCTCCTGATGAACGTCCTCTACCAACCTCCTGAGCCAAATAGCTTCTTGAGCTGCCAAGGCTGAAGCCTTGTACTCCGCTTCCGTGGTAGATACAGACACCGAGTCTTGCTTCTTGCTGCACCAAGAGATAGCTGTGGGACCCGTCATAAAGACATAACCAGACGTTGATCTCCGATCATCCACGTCTCCCCCATAATCAGCATCCATGAAACCATGCAACTCCAAGCTTGACCCTCTCCTATATAGGAGACCCAAATCAGAGGTCGACTTCACATACTTCAATATGCCTTTTGCCGCCAGAAGATGAGGTTTCCGTGGTTCCGCCATGTACCGACTCACCTTTCCAACTGCATAGGCAATATCCGGCCTTGTGATCGTCAAGTAGATCAAGCTCCCGACCAGAGCTCGGAATACCAACGGATCAGATAAAACTCTTCCCCCATCCTTCCGAAGCTTATGATGTTGCTCCAAAGGTATAGAGCTGCTCTTCCCTTCCTCCATGCCAAATCGTTTCACGATTCGCTCCGCATATCCTTCCGGAGAAATGAGCACTCCGCTCTCCCGCCTCTGGACCTCGAGTCCAAGGAAAAGGTGAAGCTCCCCCAGATCCTTCATCTCGAATCTGATAGCAAGCTCAGCCCTGAGTCTTGCAACAGCTTCCTTCGAGTTCCCGGTGACAATCATGTCATCCACATACAGCAGCACAATCACCCGAAGCACCCCCTCCTTCTTGATGAACAAGCTAGAATCAGAGTCTGAAGCAACGAATCCGCAGAATAAGAGATATTTTGCAATCTTCCCGTACCACGCTCGAGGCGCTTGCTTCAACCCGTACAGGGCCTTCTTCAATTTACAAACATAGTCCGGATACTCCTTCGAGATGAAACCTTGCGGTTGAATCATGAAGATATCTTTGTCAATCTCGCCGTATAAGAAAGCATTCTTCACGTCGAGTTGCCAAATCTCCCAACCACTCGAAGCCGCCAAGGCAATAACAAATCGAACCGAAGTCATCTTTGCCACTGGACTAAATGTTTCATCATAATCTTCTCCGTACTGCTGTGAGAACCCGCGAGCTACAAGGCGAGCCTTGTAACGCTCGATACTACCGTCAGCTTTCTTCTTCAGCTTGAAGACCCACTTGCAAGTGACAGGAGTAGTGCCCTTGGGCTTGGGCACAAGAGACCAGGTCTCATTCTTCTCGAGAGCTGTCATTTCTTCTTGCATAGCAATGTCCCACTCCTTCACACCTCTGGCCTTCTCAAAGCTCGACGGCTCCCTTTCATCTAAGGGACCAGCAAAGAAACATGAAACAAAGTTCACCATGTTTCCTCTTGTGTATCGATCTGGTGGTTGAATAGTCCTCTTCGACCTCCTAAGAGGTTGCTCCTGACTAACCACCTCCTCAACCGCTTCTTCTGTGCAAGCTCCTCTTCCAGATGAACTTGGAGCATCGCTCCCCCTGCTTCTAGAACCTGAAGCCCCCATCTCAGAGCTTGATACAACTGGAGCTCTTGGTGAAACAGGCAACTCCACTTGAAGACTTCCCGCAGCTTTTCCTCCTTCATCAATCCTGCTCTCTGGTAGTTCAACTCCTGAACTCCCCTTGTAGGAAGTCACTTCATCGAACACCACATCCCGAGAAACAATTGACCTCCGTGTCTCAGGATCCATGCATCTCCATCCCTTCTTCCGCTCATCATACCCAACAAAGACCAGCTTCCTTGCTTTCGCATCTAGCTTTGTTCGAAGAGCATCAGGAATATGCACATAGCAGGTTGATCCGAACACCCGAAGGTGAGCAACACTCGGCTTCTCCTTGAACATTAGTTCGTGAGGGGTCTTCATGTTGATAGAACTTAGAGGCAATCTATTGATGACATAAGCTGCACAAGACATTCCCTCCGCCCAGAAGAACTTTGGGATACTCTTGGCATGAAGCCAGCATTTGCAGGTTTCCGTCAGATGACGGATCTTCCTTTCGGCAATGCCATTCTGCTGTGGAGTATGGGCACAAGTGAGCTCTCTCCGAACGCCGTGTTTCCTGCAAAAACTTGAGAACTCACCAGAGGTGAACTCCCCACCATTGTCAGTTCTCAATTTTTTCACTCGCAGGCCTAAACGACCTTCCACCAGCTCCTTGAACTCCACAAACCTTGCAAAGGCTTCTGACTTCTCTTTCAAGAAATACACCCAGACATATCTAGTGTAATCGTCAATCAACACCAACATATATCTATTGCCTCCAAGGCTTGGGGTGGCAGTCGGTCCCATCAAATCACCGTGGATGCATTCCAATGGCACTTTGCACCTTGTTTGTGATTTGTCAAATGGAAGTCGATGAGACTTACCAAACTGACATCCTTCGCAGACATGACCATCTCCATAGGAGGACAAGCTAGGCAAGCCATTGACAAGGCCCCTTACCGCCATAGCCTTCAATTTGTCCATGCCTACATGCCCCAACCTTTCATGCCAGATGGTCGCGCCATCATTTGTCCTCATCTTATCAACATAGGTACTTGTCGATAAAACGAACAAGTCCTTCACCCGCTTGCCGACATGAATAACTTCTCCCTTTATTTCCGGTTGAGTTTTGAGAAACTTCACTTCTGTGGGGCCAAACAGAACGTGATAACCGGCATCGACCGCATTGGTCACAGAGAAGAGATTCTTCTTCATACCAGGCACGTGATAAACACTCCTCAACGTGAGTGGACCCTTATCACTGCTCAGAGAGACGACTCCTTCGTGCTCTACTGGATGAATAGAGTTATCAGCCGTAATGATAGCATTGTTACCTGAGTAAGGCGCCAAAGAAGAGAACTTTGATCCATCCCCGGTGAGGTGATGTCCACACCCTGAATCAACAATCCAGTCCTCTTCATAGTTGATGGAAGCCAAGGCCTTAACGGGCATCGCCGTTATATTAGACACAAAGGCTCCTCCCCATCCAACTTCACCAGACTTTGGCGTCTCCTTCTCCACTGCATGTCCCGGCTGAAGATTCACCCGGCAATCTTTCTTGAAGTGCCCGATCTTATTGCATCTAAAGCACCTCGGTCCCTCTCCTTTCTTCTTCCCATCAGACTTAGGAGCATAGCCCCTATCTTGCTGACCTGAAGTGGAGGGTCCATCATGACCCGGCTTCTTCTTCTCCCATTTCTTCTTCCTCTTCCCAGAGAACATCACATCACTTTCTCCCCCGGAGATAGAAACCCCCGCCATCTGTCTTGCTAAACTTTCTTGCGAAGCAAGAAGGTTCTCCAGCTCTAACAACGACGGTTGATTTGCCCAACCCTGAACTGAAGTTACAAAAGCAAGATACTCCTTCCGCAACCCGCGGATGATATGCCTCTTCAGCTTTGCCTCAGAGATTGGCTCATCAGGATCCAAAGCAGAAATCTCTGCCGTGAGGTTCTTCATCTTAAGAAAGAAGGTAGAAATAGAAAGATCGCCTTGAGAGGCTCTCGCCAACTCATTTTCAAGAAATTGTAGCCTTGCTACATTCTTCTTATTGAACAATCCATCCAAGGATGTCCAAATCTCAGCACCAGACTTACATCCGATAATATGATCAAACAGCTCCGGTGAGATAGCCCTTTTGAGAGTGAACTCTGCCTTAGCATTCAACCTCCTCCAAAGTCTCACCTCTGCCATATTATCTCCTGCAAGAAACACCTCTTGTGTGTCTTCTCCGCCAACTACCTCCCATAAATCCTCGCCAAGCAAGTAACTCTCCATACATGACTTCCACTTTTTAAAGTTAGTCGATGTGAGGAGTTCAATACCAAGACCTCTTGCGAATCCGCCTTCCATGGCAACCTATGTGGTCTCTTCTTCACAAAGATGATGGCAACTCTAGTTGATCACTGCTTATCCACTCCAGCAACCTACCTCTGATACCATGTTAAAAATTTTTGATTGGACCGTTTAGGAGTAAGCAGGAGTTGTATCAACAAGAGTTATAGCCAAACAACCACAATGCCAAAACAGCAACACAAGAAATCTTTATTGAAATAGAACTGCTTTACAATGCGAGGCATACATGGCGAGACATGATTCATAAGAATCACGGAGACGAGAAGAACAAACACACCAAAAAACAGAAACCGACGGTCTGCCAGAAAGAGACCGCTCGGACTGTAACAAAGGCTCAGACCGCCCGGATTGTTCTGCTGTATTTCCAAACCGCTTGCACAGTCAGACCGCAGAAACACCTTGAGATCGCGCGAACAGAAGCAGACAAACTACACTGCCAGACCGCAATCCCAGACCGCACGAACTGAAGCTTATTGAACTGAACGAAGAACGGAAGCTGTCGCCAGATCGCAACTCAGATCGCCTAACCGCTGAAGGCCGCCTGATCGCTGAGCTCGATGCGAACAGCACAAGAACAATAAACCAGTTCGCTGACAGACCGCAGACGAACTGTTTATTCGAGCCACCGGAAATCACCAAGGAAGGAGACCGCAACCTGCTGACCGCAAACCTGCGAACACAACAAACGGTTAACTCGCAACCAAGCCGCGCGAACTCAAACTTGAGACCGCAAGAATCAATCCGGGCTCTTGTTCTTACAGTTCTCATTAGGAATGACGGGCCATGCACCCCTATTTATAGGTGGGTGGACGGATGTCGTCACCGCACAAACCGGGATACAGTCACCACCCATCAGCTCGCGAACGGTCTCAAAGAACAGACCGCGCGAACACAGCACTTGGACAATATTCAGTCCAAGACCGAAATCAGCAGCAAGCCGCGCACAAGCCGCGCGGACACAGCGATCACCCTCCCTGAGATCGCCAACACAGAGAAGCAACTGGCCGACTTGAACCAAGTCGCCAGAACAGCATAACCAAGCCGCCCGGTCACAGCGGTCAACCAGGAACAGACCGACTAGAACAAGACCAGAAACAACCCGCAACAGGTCGCCAGAACCAGCGACCAAACCCAAGAAGCAAGCTGGCCGATCACACCAGATCGCCAGAACCAAGCTGCCAGAGCACCAGCGCAGACCGCGCGGTCTCTGCGGTCTCCAGCCTCCAGACCGGCCGGACTCCTTTCCACTTCACTTCAACAATTTCAACAGAAATGTCATTACAAACTGGTATCTTAAAACCACTCATTACGGACGAGTATCACTCGGTTCTTCCTCCCTGTGAAGTCGCGCGACATGATCGCCGATCTGAAGGACAGTCCCTTGCATTTGGTTCATGTTATGATTAAGGCGGTTGATCATGCTATGAAGCCGCGCGGCATCCCTCTCTACTCGCGCCGCGGGGATCACGCGAGTAGGCAAGGCCGTTGCGGACTCATGAACACTAGCAACTGGGCGGATCGTCCCAGCTACAGGAAGAGGCGAGCTCGTCCCTGCTTCGGGGCGGCGTGACCCACGCCGGCCTTCATCAACCACATTAATAGGACGCCGGCTTCCGCCGGCTTCCCTTCCACTTGAAGGTATCTGTCCCTATAATAGGCACAGTCTTCTTCGAGCTTGCGGACTTCCTTCTTTCCGCGATCAACCCGGGCGGTCAGGGCAGCCACCTGGTCTTGCTGCGCCTTTTCCTTCTCTCGACGCTCTCTCCGCTCAGCCTCCAGCGCTGTTCGGTTCTCCTTCCGTTCGGTTTCCAACTCAGCCCGAAGAGCAGCTTTTTCATCTTGGGCGGCCTTCTCCCTCTCTTCCATAGCCCTCAGCTGTTTTGTAAGAGTTTCAAAGTTCCTTTGAAGCCAGGACATCTCGTCCTCCATCCGGGTATCCGGCAGCGAAGAGTGCAGCAGAGGTGGATCAAGAGGGGGGAGATAGGTCACCAGTTCGCCTGGTTTCGGAATAGAGTCGCGATCATCTGCAATAAGAGAAAACAGTCAAAAAAATATTCCAAAGGAGATCGCTCTCATCGAATCTTCCTTGCTTACAAGCCGCAACGGTTTGGGTTGAATTCGGGCGGACAGGTCGCCTTGCCTGCTCGGTATCAAACTTTCGGCGTTGTTCTCTCCACGATCTCTCGCTTTGCCTCCGCTTGGCAGCAGAAAATTGAGCAGCGGAGGGAAAGAAGCTGGGCGACGGGTTCAACAGCGAAGCGCGCGACTTGTTTCGAGGCCGCGGCCTGAAAAAACGAACAGGGTGGTAATCCGCTTCCTTTTTACCTTGCAGCAGAAGGTTGAGTGGCGGCGGTGGCGGCCTGGTAAGTTGATCCCTTACTCGCTCCGCCTTCACCTGCATAAGCCGCAGGCCTCTCGTCACGGTATCTTCGGGTGCCGGTACGATTTTTTCGGTCGCAACTTCAGGGAGGACGGCCGCCTTTGTGCTAGTCGCAACCTCAGGGGAAATGGCCTCCTTAAAGCTGGTCGCATCCTCAGACAGGGCGACTCCTTTCTCTCCTGGCGGGTTGGCGGCCTGCAGTTCGGAAGAAGTTCTCAGCTGATCATCTTGCTTCTTAAGAGAATCAAAATCCTTGAGGAGGACACTTACGGAAATGCTATGAGCGTCAACTGGAGCCTGGTCGTTCGACTGGGGGGAAGGAGTAATCAAGCCCTCCGAGACTTCATTCTCGCGCGACTTGCCTTGCAGGCTGTCCGCTCTCGGTCTCCCGGACGCTGCCTTGTTCTTAGCTTTTAGACTCTTCATCTCTTAAGGAGCCTGTCCGCCGCGGACTCCTCCTTCTTCCTCTTTTTCGATTTCGGGGCGGTTGGTTTTTCCGGACTATCCTCGATGTTAACTACTGGAGCATGCTGGTCGCTCGGCTTAGGGGAGTCAACTGTCTCTCCTCCTTCATCTCTTATGTTTAGATGAAAAACCCCGGATGGGGTAACTTCCATTTTGAAAGACTCATCCCCATCTCCCTTCGGGGGAGCGGTCTCCAAGTCTGCCTTATCCGGCGGGGGAGGCGGGTTGTTTCCTTTATCAGAGAAGGTTGGGGGATCAGCTGGGGGTGGGCAACTCGACTCCTTTTCAGTCGGCAGGTCGACTGTCCGCTCGGGAAGCGAGTCGGTTGGCTTACTCGCCTCCTGTTTAGACGACAAGTCGACTGTCAGCCCGACATGCGGGTCGGTCGGCTTACTCGTGGAAGCAATTGTTACTGTCTTATCAGGCCGCGCCGCTTTTTTCTTCTTCTTATCTTTCGAGCAGTCTCTCTCGCGGTTCTTTCCGGGCTTCTCAAGAACTTCGAGCTGGGCCATTAAGTCCACCATCTTTTTCGGGCTGTTCAACCCGAAAGTCCTAACCGCAATAGGCGAGTAGTGACTCGTGGTAGCAATGGAGTTATGCCAGAATCGAAGCTTCTGGAACATTTATAACCAACAGGGTGAAATCGGCGCGGTCTCCGGCTAGAACTGATATTTTCGAAATCTTCTCGGAAATTTAAAAATATGCGGGGATTATGTTTACCCAGGAGACCGCTTTCAATAGGTTTACTCGCAGACCGTGCGGTTTGCGGGTCCAAGTCGCCCGGATCAGGCTGTACAGGGTCCATCAGCACCAACTAACACAGGCCGGGCGGTTTGACATAATTCAGACCGCCTCCGAGTACCAAAGATAATCCAAGCCCAAGTCCAACAGGGCAAGTCGCGGTCTCAAGTCGGAGATCGCGCAGTTTGTGCCATAGAGACAAGCCAAGGTTCGAGGTCAAAGAACAAGTCGTGGTCTCAAGACGAAGACCGCTCGGATAGCATCGTCACCTTGGTCGCATCATCTTCAGCCTCTGGTCAGACAGGTCGGAAGGGCAAGCCGCCAGGCCGCGCGACTTCTTTCTTTCCTTCTTTGTGTATCCCGTCACCGCCTGCCCGTTTCTCCTGTACCCGGGCAGGAGGTTATTTTATCCCTGCCCGTTCGGGCAGGCCCCCAAGCTTATAAATAGGGGGCGACACCATTCCCAAGGCACGCACACTCGAATCCAGGAGCTCGCTTGTTTGAGCTGCGGACTCGAGTTTCCCGTCTTGCGGACTGTCTGACCGGCCGGCTTCTTCTTTCCTGCACTTGTAACCCGCTGTAACCGCCTCATTTTAATCAAAGGAAAGCCCGTCACAGGAGTGGCATTCGCCGTGACGGGCGAAGTCTGGCCTTGACCGCTGCTAGCGGTCTCATCTTTCCCACCTAAAAAGTAACCGGCAACCCGCAGCCTCCGATTTCCTTCGGAGGTGCGATTTCGGACTCAACACCGGCCACCTTCCACTCCACTTCAATAATTTCAACACAAACCACTAGTAGGATAATAAACACCCTAAAAAGCAATCATAAATCTACAAAAATATTCCAATATATATATACATATATATATACATATATATATACACATATCTATACATATATATATATATACATATATATATACATATATATATATACATATATATACACATATATATACATTTATACATACATATATATATACATATATATATACATATATATATATATATATATATTTTATATAAGGGAAGAGGAAAGGTGTTATGGTGTAACATTTTGGGGACAAGAATGCCCTCAACAAAATGCCCCCTCAATTCAAAATACTAGGTTATTTTGTAATAACCTGCAAAAATCAATACGAAGGAAATAAAAAAAACCCAGAAAAATTCCCTCCTCTTTACATCGACTGCCGCACGCCATCGCCTTTTCATGACCTGCCCCATGTTGAAAGCCTGCCCCCTATTCATTCTACCTCCCGCTAGCGCCAACCCTCTTCTCTCGCGCCAACCCCCTCCTCTCTACCTCTGCCACCATCCGATTTGTCTGCACCCCGCCGAAAGCACTGTGTCACCTCTCGATTGCTGCACCGTCGTAAGCTCATCTCCCGCCAAAAGCAGTCCATATACCTGCACCCGCCGATTTGATGCATCCTTTCTTCCATGCTCCTTGATAGAGCCTCCGTCGAAGCCCTCCAGCAATCTGCACTGCTGAAGCCCTCTAGCATCCCGACGAAGCCCTCTGTTAACTCCTCCGTCTGCTGCACCGCCGAAGCCCTCCGTCTACTTACAGGTAATCTTCTTACACGAGCTGTATTTCAATTGCGAGGGATTTCAATTGCGACTGCGAAATGATCATTTTTTGTATGGGATTGTGAGGGACTGTGAGATATTTTGGCTGAGAGGATTGTGAGATATTGTGAGGGATTGTGAGGGACTAAGATATTTTGGCCTAGAGGATTGTGAGGGACTGTGAGATATTTCGTGAGGGATTGTGAGGGATTGCATTGGATTTCAATTGCGAAATGTTTAGAAGGGATTTTAATTTACCTTCTTTCTTACTCTACCAGCATATTAAGAACTCAAGCCAAGTGCCCCGCCAGCTACTACCCAGCACATCATGTATGATTTCTCTACCATTACTTTCATTTTCTGGATTTAAAATTAAGCTGCAGTTTTTCACCTGTTTTTCAGCTTGAGTTCTCTCTTGCCTTTTTTTAATTTTAATTTCTGTTGCTATGTTCAGATGGGATTTTAATTGCTCAAGTTCATTTAATCTTCTCCATGTTTTTCTGTTAATATGGTTCTTATAATTGCTGCATAAGTGATCATATTTAACATGCATAAGTGATCATATTTTAAGTTGCAGTTTTTCTTTGGGAAGAAGTTTTAACCGTAGAGAAGATCACTGGGAAGAAGATTTAACATGCATCACTCATTTTTCAATTGATTAGGTGTGCTTAGTTATTTTCAACGTGCTTTCATAGATCGTTCCATTTTGTGTATTTCTAATGTTGCAGCACTGGGTTACATATATTTTTGGTTCTATTTTTGTCTTATTTTCTGAATCTTATCTTTCATGTATCCTTACATATAAGCATGAAATCTATATACATTTGGTAGGGGAGATCCATGTAATTTATTTGCATTTGGTAGAAGAGATTCATGTTTTCATGTTTGTAGGAGCCTAAACCAATAAGAGGTCTTAAATACTACCATAAAACTATAAGAAAATCTCCATTAGCATATCCACTCATAAGTAAATCCCTGAAACTACCATAAAACTGTTGGGTTTTCTATATACCATTCATAATGATATGAACACATCAAAATGTGCGCAGCGGAAGAAATAAATAGAACAACCCAAAGAGTAAGGATCTTGCGGATTTCATGAATCAAAAGATTAGGAAAGCAAAATGCGATATACCTTTGCGAGATTGAGTCAATACTCAACCAAGATGCTCCAAGAAGAAATCCGGTAGACGAACTTCGAGTTCCAAGCACCGAAATGTATCGGCCCCTCTATAGAGATCCACACAAGGAAGGAGAACCCCAATGCCTTGTCGCACAAGGTATGGGTCAGAGGAAGAACGTCCTCTGCGTCCCCACGAATTGCTAGATCCGTTGAAGGGGAGGCGACGACTGTCGGCGGCGAAAAAGGTCGACGAATGGGGCGAGGTCTGCAGACGGGGATGACGGAACACTTCCGAGTCGCGAAAAGGATCGATCTCAGTGAGAAGGCCTAATCTCGTTTCTTTTATACGCAAGGCATAAAATAGGTTATCCGCAGACCAGAGGAAAAACAGAACAATTCTGGCAGGATTTAAATTCGTCGAATGCATAATAATTCGGCTAAACGCTTTCGACGAATTATCATATTCGACTAAACACCTTCGACGAATTGTCTTAAATTCGACTAAACGCTTTAGACGAATTCGAACAGATAATTTCGCTTAAACACTTTAGACGAATTATCATATTCGACTAAACACTTTCGACGAATTGTCTTAAATTTGACTAAACGCTTTAGACGAATTCGAACAGATAATTTCGACTAAACACTTTAGACAAATTATCATATTCGACTAAAGACTTTCGACGAATTTTGCCAAGTCCTAATGAATTCGTCTAAACCATTTAGACGATTCATCATTAGTACTTGTTTCCCATTTGAGACATTCTCAATTCAATTCCGAACAGTCATAGGATTGGTCCTCCACTCATATCCAATATGAGTGAGGCCAACACAATCCTATCTCCAACTTCTCCAAACTCTTTTATGTGCGACCCTATAGGCTCA
Organism: Dactylorhiza incarnata; assembly: GCA_033032865.1. Classification (NCBI taxonomy): domain Eukaryota; kingdom Viridiplantae; phylum Streptophyta; class Magnoliopsida; order Asparagales; family Orchidaceae; genus Dactylorhiza; species Dactylorhiza incarnata. Next base: position 1,869,697 of record JAWHQI010000205.1, on the reverse strand, counting down.
TATTGCGTTGACAGTAAGACTAACTGTTGATTACTTCGATATCACCTCAGATACTCCAACAGTCTCCCACTTGATCACAAAGTATCAACAAAAGTCTCACAAACAATGAGCGGCATCTAGCAATGCATCATTGCTACCCAAGCAATAAGAGTTCATAACTCAATAAGCCTGTCTTAACCAATGTATCAGTGTTGTCTTGTTCCTTTGTCCCTTGCATCTAGATAGAACTAGAAGCATGGACCGTGTCACCCTCATCATTGTTCAATCCCAGTTTCGTGATCTACAATAGACCTTAAGAGAGTGGTATGCTCAATATCATATATTGGCTCAACCCAGCATGACCATGCATTTCTCGATCTCATTCCATAAATGGGCCCATGGATGTAACTCCTGTCATAAATGAGGACAAATCCCACATCTGTCCACGCACAAACACTCAAATGAATCGTAACATTACAACCCCCTTTTTTTGCATTCTTTACCGTGTCTTACCGCCCAGAACCGCCATCTTGCGGTGGTACCATTTCACTACATGGTCGCCACCACAACACGCCGATCCTGCCGGCTATTCAACATTATTCAGGCCAACCAAAATCATCAAAGAAAGAACAAACCAGACGCATGAGTCCATAACAATCACATAGTAGAAAGAGAACATGTCCAACATGAGAAAGTTATACATAATTAAGTGCTAATCAGAGTGCGGAATTATAATATAAAATACAACTAGGGCCTAAGTCCGATCTAACAGTGTCTTCTTTGCCTCTCACCTGGCAAAGATATAACTGTCCAAACATCCACATGGCTCGACACCCTCAATGGCATATTGCTCTGCCCTCTGTCCTGGGTAGATGTGTAGAGTGGGTAAATGAGGGGTCTTGCTTACCGGAGCTCTCCCAGCAGCTGTGGAGAGTCCGACTCCAGGTCTGGCCACCATCTCACATACCTCCCTCTGGGGGATGTCCTGCCCGTCCTGGTTCTCCGGTAATAATGAGGTCCACTGATCGTCAGTCTATAAGACTCGGCACATTCCTCACCGCCTCCACCCGCGACTCCTAGGAACCGTGCGGGAGGAGGAAGCGGAGGACAACAAGGGGTAATGATCAAGCAGATGACAAGTGACTAAGCTAACGGGTATAAAGTTACTAACAAGTAGTGAAAATAACTATACACTCGCAATGAGTCAACATATCAGCAATAGGTAAAAGACAATACGGGTAAAAGGAACAGATATAAGGAAAAGAACATGTATAATAACTAAGAGCAACTGCGAATGTAACCTTAACTTATATGCACACAAAAGCACATAAGCTAAGGGATCTGGCACTAGGGTAAGCTCATCGTATAAAAGAGCCCATACTAATTTACACGATGAGGTTTCAGATTTATGCAAGAATGCTAAGCTATGATATGCAATGCAATGCAATCCAATGCAATGATGCAACTCACACACACGACTCTGTACGTACAGACCTTTAGTTCCCACTTTTCGGAGGTAGCTAACCTCTCGGGAACCTCCCATCGTGGTCAAACGGTGGCAGAGGAGCGGGCGTCTCTTCACCTAGGTGGGTAAGTCACACTACCAAACCTAGGCCCTAACGTACACTGTGATACCGGTACCCGGTACTCACAAGCTCCTGCGTACTCTTGCTGGATCCGAAGAAACCATACCTTTATTTGGCCAGGCAGAGTTTAGGGAATCCATCCCGTCGGACGCGCAGTAAAACAACCTGGCCCCTCATTAAACCTCTAGCACTGCCGAGTCAACGAGCTGTTGTCGGTGTGATGACTAAGCCAGAACCGAAGACCCACCACAATCTATGCATATGAATTATATACATATATCTTTTCTTACCACCGAGCCTCCAGCTCGTAGTACTAATCTGACCAAATAATTATCGAGCCCACCGCTCGCTAGACTACACCAGTATTATATTTACACTACGAGCCTACCGCTTGCTAGACTACACCAGTCTTATATCTAAACTACGATCCTACCGCTCGCTAGATGTAACATCCCAGTGCGCGCTAGGCCCCTATGATTATAACTTAAATTAGTGGAATGAAATTAGTATACTATTAAAGTTTGCCTCCTAGTTAATGTGGTGTGCTAATAAAGGTTCTCTTATAACTGAAATTTAAGGTCTATTAAAGGCTCCCTCCTAGCTGATATTAATGTGCTATGAGGGGTTTCCTTATGGCTGAAAGGTGGGGAGCTAGTAGTAAATGTATTTGGACTTTTGATAAAAAAGGGTAATGGTTTAAGGTTAAGTTGGGCTGCGAATAGTAAAAATGTTGGCATGTTTTAAGCGGCGGGTTTGTTTCTCTGCCTTTAAACCCTATCAAACCGATCGGATGCTGTCATTTCTCCTTCTCCCTCGACGGTGTCTCTCTAGGGCACGGCGCCGATCTCCTCCTCCGTTCTCCTTTCCTTCTCTTAATCTCACGGAAAAAGCTGTAATTTCGTGGCTGTGCAAGAATCGTGTGCAAGGATTCGCGGCTTGCGGCTTTGGTTGAGCTGAAGCTGTGTCGTTTTGGGGGGGGGGGGGGTTTGCTGAAGCAGAGCCTTGATAAGTTCTCTTCAAAGTCACTGTAAGCAATTTCATGTTCCTCTTCTTCTCAAAAAAAATTCTGTGATTATGATGGATTCATGGGAAGGGACTAGAACTGCTGAAGTTGTCCTATTGGTTTTAAATTGGCCGACTGTTATAATCTCTTGTATATCTGATGTTCTTCTTCTTGGTTTTGGTGGCCGTTGGTTCTTTGAGTTTGGGCTTTATACTGTATAGTGAGTATGATAGTTCCTATGTTCTATGTGGTCGACTAGGGCTTTCTAGTTTTGATTATGGCTCCTGCATGGTTGGCAGCTGTGCTGTGTGAGAGGATTTTCTTTTGCTTTTTCCTTGGATTTGAAGGCTGTTTTGAGTATGTATGCTGGCTGCTTTTAATTGGTACAGCTTGTACCTTCCTTTGAATGTCCAGACTGTTTGATTATAGTGGCAACACTTCTTTCTCCTCCTTGTTGGCCGGCTATTCCTAGTTCTTGTCAAACTATTGCTGCTGCTATAAAAAAATGTTAATTTCATGATTAGGGGAGGTTTTACGTTGGTTGGCCAATTGTGAAATGAAATTTATGAAGCATAAACAAGTTGGGGGTTTTACTTTGTTTTCTGGTCGGCTATCTGTAATTACATATCAAAGTTTCTGTAACTTAATTCTTTTTACCCAAGCTGATGGGTATGTTGGCAATCTGGGGAAGATTTTTGTCATTTTTTTTAGCTTGGCTCTCTTTAGAAGATCATGTCTGGCTAGGTTTTTGCAATTTAAACCAAACTTGTTGCTTTCATGTCTCTTATGACGTTCAACTGTTGTTTAGTTTTGGGTTTATTGGAGTTTATTTCTAATTGGATTTCTGGATGGGGTTATGGACCGGCTGCTACTATTAATTTCAAAATGGCTTCAAATGTTTGCTGTTATGAGAGGTTACCATAGATTTCAGTTTATTGTTGGCCGATTATTACTCTTTAAAGCTGTTTGTGTGAGTGGCTATTGGGGCTATTCATTTGGGCATGTTAAAAATCAAGTCAGGTGTTTATTTTTGGTTCAAAAGTTAGTTTTGTTGACTGATTACATATTGGTTATTTTTGTGGATCAGGATCCTTTAATCAGTCTTGGCCAACTGCCGCCATGCCGCGGAGGAGACAACCGTGAACGTCAGCCGGAAATCAGGCGACTTCCTCCCCTCTCCCTTGGTACTAGTCTCTTAGATCACAATAGGAGAGATGAAGGCTCAAGAGAGCTTCTCGTGTGAGATTTAATGGAGTTCCTTAGGAAGATCAAGCCGGAACCTCAAAATTAGGGCATCGTTCGCCGCGAGGTTCTAGGGATCATTTCTTCTCTTCAAAAGGAAGAGATGGGATTTGATTTGGGTCAAACCCATGGTCGTTGTGGGAGAGTGAGGGGAATGATATTTAGGGATTTTAAAAAAGGGGGTGAAATGATCTTCATGTTTGGGGAAGATGATGAATAACCCACTGCCAAATAGGGTTTCTAATTATGTATTATGTGATGTCTTCTGTTTAGAAGGACTTGGATTCGAAGTCCTGGTGTACGTAGATACATGGATTGCTTAGAAGGACTTGGTTTAGAAGTCCTGGTGTACGTAGATACACAGATTGTTTAGAAGGACTTGGATTAGAAGTCCTGGTGAACGTAGATACACGGATTGCATAGAAGGACTTGGATTAAAAGTCCTGGTGTATGTTGATACACGAATACAAATGGACCCCGCTGGGGAGGATTACTTGTGGCGGGTCTACGGGCTTGCTAGTCGTGACACCGATAGAAGCCGGCAGTAGACTCTAGACCGATTGGGTTGGACTCTTGGTGCTCACCTACCCAAGTCCCCTTCGGTGTCCTTGGAGGCTCCGTTGTGTGTTCTTAGCGTCGAGCAGTACGCAGGGTCTCCGCTGTGTGTTCTTAGCGTCGAGGCGTACAGAGGCCTAGGACTGGTAGTGTTCATACCCTCCTTGTAGTGGAGGAGCTCGTTCCACTGTCTCCGTCTGGCCACGACGGGAGATGCCTGAGCGGTTAGCTACCACTCAAAAAGCGAGAACTAAAGGTCTATGTCGACATAGTAGCTTCGCATGGGTGATTCTTCATATCATAATCATTGCATTGCATTCATTATGCATAATCATAGTGTTTCACCGCATCGGGTCCATCATATAAATTAGTATGGGCTCTTTTATATGATGGGTCCCAAATTGGAAACCTTAACTTATAAGTTTGTATGGGCATTCATATAAGTTAAGGTACGATATGAACTGCTTATGCTTCCTTTTACTAGTACTTGCTTATTGATACTCTGCTTATGCTTCCTGTTACTAGTACTTGCTTATTGATACTCTGCTTATGCTTCCTGTTACTAGTACTTGCTTATTGATACTCTGCTTATGCTTCCTGTTACTAGAACTTGCTTATTGATACTCTGCTTATGCTTTCTGTTACTAGTACTTGCTTATATATGTACCTGTTAGTTAGAGTTATTGCAAGTACTCGGATACTTATACAATCGACATGTATATACAACCATTCCTGTCACCTGCTTTGTATATTATTGCTTATATTGCAGCTTTTCTTCCTTTCCTTCCGCCCGGTGCCTTGGAGTCGCCCGGTGCCTTGGAGTCGCCCGGGGAGCGGATGCGAAGCCACTTAGTCTTTATGACTAACGGTTGCTACGCCCCTCTTTTTAGGAGTGTTCCTTAGAGCAGCAGTGCACTGTGCTGGAGGAGGCCAGACAGGTCAGGTGTGCAGGGTTGGTGACTTTGGTACCTTGGTTGCCGTTTGTGGCAGAGGCGAGTGAGTGTTTTGAGATGTATCCCTTGGGGCATTTAGCTTGTTACTCTGATACTTTTGCAGGAGCTCTCAGAGCTCTTGTGTTTGTACTTTTTGGACTCTTACTCATGTGAATATCTCTTTATGGCTTCTTGCTTTTATTTTATTGATGGGTTGGCGCTGTTTAGTTGGTTTGGCCGGCAGGATAGGCGTCTTGTGGGGGAGGCTAGCTCGTGTGCTGGCTCTCCCGCAAGGCGGCTGTCCTGGGCATAAGACTCCCCTCGGCCGTGTCGTGTGTTCCGGGAGGGGGTCTTACAAATAGTATCAGCTTGCAACGATCCTGAGATAAAGAAGTCCATTAAACCACTAGGCCACCCCTGCTAGCTAAATCAGTTTGAGGACAAACTGATGCATCAGAAGCGGTGGTGTGCCCATGTGTGATTCACATTAAGTATGTCCACTTTTTCCTATAGAAAGTGCCAACCTAAGCCAAACTCGTACCCTTACATATAGATGCTGGCTCATTCCGAGACAGTAATTAGTATTCCCATTCCAACAATTAGAGTTGGTCTGGCATAGGATTATGCCAACCTAACTAGGATACCATATTGGTCGACTTAGCAGGATATGTCGTGACATACCCTAACCTTATACTGATCTTGGGGATGATTGGGCCAAGCCATAAGTGACCATTAGCGACTAAGGGAAGAGTTTAACGTGAGTATATATGCTATAGACTCACACCCTGAGATTTCTATCCTAGATATGGAGTAATATTATCACCTTACCCAAAATATTAGGGCAATCTAAATGAGATTGGTGCCTGAAATCTATCATCAGCTTAGTCAGAGACCACCAAGCATGCCTTTTATGCTGTATGATAAGAATTCGGATCCGAAGAAGGCTCATTGTGGGATGAATGCGTTAAATTGGTGGTAGAAGAAACTCAGTCGAAGAGATACGGGGGCTTATCTCTTCGTTTATTGGGCTAGTTACGTACCGGGTAATTGGATGTTATTTGTACATGCTCTCATTACAATGAGATGCAGCTGGGTCGTCGCCGTAAAAATTTGAATTTCTACATCACGGCTAATATATAAGTGCATCGTCATGGGGATCTATAGGGAAAGAACTCTAAGTCGAGGATGATATGCCCCTAAGGTTTGTGCCCATACGTGAGATGAATGTACCATATGGGCGGTGGATGAAATTTAGTCCAAAAACGTACGGGGGCTTGTCCCTTTGTTTATTGGCCTAGCAGATGGGCCAATTGGGATTCTACCAGGAGCCAAAAATCTTTTTGGCCTGCTTCACTTAGCCTTGCTACAATGAGTTTTTCCCATTTAAGTCGTTTCAAGCCGTTGATATTGGAATTTGGCACTCCTTGATGAATGAGTTCATCTTAAGCAAAGGGGATGATTGAACACCATGTTTTGGTTTACAGTGAGTTCACCCCCAGAGTAATAGAGGTGAGCACCTTAAGGATGAGCAGGTCTTCACTCTAAATGAAGACTATGCAGAGAAGTAAACTGTAACGTAGCGTTGTAGTGTCTCTCAAGGATCAAAGGTCAATCTGACGACCGCATTACAAATTTTGGGGGACGCCTTAAAGTTTGTTAAGTGGGAATTGTATCGATTGCTGATCAAAGAGGTGTGTTTACAAGTGTCCAATTAAAGATAAGGAATATAAAATTGTAGCACCCGTGGTGCTAAGGCATTGTTATGTGATTTGTTAAGTCGACAAATTCATACAATTGCATTATAAATACGTGTAGTACCTAGTTGGGACTTTGTTTGGAAAGAGCTGCTATATATATATATTTATTCTAGTTGGTCTTTATTTAGGGGCTGACTTTGTAGTTAAGTATGGAATTATGTTGGGCTTCTTCTTAAGTATTGTTCTAATTGGGGGGCTGCTGTTATATAATTTCATTAGGGCTCATATCATTATATATATAAGTGTGTGTGTGCTGATAGCAAATCTTGGACCTCTCTTGCTACTGAACCATGGGCTCCTACTTTTGGTGGGGCTGTTTGCTGGGTTCGTTTTGGGCCCTTCTGATTATGTCTCGGCTAAATCATGTGCTGCCATACTCTGCCCTTGTTATTTTCTGCACTTGTCGTTGTTGGAAATTTGATCGGGGTCCCAGATAGGTATTCATACCAATAATTAGAAGACGGATAGTTTGCCGGATCCTAGTTAAACAAATGACTAATTCTGATCGACTAAGTTTAGATGGCTCCGTTTCTACATATTATGGCCTGGCTCAGCTCTAGTTGCTTTTAATTCTGAGTATATATTTATACACTTGTTAAAAGGTGCGGTTGGTTTTGCGGCTAAGTTTCATGGAGCCTTGTTTGCAAATCCTTATCGGTGTGAGGAACCAGATCTTAATTCCCCTGGAATTTCGTTTCTAATTCCTGGCAAGTCGGGGGAATTAGAGGCCAAGCTCCCTGGGAATTTCCCTTGCTAGCTCTCGAAGACTTTGCGAGGCTAGCAAATTGTTAAATTTGAAGGATAAGTGGATGGAATTCGTTTTTGGGTTTTTACTTGTTCCAGTAACGGGCAGCATAGCTAGATCCATGATAAAATGAAATTCAACTCTTGAAATATCAGCAATATGCTAGTAGGTCTCTCCAAGTTCTTGTTAACACTTATGTTGGATTATGCTAGCAGCTTTCTTCAAGTTTCTGTTAATAGTTATGTTGGATTATGCTAGCAGTTTTTCTCCAAATATTGGTTAACATCTATTTTGGGGGTGCTAGCAGTGGTCCTAGTTCCGGCTATCATCCTATTGTGGGTTATCTTGGTTATACACTGGGTTATGCTTGGCTAGCTCAGGATGGTTATATGGTTGGATCACTTGGTTAGTTCTGCCTTTATACTTGGCTAATCTTGCATATTTTGTTAGCAGAAAATTTGGAGGGTTTGTAAACTTTGCGCATTTCTCTAGCTAAAGGTTTTGGTGGTTTGGCGGGCTAATCTTTCTGGAAATTTATTTTGTAATCTCTAGTTGGGTTGGGAAACATTAGACCTTAGATTCCCCGGAACATTCATTTCCTAATTCCTGACGGGTTTGGGAATTTGGTGCTAAATTTCCTGGGAATCTCTCTTGTTAGTTCCCGAAGTTTTGGCAAAGTTATCAATTGTTATACTTTGTGGTTATGTGGATTTACTTCGATTTCGAGCTTTATAACCGCTTCGAGTCATTGACTGCTTCTATCTCCTCCTTGTCCAGTTAAGGCTGCTGTTTTATAATCTATTTGGGGGCTGCCTGTTAGGTCTGTTGTTGGGGGCTGCTATATACATAATCAATCTAGCTTTGGGGGCTGCTATGCGCATGTAATTTCAGTTGGGGCAGCTACTCACAGTTCTATTTGGATTATTTTGGGCTGCTATGTTTTGATCAGAGGAGTGTTTAAATTCTCTTTTGTTGTTGATTTGGAGCTGCTCCTTTCTTTGTTGATTTGGAGTGTTGTTATGTTTTTGATTGGGGCTACTTTCCTTGTTGAGTTGGGCTGCTGCCGTTGATTCTGTTGCTGTTGTTTGCGGCTGTTGTGCTGCTGAGGTTTTGGTTGCTGTTGTTTTTATTAAGGGCTTCCTTACTTGTCTTCTTTTTTTTTGGGGGGGGGGGGGGGGGGGGGGGGCTGTTGTTGTTGTCCTTGGTTGGGCTTGCTGTTGTTTCTTTTAAATGGGGCTGTCTCTTTTGGCCCTTGGTTGAGGGGGCTGCTCCTTGTTGAACTGTGGGCTGCAGGTGTGCTGTTGGGGCTCTGTTTGGGGTATGCTTAAACTGCAGGAATTTCTTAAGCTCCTTTTCTTGATAATTAGGGGCTGCCTCTTATGTTTTTGTTTGGTGACTGCTTCTATTACTTGGCTGAATTTTGTGCTGCTGCTGTTTTAACTAAAGTGGCTGCTTTATTTGAGTTCATTGGGGGCTGCTCTATATTCTAATGGTTCCTATAGCTTCATACTTATAGTGTTATATTTGCTATGTGGCAGTTAAACGCCTTGGTTATTCGGCCCTGGGTATAGGAGATTATGCTGGTCAAGTTCGGCAATAGTTTAAATGTTGGCTAAATTTCAAAACCATTCATAGCCTCGCTAGTAGTTTAACTGTTGAGCTCTTTATTTATTTTTGTACTAAACCACACTGCGGCTTCAAATGAGTTGGGTTAGTTTTGGTTGGCTTCAGCTTTGGTGGTTTGGAGGTGTTTAGGCCCTAAATTCCCCGGAAATTTCGCTTCCTAACTCCCGATGGCTTAGGGAATTAGGTGTTAAATTTCCAGGGAATTTCCCCTGCTAGTTCTCGGTGACTCAGCGAGGCTAGCAGTTGATCGAGAAGAGTATGTGTGGGATTCTTGTGGCTTCCTTTCAGCATTTTTGGAATTTAAGACCATATTCCCCTATCTTAAACATAAGACCCCCATAACCTCAACTTAAATTTCGGGGACGAAATTGTTTCTTCGTTTATTGGATTTGTAACATCCCAGTGCGGGCTAGGCCCCTATGATGATAACTTAAATTAGTTGAATGAAATTAGTGTACTATTAAAGGTTGCCTCCTAGTTAATGTGGTGTGCTAATAAAGGTTCTCTTATAACTAAAATTTAAGGTCTATTAAAGGCTCCCTCCTAGCTGATATTAATGTGCTATGAGGGGTTTCCTTATGGCTGAAAGGTGGGGTGCTAGTAGTAACTGTATTTGGACTTTTGATAAAAAAGGGTAATGGTTTAAGGTTAAGTTGGGCTGCGAATAGTAAAAAGGTTGGCATGCTTTAAGCGGCGGGTTTGTTTCTCTGCCTTTAAACCCTATCAAACCGATCGGCTGCTGTCATTTCTCCTTCTCCCTCGACGGTGTCGCTCTAGGGCACGGCGCCGATCTCCTCCTCCGTTCTCCTTTCCTTTTCTTAATCTCGCGGAAAAAGCTGTAATTTTGTGGCTGTGCAATAATCGTGTGCAAGGATTCGCGGCTTGCGGCTTTGGTTGAGCTGAAGCTGTGTCGTTTTGGGGGTGGGGGGGGGGGGGGGGTTGGAGAAGCAGAGCCTCGATAAGTTCTCTTCAAAGTCACTGTAAGCAATTTCATGTTCCTCTTCTTCTCACAAAAAATTCTGTGATTATGATGGATTCATGGGAAGGGACTAGAACTGCTGAAGTTGTTCTGTTGGTTTTAAATTGGCCGACTATTATAATCTCTTGTATATCTGTTGTTCTTCTTCTTAGTTTTGGTGGCCGTTGGTTCTTTGAGTTTGGGCTTTATACTGTATAGTGAGTATGATAGTTCCTATGTTCTATGTGGTCGACTAGGGCTTTCTAGTTTTGATTATGGCTCCTGCATGGTTGGCAGCTGTGCTGTGTGAGAGGATTTTCTTTTGCTTTTTCCTTGGATTTGAAGGCTGTTTTGAGTATGTATGCTGGCTGCTTTTAATTGGTACAGCTTGTACCTTCCTTTGAATGTCCAGACTGTTTGATTATAGTGGCAGCACTTCTTTCTCCTCCTTGTTGGCCGGCTATTCCTAGTTCTTGTCAAACTATTGCTGCTGCTATAAAAAAAATGTTAATTTCATGATTAGGGGAGGTTTTACGTTGGTTGGCCAATTGTGAAATGAAATTTATGAAGCATAAACAAGTTGGGGGTTTTACTTTGTTTTCTGGTCGGCTATCTGTAATTACATATCAAAGTTTCTGTAACTTAATTCTTTTTACCCAAGCTGATGGGTATGTTGGCAATCTGGGGAAGATTTTTGTCATTTTTTTTAGCTTGGCTCTCTTTAGAAGATCATGTCTGGCTAGGTTTTGCAATTTAAACCAAACTTGTTGATTTCATGTCTCTTATGACGTTCAACTGGTGTTTAGTTTTGGGTTTATTGGAGTTTATTTCTAATTGGATTTCTGGATGGGGTTATGGACCGGCTGCTACTATTAATTTCAAAATGGCTTCAAATGTTTGCTGTTATGAGAGGTTACCATAGATTTCAGTTTATTGTTGGCCGATTATTACTCTTTAAAGCTGTTTTGTGTGAGTGGATATTGGGGCTATTCATTTGGGCATGTTAAAAATCAAGTTAGGTGTTTATTTTTGGTTCAAAAGTTAGTTTTGTTGACTGATTACATATTGGTTATTTTTGTGGATCAGGATCCTTTAATCAGTCTTGGCCAACTGTCGCCATGCCGCGGAGGAGACAACCGTGAACGTCAGCCGGAAATCAGGCGACTTCCTCCCCTCTCCCTTGGTACTAGTCTCTTAGATCACAATAGGAGAGATGAAGGCTTAAGAGAGCTTCTCGTGTGAGATTTAATGGAGTTCCTTAGGAAGATCAAGCCGGAACCTCAAAATTAGGGCATCGTTCGCCGCGAGGTTCTAGGGATCATTTCTTCTCTTCAAAAGGAAGAGATGGGATTTGATTTGGGTCAAACCCATGGTCGTTGTGGGAGAGTGAGGGGAATGATATTTAGGATTTTAAAAAAGGGGGTGAAATGATCTTCATGTTTGGGGAAGATGATGAATAACCCACTGCCAAATAGGGTTTCTAATTATGTATTATGTGATGTCTTCTGTTTAGAAGGACTTGGATTAGAAGTCCTGGTGTACGTAGATACATGGATTGCTTAGAAGGACTTGGTTTAGAAGTCCTGGTGTACGTAGATACACAGATTGTTTAGAATTACTTGGATTAGAAGTCCTGGTGAACGTAGATACACGGATTGCATAGAAGGACTTGGATTAAAAGTCCTGGTGTATGTTGATACACGAATACAAATGGACCCCGCTGGGGAGGATTACTTGTGGCGGGTCTACGGGCTTGCTAGTCGTGACACCGACAGAAGCCGGCAGTAGACTCTAGACCGATTGGGTTGGACTCTTGGTGCTCACCTACCCAAGTCCCCTTCGGTGTCCTTGGAGGCTCCGCTGTGTGTTCTTAGCGTCGAGCAGTACGCAGGGTCTCCGCTGTGTGTTCTTAGCGTCGAGGCGTACAGAGGCCTAGGACTGGTAGTGTTCATACCCTCCTAGTAGTGGAGGAGCTCGTTCCACTGTCTCCATCTGGCCACGACAGGAGATGCCTGAGCGGTTAGCTACCACTCAAAAAGCGAGAACTAAAGGTCTATGTCGACATAGTAGCTTCGCATGGGTGAGTCTTCATATCATAATCATTGCATTGCATTCATTATGCATAATCATAGTGTTTCACCGCATCGGGTCCATCATATAAATTAGTATGGGCTCTTTTATATGATGGGTCCCAAATTGGAAACCTTAACTTATAAGTTTGTATGGGCATTCATATAAGTTAAGGTACGATATGAACTGCTTATGCTTCCTTTTACTAGTACTTGCTTATTGATACTCTGCTTATGCTTCCTGTTACTAGTACTTGCTTATTGATACTCTGCTTATGCTTCCTGTTACTAGTACTTGCTTATTGATACTCTGCTTATGCTTCCTGTTACTAGAACTTGCTTATTGATACTCTGCTTATGCTTTCTGTTACTAGTACTTGCTTATATATGTACCTTTTAGTTAGAGTTATTGCAAGTACTCGGGTACTTATACAATCGACATGTATATACAACCATTCCTGTCACCTGCTTTGTATATTATTGCTTATATTGCAGCTTTTCTTCCTTTCCTTCCGCCCGGTGCCTTGGAGTCGCCCGGGGAGCGGATGCGAAGCCACTTAGTCTTTATGACTAACGGTTGCTACGCCCCTCTTTTTAGGAGTGTTCCTTAGAGCAGCAGTGCACGGTGCTGGAGGAGGCCAGACAGGTTAGGTGTGCAGGGTTGGTGACTTTGGTACCTTGGTTGCCGTTTGTGGCAGAGGCGAGCGAGTGTTTTGAGATGTATCCCTTGGGGCATTTAGCTTGTTACTCTGATACTTTTGCAGGAGCTCTCGGAGCTCTTGTGTTTGTACTTTTTGGACTCTTACTCATGTGAATATCTCTTTATGGCTTCTTGCTTTTATTTTATTGATGGGTTGGCGCTGTTTAGTTGGTTTGGCCGGCAGGATAGGCGTCTTGTGGGGGAGGCTAGCTCGTGTGCTGGCTCTCCCGCAAGGCGGCTGTCCTGGGCATAAGACTCCCCTCGGCCGTGTCGTGTGTTCCGGGAGGGGGTCTTACAAATAGTATCAGCTTGCAACGATCCTGAGATAAAGAAGTCCATTAAACCACTAGGCCAGCCCTGCTAGCTAAATCAGTTTGAGGACAAACTGATGCATCAGAAGCGGTGGTGTGCCCATGTGTGATTCACATTAAGTATGTCCACTTTTTCCTATAGAAAGTGCCAACCTAAGCCAAACTCGTACCCTTACATATAGATGCTGGCTCATTCCGAGACAGTAATTGGTATTCCCATTCCAACAATTAGAGTTGGTCTGGCATAGGATTATGCCAACCTAACTAGGATACCATATTGGTCGACTTAGCAGGATATGTCGTGACATACCCTAACCTTATACTGATCTTGGGGATGATTGGGCCAAGCCATAAGTGACCACAAGCGACTAAGGGAAGAGTTTAACGTGAGTATATATGCTATAGACTCACACCCTGAGATTTCTATCCTAGATATGGAGTAATATTATCACCTTACCCAAAATATTAGGGCAATCTAAATGAGATTGGTGCCTGAAATCTATCATCAGCTTAGTCAGAGACCACCAAGCATGCCTTTTATGCTGTATGATAAGAATTCGGATCCGAAGAAGGCTCATTGTGGGACGAATGCGTTAAATTGGTGGTAGAAGAAACTCAGTCGAAGAGATACGGGGGCTTATCTCTTCGTTTATTGGGCTAGTTACGTACCGGGTAATTGGATGTTATTTGTACATGCTCTCATTACAATGAGATGCAGCTGGGTCGTCGCCGTAAAAATTTGAATTTCTACATCACGGCTAATATATAAGTGCATCGTCACGGGGATCTATAGGGAAAGAACTCTAAGTCGAGGAGGATATGCCCCTAAGGTTTGTGCCCATACGTGAGATGAATGTACCATATGGGCGGTGGATGAAATTTAGTCCAAAAACGTACGGGGGCTTGTCCCTTTGTTTATTGGCCTAGCAGATGGGCCAATTGGGATTCTACCAGGAGCCAAAAATCTATGTGGCCTGCTTCACTTAGCCTTGCTACAATGAGTTTTTCCCATTTAAGTCGTTTCAAGCCGTTGATATTGGAATTTGGCACTCCTTGATGAATGAGTTCATCTTAAGCAAAGGGGATGATTGAACACCATGTTTTGGTTTACAGTGAGTTCACCCCCAGAGTAATAGAGGTGAGCACCTTAAGGATGAGCAGGTCTTCACTCTAAATGAAGACTATGCAGAGAAGTAAACTGTAACGTAGCGTTGTAGTGTCTCTCAAGGATCAAAGGTCAATCTGACGACCGCATTACAAATTTTGGGGGACGCCTTAAAGTTTGTTAAGTGGGAATTGTATCGATTGCTGATCAAAGAGGTGTGTTTACAAGTGTCCAATTAAAGATAAGGAATATGAAATTGTAGCACCCGTGGTGCTAAGGCATTGTTACGTGATTTGTTAAGTCGACAAATTCATACAATTGCATTATAAATACGTGTAGTACCCAGTTGGGACTTTGTTTGGAAAGAGCTGCTATATATATATTTATTCTAGTTGGTCTTTATTTAGGGGCTGACTTTGTAGTTCAGTATGGAATTATGTTGGGCTTCTTCTTAAGTATTGTTCTAATTGGGGGGCTGCTGTTATATAATTTCATTAGGGCTCATATCATTATATATATAAGTGTGTGTGTGCTGATAGCAAATCTTGGACCTCTCTTGCTACTGAACCATGGGCTCCTACTTTTGGTGGGGCTGTTTGCTGGGTTCGTTTTGGGCCCTTCTGATTATGTCTCGGCTAAATCATGTGCTGCCATACTCTGCCCTTGTTATTTTCTGCACTTGTCGTTGTTGGAAATTTGATCGGGGTCCCAGATAGGTATTCATACCAATAATTAGAAGACGGATAGTTTGCCGGATCCTAGTTAAACAAATGACTAATTCTGATCGACTAAGTTTAGATGGCTCCGTTTCTACATATTATGGCCTGGCTCAGCTCTAGTTGCTTTTAATTCTGAGTATATATTTATACACTTGTTAAAAGGTGCGGTTGGTTTTGCGGCTAAGTTTCATGGAGCCTTGTTTGCAAATCCTTATCGGTGTGAGGAACCAGATCTTAATTCCCCGGATATTTCGTTTCTAATTCCTGGCAAGTCGGGGGAATTAGAGGCCAAGCTCCCTGGGAATTTCCCTTGCTAGCTCTCGAAGACTTTGCGAGGCTAGCAAATTGTTAAATTTGAAGGATAAGTGGATGGAATTCGTTTTTGGTTTTTACTTGTTCCAGTAACGGGCAGCATAGCTAGATCCATGATAAAATGAAATTCAACTCTTGAAATATCAGCAATATGCTAGTAGGTCTCTCCAAGTTCTTGTTAACACTTATGTTGGATTATGCTAGCAGCTTTCTTCAAGTTTCTGTTAATAGTTATGTTGGATTATGCTAGCAGTTTTTCTCCAAATATTGGTTAACATCTATTTTGGGGGTGCTAGCAGTGGTCCTAGTTTCGGCTATCATCCTATTGTGGGTTATCTTGGTTATACACTGGGTTATGCTTGGCTAGCTCAGGATGGTAATATGGTTGGATCACTTGGTTAGTTCTGCCTTTATACTTGGCTAATCTTGCATATTTTGTTAGCAGAAAATTTGGAGGGTTTGTAAACTTTGCGCATTTCTCTAGCTAAAGGTTTTGGTGGTTTCGCGGGCTAATCTTTCTGGAAATTTATTTTGTAATCTCTAGTTGGGTTGGGAAACATTAGACCTTAGATTCCCCGGAACGTTCATTTCCTAATTCCTGACGGGTTTGGGAATTTGGTGCTAAATTTCCTGGGAATCTCTCTTGTTAGTTCCCGAAGTTTTGGCAAAGTTATCAATTGTTAAACTTTGTGGTTATGTGGATTTACTTCGATTTCGAGCTTTATAACCGCTTCGAGTCATTGACTGCTTCTATCTCCTCCTTGTCCAGTTAAGGCTGCTGTTTTATAATCTATTTGGGGGCTTCCTGTTAGGTCTGTTGTTGGGGGCTGCTATATACATAATCAATCTAGCTTTGGAGGCTGCTATGCGCATGTAATTTCAGTTGGGGCAGCTACTCACAGTTCTATTTGGATTATTTTGGGCTGCTATGTTTTGATCAGAGGAGTGTTTAAATTCTCTTTTGTTGTTGATTTGGAGCTGCTCCTTTCTTTGTTGATTTGGAGTGTTGTTATGTTTTTGATTGGGGCTCCTTTCCTTGTTGAGTTGGGCTGCTGCCGTTGATTCTGTTGCTGTTGTTTGCGGGCTGTTGTGCTGCTGTTGTTTTGGTTGCTGTTGTTTTTATTAAGGGCTTCCTTACTTGTCTTCTTTTTTTTGGGGGGGGGGGGGGGGGGGGCTGCTGTTGTTGTCCTTGGTTGGGCTTGCTGTTGTTTCTTTTAAATGGGGCTGTCTCTTTTGGCCCTTGGTTGAGGGGGCTGCTCCTTGTTGAACTGTGGGCTGCAGGTGTGCTGTTGGGGCTCTGTTTGGGGTATGCTTAAACTGCAGGAATTTCTTAAGCTCCTTTTCTTGATAATTAGGGGCTGCCTCTTATGTTTTTGTTTGGTGACTGCTTCTATTACTTGGCTGAATTTTGGGCTGCTGCTGTTTTAACTAAAGTGGCTGCTTTATTTGAGTTCATTGGGGGCTGCTCTATATTCTAATGGTTCCTATAGCTTCATACTTATAGTGTTATATTTGCTATGTGGCAGTTAAACGCCTTGGTTATTCGGCCCTGGGTATAGGAGATTATGCTGGTCAAGTTCGGCAATAGTTTAAATGTTGGCTAAATTTCAAAACCATTCATAGCCTCGCTAGTAGTTTAACTATTGAGCTCTTTATTTATTTTTGTACTAAACCACACTGCGGCTTCAAATGAGTTGGGTTAGTTTTGGTTGGCTTCAGCTTTGGTGGTTTGGAGGTGTTTAGGCCCTAAATTCCCCGGAAATTTCGCTTCCTAACTCCCGATGGCTTAGGGAATTAGGTGTTAAATTTCCAGGGAATTTCCCCTGCTAGTTCTCGGTGACTCAGCGAGGCTAGCAGTTGATCGAGAAGAGTATGTGTGGGATTCTTGTGGCTCTCTTTCAGCATTTTTGGAATTTAAGACCATATTCCCCTATCTTAAACATAAGACCCCCCTAACCTCAACTTAAATTTCGGGGACGAAATTGTTTCTTCGTTTATTGGATTTGTAACATCCCAGTGCGGGCTAGGCCCCTATGATGATAACTTAAATTAGTTGAATGAAATTAGTGTACTATTAAAGGTTGCCTCCTAGTTAATGTGGTGTGCTAATAAAGGTTCTCTTATAACTAAAATTTAAGGTCTATTAAAGGCTCCCTCCTAGCTGATATTAATGTGCTATGAGGGGTTTCCTTATGGCTGAAAGGTGGGGTGCTAGTAGTAACTGTATTTGGACTTTTGATAAAAAAGGGTAATGGTTTAAGGTTAAGTTGGGCTGCGAATAGTAAAAAGGTTGGCATGTTTTAAGCGGCGGGTTTGTTTCTCTGCCTTTAAACCCTATCAAACCGATCGGCTGCTGTCATTTCTCCTTCTCCCTCGACGGTGTCGCTCTAGGGCACGGCGCCGATCTCCTCCTCCGTTCTCCTTTCCTTTTCTTAATCTCGCGGAAAAAGCTGTAATTTTGTGGATGTGCAAGAATCGTGTGCAAGGATTCGCGGCTTGCGGCTTTGGTTGAGCTGAAGCTGTGTCGTTTTGGGGGTGGGGGGGGGGGGGGGGGTTGGAGAAGCAGAGCCTCGATAAGTTCTCTTCAAAGTCACTGTAAGCAATTTCATGTTCCTCTTCTTCTCACAAAAAATTCTGTGATTATGATGGATTCATGGGAAGGGACTAGAACTGCTGAAGTTGTCCTGTTGGTTTTAAATTGGCCGACTATTATAATCTCTTGTATATCTGTTGTTCTTCTTCTTAGTTTTGGTGGTCGTTGGTTCTTTGAGTTTGGGCTTTATACTGTATAGTGAGTATGATAGTTCCTATGTTCTATGTGGTCGACTAGGGCTTTCTAGTTTTGATTATGGCTCCTGCATGGTTGGCAGCTGTGCTGTGTGAGAGGATTTTCTTTTGCTTTTTCCTTGGATTTGAAGGCTGTTTTGAGTATGTATGCTGGCTGCTTTTAATTGGTACAGCTTGTACCTTCTTTTGAATGTCCAGACTGTTTGATTATAATGGCAGCACTTCTTTCTCCTCCTTGTTGGCCTACTATTCCTAGTTACTGTCAAACTATTGCTGCTGCTATAAAAAAATGTTAATTTCATGATTAGGGGAGGTTTTATGTTGGTTGGCGAATTGTGAAATGAAATTTATGAAGCGTAAACAAGTTGGGGGTTTTACTTTGTTTTCTGGCCGGATATCTGTAATTGCATATCAAAGTTTCTGTAACTTAATTCTTTTTACCCAAGTTGATGGGTATGTTGGCAATCTGGGGAAGATTAAGTCATTTTTTTTAGCTTGGCTCTCTTTAGAAGATCATGTCTGGCTAGGTTTTCGCAATTTAAACCAAACTTGTTGATTTCATGTCTCTTATGACGTTCAACTGGTGTTTAGTTTTGGGTTTATTGGAGTTTATTTCTAATTGGATTTCTGGATGGGGTTATGGACCGGCTGCTACTATTAATTTCAAAATGGCTTCAAATGTTTGCCGTTATGAGAGGTTACCATAGATTTCAGTTTATTGTTGGCCGATTATTACTCTTTAAAGCTGTTTTGTGTGAGTGGCTATTGGGGCTATTCATTTGGGCATGTTAAAAATCAAGTCAGGTGTTTATTTTTGGTTCAAAAGTTAGTTTTGTTGACTGATTACATATTGGTTATTTTTGTGGATCAGGATCCTTTAATCAGTCTTGGCCAACTGCCGCCATGCCGCGGAGGAGACAACCGCGAACGTCAGCCGGAAATCAGGTGACTTACTCCCCTCTCCCTTGGTGCTAGTCTCTTAGATCACAATAGGAGAGATGAAGGCTCAAGAGAGCTTCTCGTGTGAGATTTAATGGAGTTCCTTAGGAAGACCAAGCCGGAACCTAAAAATTAGGGCATCGTTCGCCGCGAGGTTCTAGGGATCATTTCTTCTCTTCAAAAGGAAGAGATGGGATTTGATTTGGGTCAAACCCATGTTCGTTGTGGGAGAGTGAGGGGAATGATATTTAGGGATTTTAAAAAAGGGGGTGAAATGATCTTCATGTTTGGGGAAGATGATGAATAACCCTTTGCCAAATAGGGTTTCTAATTATGTATTACGTGATGTCTTCTGTTTAGAAGGACTTGGATTAGAAGTCCTGGTGTACGTAGATACATGGATTGTTTAGAAGGACTTGGTTTAGAAGTCCTGGTGTACGTAGATACACGGATTGTTTAGAAGGACTTGGATTAGAAGTCCTGGTGTACGTAGATACAAGGATTGCATTGAAGGACTTGGATTAGAAGTCCTGGTGTATGTTGATACATGGATACAAATGGACCCCGCTGGAGAGGATTACTTGTGGCGGGTCTACGGGCTTACTAGTCGTGACACCGACAGAAGCCAGCAGTAGACTCTAGACCGGTTGGGTTGGACTCTTGGTGCTCACCTACCCAAGTCCCCTTCTATGTCCTTGGAGGCTCCGCTGTGTGTTCTTAGCATCGAGCAGTACGCAGGGTCTCCGCTGTGTGTTCTTAGCGTCGAGGCGTACTGAGGCCTAGGACTGGTAGTGTTCATACCCTCCTAGTAGTGGAGGAGCTCGTTCCACTGTCTCCGTCTGGCCACGACGGGAGATGCCTGAGCGGTTAGCTACCACTCAAAAAGTGAGAACTAAAGGTCTATGTCGACATAGCAGCTTCGCATGGGTGAGTCTTCATATCATAATCATTGTATTGCATTCATTCTGCATAATCATAGCGTTGCACCGCATCGGGTCCATCATATAAATTAGTATGGGCTCTTTTATATGATGGGTCCCAAATTGGAAACCTTAACTTATAAGTTTGTATGGGCATTCATATAAGTTAAGGTACGATATGAACTGCTTATGCTTCCTGTTACTAGTACTTGCTTATTGATACTCTGCTTATGCTTCCTGTTACTAGTACTTGCTTATTGATACTCTGCTTATGCTTCCTGTTACTAGTACTTGCTTATTGATACTCTGCTTATGCTTCCTGTTACTAGAACTTGCTTATTGATACTCTGCTTATGCTTTCTGTTACTAGTACTTGCTTAGATATGTACCTATTAGTTAGAGTTATTGCAAGTACTCGGGTACTTATACAATCGACATGTATATGCAACCATTCCTGTCACCTCCTTGTATATTATTGCTTATATTGTAGCTTTTCTTCCTTTCCTTCCGCCCGATGCCTTGGAGTCGCCGGGGGAGCGGATGCGAAGCCACTTAGTCTTTATGACTAACGGTTGCCACGTCCCTCTTTTTAGGAGTGTTCCTTAGAGCAGCAGTGCATGGTGCTGGAGGAGGCCAGACAGGTCAGGTGTGTAGGGTTGGTGACTTTGGTACCTTGGTTGCCGTTTGTGGCAGAGGCGAGCGAGTGTTTTGAGATGTAGCCCTTGGGGCATTTAGCTTGTTACTCTGATACTTTTGCAGGAGCTCTCGAAGCTCTTGTGTTTGTACTTTTTGGACTCTTACTCATGTGAATATCTCTTTATGGCTTCTTGCTTTTATTTTATTGATGGGTTGGCGCTGTTTAGTTGGTTTGGCCGGCAGGATAGGCGTCTTGTGGGGGGAGGCTAGCTCGTGTGCTGGCGCTCCCGCAATGCGGCTGTCCTGGGCATAAGACTCCCCTCGGCCGTGTCGTGTGTTCCGGGAGGGGGGGGGGGGGGGGGGGTCTTACACTAGACTACTCCAGTCTTATATTTAAACTACGAGCCTACCGCTCGCTAGACTACATCAGTATTATCCCAACTACGAGCCTACCGCTCGCTAGACTACATCAGTCTAATATTCAAACTACGAGCCTACCGATCGCTAGACTACAACAGTCTTATCCCAACTACGAGCCTACCGCTCGCTAGACTACATCAGTCTTATCCCAACTACGAGCCTACCGCTCGCTAGACTACATCAGTCTAATATTCAAACTACGAGCCTACCGCTCGCTAGACTACAACAGTCTTATCCCAACTACGAGCCTACCGCTCGCTAGACTACATCAGTCTAATATTCAAACTACGAGCCTACCGCTCGCAGGACTATTCTAGTCCTTATTTCTTTCCTTCCTAAACTTAGGGGGGGGATTATATTTCAAGTTCTCCTACTTTACTACTCTTGTCTATTGTTAGTTGATCTTAGAAGCTTGGGGTGAATCCCAGAATTCCGCGGGTTACCTGGTGAAGGGCTCGCAGCGGTACTAGGGAATGTGATGGTGACTGAAGCCCAAATTCCCCTTTCCAGGATAGTTATTTTATTTAGTTTCTACCCATTCTTGTTTGCCCATTTGCTCTCTGATTGCTCTAAAATTCTAGGGCGGATTACCATTGACTTGGGCAGGCATGTGTCGGTGTTCTATTAAACACCGAACCATGTCATTCCTAGTGACCAACTATTTTCTTGTGTTATCTCTCAATCACAATTTTCACTTCCTGCTAAGTCATCCTTCGCCTCCCCGAATAGGTCCTTGTCAATTTTTGAATTGATAGTTTTACTAAACGCACCCCGTCTTTATTTCCAATGACTGCCCTTGGTGATTAATCCTTCAATCCTAATTGGACATCTGCAATTCTCTTAACGTTAGTAACCCCTAGGGGTGGTGACCATAAGGAAGGGGTTTGAATCTTTGTTTTCAGCTTCTGCTGTTCGCAGACCAAGGTGGGATTGAACTAGGTTTGACTCTTAAGACACAACCTTGGTCCTATCAAGCCCTAATGAGTCCCAAGTTCTTACCATAGGTTCACATTGAGTAATGATCTAACAACCTCAAATTCTACATTTCATATTTTCCAAAGATTATTTAACCACAATTTCTATTTTACAAGAGTGGTGTGTGAACAAGGATTTACAATACAACTACACTCTACATGTTGAAGCCTGGAAAATCCCGGCTCCAAAATTCAGATCAATGCAGCCGGAGGCTACTTGCCCAACGGTTCAACGAGAAGACTTGGTTAGCCACAACGAGCGAAATGGAGAAATAAAAGACACAACCCTAGGTGTTGCGACAGGGATGTCCCACCACGTACCCAGAAGCTCAAAAGAGTCTTCTCCTCCAAAATCACGAATGGCCGAGCTTGGTACTAGGAAGGCACTTGTTAAGGAAGATTCTCCTCTGTAAAGGGGGGGTGCAACTCTGATTTTTTGACAAGTCCTATTCCTGGTACCCCTGGGGTTCTATTTATAGACAAATTCTAGGGGGGGAAGCAAGCGACTATCCTTGACCCCCTAGAGTTGGTTCTTAGACAAGGCAATAGGTTGGCGAGTAGGTAAGGACCTCGGCCTAAACTGGCGAGTTGGTTGACTAAGTCGCCTATAGGAGAGACCTATGACCTTTTTGCTCGGCCGGGTAGTGAACTCCGGGTAGGTCTTTCCTCCTCATCATGGGGAGAGCAAGTCTCTTGATCTCTCTTCGTTCGATGAACTCCGAAAGCCTGCGTTCGACGAACTCTGAAGAACTGCGTTCGACGAAATCTGTATGACTTCTGTGTTGACCTTGACTCCTGCCTACGTGGCCTTTAGACGGGCCCACCCTCAGAGAATGAGGGTTGTACACAATCCCCGCTCTTTGCGAGCAACGTAGTTGGTTGGAAAGAATCATCCAACCCGTATTCGACGAGTTGCTCCTGGCGGGAAACTAGCCTGCTCGGCAGGCATGGGATCCCCAGAAATCTATAAATAGAGGGGGTGACCCTTCCTTGGCACGCCACTTTTTTAGAATCGACGAGATGTTGTCTAGCGAGGAGGTAAGTGCGAAGGCCGAGCTGCTGATGAAACTGATGAAGAAAATGAAAAGCTCTGATACTCGCAAGAGGAAACGGGGGTCCTCCGATCGTCGCCTTAGCCCCTTAGGCGAGGAGGTGCCCCTGGCCAATCCGACGACCTCTGCGCCCAAGCCCTCCCTGGCGCCGCCAACTGATGTGAGATTGAGGGACGAAGTTCCCCAGTCTACTGCCGAGGAGGAACCACTGAACGTTCACCTCGACTCTCTCCGAGAAGGTAATCGCCTTCTCGAGATACCGCGATTCTTGTGCGAACTTTTTGTTGATGCCGACATTCTTTTGTAGATGCCCCCCCCCCCCCCCCCCCCCCCCCGCGGAGTTTAATACGCAGACGTCCTCGCTGGAAGAGCGCGTAGATACCAAACACCTACCGCCTCCACCGATCCTACCCGCAGGGGTTCTCTCCGAGCGGGAAGCTCTTCGCCCGTCGTCCTCCATTCCTGAGCGCGCGACAGATGGAAACCGGATACTGCTAAGGAACTCCCGGGTTACCCTTTATGGAGGAAGGGGAGGGGGAGGGACTTCCTTGGTGGTGCCCACGGCTCAGCTTCCTCGGCGCCCTGACGCCGCGCCGTCGTCTCATAATGGACGAGGTGGTCGCTCAGGGGGCCGACACACTCCTCGGCGCTCACCTTCCCCTCGCAGATCTCCTCGGCGGAGGCTCAGTCCTCAGCGGACTCCATCTCCTCATCGGGTTGTCTCTCCTCCTCGCCGGGATGCTCCTCGACGGTCGCCTTCTCCTCCTCGTCATCAACCGAGGGCGGCACCTGTGCGGGCATGTATGATCATCGTATAGTACTGTCTTTATGTGGGTCTTTTTCCTAACTCGCCACCTTCCAGCCCGCGCCACGTCTCCGGGGTCAGCTTTCATTGAGGCGCTCAGGCTCCCTACTCGCGAGTATAGGACAAAGATGGCCTCGACCTATCTCGATCTGGAGATAAAGGTAGAAAGGTTGCTGGCCTACGAGGTTCATCGGCGAATAACTTCGCTTGAAGGGCGCATCTCAAACATTGAAGGATCCGAGCATCGGCTGGAGGTGGCAGAAGGAAAGCATTATGTCGTTACCGAGTTGGAAAGTTGGATGGCAGGAATAGAACAGCGCTACGAGGCGCTGAGGACAGACGTGCGCGGCCTACGGGTGAGTATTGGGTCCCTCGGACATTGAATCACATGGAGGAGCACATTCGGCTCGGCGAGGAACATTTGGCGAGAGCGAACGAGCAGATGGCCTTCGCGCGTCAACTAGGCTTCAACGGGCGGCTTGGTGCTACTTCGGATAGGCGCGGCGACCCTCCTGTTAATTAGCATCGCTTGCTAATTTGTATTTTTAAGAACATTATTCTGCGAGTATCCGTAATAATCTCGAATTACTTGATTGCTGTAATTTCGAACTGTATTGCTTGATCGCATTCATGTTGACTTTGTCTTCTGCAGGGTTTTCTCGTGTTTAATTTGTAGATCGTCGCTTAGACGCGAGGAGGGTGGTTAATACCTCGCGTCTGCGGTAGTGTGCGCGACTTTGTTATAGGCGAGTAGGTAGGCACCTCGCACGCGCTTATGTCGCGACCCCCCTCCCCCCACCCGATTTCTATAAATAGGGGGGGGGGGGGGTAGGGGTCCAAAATCAGCGCGCTTTCTCGAAGTTCTTCAATTGCCTTACTAGCTCGCTTCCTTCTTCCTATTCGTTACGATGACGCCTTCGTTAGATTCTGAAGCTCGCCGCTTGGCTTATGCCGAGAATTTCGCCGCACATAAGTTCAAAAGATCTATCACCCGCGCGGACGATCTGGAGAGATTCGTCCATCAGTACATTCTCGGTGGGGAAGCTCGCCTTTTCCCTCTCGCACTTCGAGGTCGGCCTGCGCCTTCCTCTCTGGCCCGAGTTCTGTCAGATCCTCAGATACTACGGCTGGGTCCCCGCCCAGATTAACATGAATGGGGTAGCGATCATCATCGGCTACCTGTGCTTCCTTCGCAGCGAGAAGATCGCTTTCGACCTGGACGTTTTCCGGAAGATTTTCTACATGGGAGCGAATAAGGACGGGGTGATCTTCTTCGACAGCCATCACTGCAAGGTGGCGGGGACGTCGAACAAGGTCCATCGGTGGAGCGAGAAGTTCATCTTCGTCACCGGTGACTTCTCATATATACCAAATCGCCCTCAGCAAAGACCACCCGGGGCACTTGCCACTCCATCGCTCAGAGGTCAGCACGAGGAACTCTTCCTCGCCTTAAAGAACAAAAAACTCGATATCGAGTTCTGGCGCAAGAACGTGGACCATCTCGCCTTCGTGCAGCCTGGCGAGGGTAACATTCCTTAGTCACCGCTGAAAGTGGTTCTACCTTTGCTTCTTTGTATAACGTCTTTCTTCTAGGCTGTCGGCATCTTCCATCCACGGCTCTTCCTATGGGGGGGTTAGACCCCACCTCCTCTATCTCTCGTGGTCGATCCGGCAACTGTTAAATTTTTTGAAATTGGACCGTTTAGGAGTAAGTAGGAGTTGCATCAACTGAGTTAAAGCCAAACAACCACAATGCCACACAGCAACACAAGAAACTTTATTGAAAACAATATTTATTTACATTGCGAGGCATACATGGCGAGACATGATTCATCAGAATCACGGAGATGAGAAGAACAAAACACACCAAAACAAATCTGGCGGCTAGACAAGCTGAGACCGCACAGACCGCTCGACTCCAAGAGTCGCCCGGCTTGACCTGAGATCGCACGAACAGAAACCGGTCAGACTGCCAGCACTGCAAGACCGCACCTCAGACCGCACGAACTGGAGCTTTATTGGAACGAAGAACTGAAGCTGTCGCCAGACCGCAACTCAGATCGCCTAACCGCTGAAGGTCGCCTAATCACTGAGCTCGATGCAAACAGCACAAGAACAGACATAAACCAGTTCGCGGACAGACCGCTGCCGAACTGTTTATTCAAGCCGCTGGGAATCACCAAGGAAGAAGATCGCAACCTGCTGATCGCAAACCTGCGAACACAACAAACAGTCAGCTCGCTTCCGAGACCGCCCGACCTCAAAGTGAGACCGCACGAATTAATCCAGGCTCAGTTCTTACAGTTCTCGTTAGGAATGACGGGCCCTGCACCTCTATTTATAGGCGGGTAGATGGATGTCGTCACCGCACAGGAGAGATACAATCACCACCCATCAGATCGCCAGCGGTCACATAAAATAGTCCGCGCGATCAGACCTCTTGGACGATCATCCGACCAAGACGCAGATCAGCAGACAAGATTGCACACAGGTCGCGCGAACACGAGACCGCGCACAAGTCGCGTGGTCACAAAGGTACTCCTTCCTTAGACCACCAGGAGCAACGAAAACCATCTGGCCGACTTAGAACAAGTCGCCAGATCACCAAGCACAAACCGCCCGGACAGGCGGTCACACACAGGAACAGACCGCCCGGTCTTCCAACAAGGAAGACAAATCAACCAGCACACCAGCTCGGAAACAGACCGCAGCTACAAAGAACAAACCAGAACAATCAGCAGATCGCCAGAACTAACTAACAGAGCCAGACCGGCAGATAATATGCACAAGCCGCGCGGTCTCTGCGGTCTCCCAAATCAGACCGCCCGGTCTCCTCCGCTTCACTTCAAAAATTCAACACTCCCCCTTGAAGTGGGAAGTGGAGACCAGCCCGAGTAAACTCCGCAACCGTGTAAACGGTCCCTTTGCCAGCGGCTTTGTGAAGATGTCGGCGACATTGTCCGCACTCCGAACATGCTCGACCATAAGAGATCCTCCCAACACCTTTTCACGAATGAAATGGTGCTCAATCTCAATATGCTTGGTCCTCGCGTGACAGACTGGATTGTTAACCAGCTTGAGAACACTCTCATTGTCCCCGCGTAGCACAGTGGGACCTCGAACCACCTCATGAACATCCTCTACCAATCTCCTGAGCCAAACGGCTTCCTGAGCTGCCAAGGCCGAAGCCTTGTATTCCGCTTCTGTGGTAGATACGGACACCGAGTCCTGCTTTTTGCTGCACCAAGAGATAGCTGTGGGGCCCGTCATAAAGACATATCCAGATGTTGATCTCCGATCATCCACGTCTCCCCCGTAGTCAGCATCCATGTATCCATGCAACTCCAAGCTTGACCCTCTCCTGAATAGGAGACCCAAATCAGAGGTCGACTTCACATACTTCAATATACCTTTCGCCGCTAGAAGATGAGGTTTCCGTGGCTCCGCCATGTACCGACTCACTTTGCCAACTGCATAAGCAATATCAGGCCTCGTGATGGTCAAATAGATCAAGCTCCCAACCAGAGCTCGGAACACCAACGGATCAGATAGAACTCTTCCCTCATCCTTCCGAAGTTTATGATGTTGTTCCAGAGGTATAGCGCTGCTCTTCCCTTCTTTCAAGCGAAATCGTTGAACGATTCGCTCTGCATATCCTTCCTGAGAAACGAGCACTCCACTCTCCTGCCTCAGGACCTCGAGTCCAAGGAAATGCTGAAGCTCCCCCAGATCCTTCATCTCGAACCTGATAGCAAGCTCAGCTCTCAGCCTTGCTACCGCCTCCTTTGAGTTCCCGGTGACAATCATGTCATCCACATACAGCAGCACAATAACCCGAAGCGCCCCCTCCTTCTTGACGAACAAGCTAGAATCAGAATCTGAAGCAAAGAAACTGCAGAATAGAAGATACTCCGCGATCTTCCCATACCACGCCCGAGGCGCTTGCTTCAAACCATATAGGGCCTTCTTCAACTTGCAGACGTAGTCTGGACGATCCTCCGAAATTAAACCCGGTGGCTGGATCATGAAGATATCCTTGTCAATCTCTCCGTATAAGAAAGCATTCTTAACGTCGAGCTGCCAAATCTCCCATCCACAAGATGCCGCCAAAGCAATAACAAATCTGACCGAAGTCATCTTTTCCACTGGACTAAACGTCTCATCATAATCTTCACCATACTGCTATGAGAACCCGCGAGCTACAAGGCGAGCCTTATATCGCTCGATCGTGCCATCAGCTTTCTTCTTGATCTTGTAAACCCATTTGCATGTTACAGAGGTAATGCCCTTAGGCCTGGGCACTAGAGACCAAGTCTCATTCTTCTTGAGAGCATCCATCTCTTCTTGCATAGCAATATCCCACTGCTTCACGCCTTTGGCTTTCTCAAAGCTCGACGGCTCCCTCTCATCCAAGGGGCCAGCGAAGAAACATGAGACGAAGCTCACCATGTTTCCTCCTGTGTATCGATCTGGTGGCTTGATAGTCCTCTTCGACCTCCTAAGAGGTTGTACATGACTAACCACCTCCTCAGCTGCTTCTTCTGTGCAAGCTCCTCTTCCAGATGAACTTGGAGCATCACTCCCCCTGCTTCCAGAACCTGAAGCCTCCATCTCAGAGCTTGACACAGCTGGAGTTCCTGGTGAAACATGCAACTCCACTTGAAGACTTCCTGCAGTTTTCCTTGCTTCATCAACCCTGCTCTCCGGTAGTTCAACTCCTGAACTCCCCTTGTAGGAAGTTACTTCATCGAACACCACATCCCGAGATACCACTGACCTCCGTGTCTCAGGATCCATGCACCTCCATCCTTTCTTCCGCTCATCATATCCAACAAAGACTAGCTTCCTTGCTTTCGCATCTAGCTTTGTCCGAAGAGCATCAGGAATATGCACATAGCAGGTCGACCCGAACACCCGAAGATGAGCAACACTCGGTTTCTCCTTGAACATCAGTTCGTGAGGGGTCTTCATGTTGATAGAACTTAGAGGCATTCTGTTGATGACATAAGCCGCACAAGACATTCCCTCCGCCCAAAAAGACTTTGGGATACTCTTGGCATGAAGCCAGAATTTGTAGGTTTCCATCAAATGATGGATCTTCCTCTCCGCAACGCCACTCTGTTGTGGAGTGTGGGCACAAGTGAGCACTCTCCGAACGCCGTGTTTCCTGCAAAAACTAGAGAACTCACCAGAGGTGAACTCCTCACCATTGTCAGTTCTCAATTTCTTCACCCGCAGGCCTAAACGACCTTCCACCAGCTCCTTGAACTCCACAAACTTCGCAAAGGCTTCTGACTTCTCTTTTAAGAAATACACCCAGGCATATCTGGTGTAATCGTCAATCAACACCAACATATATCTATTGCCTCCAAGGCTTGGGGTGGCAGTCGGTCCCATCAAATCACGGTGAATGCACTCCAACGGTGCTTTGCATCTTGTTTGCGATTTATCAAATGGAAGTCGATGAGACTTACCAAACTGACATCCAGCACAAACATGACCGTCTCCAAAAGAGGACAAGCTAGGCAAGCCCTTGACAAGGCCCCTTACCGCCATAGCTTTCAATTTGTCCATGCCAACATGCCCCAACCTTTCATGCCAGATAGCCGCGCTATCTTTGGTCTTCATCTTATCAACATAAGTGCTTGTCGATAACATGAACAAGTCCTTCACTCTCTTTCCAACATGGATAACATCTCCCCTTATCCGGTTGAGTTTTAAGAAACTTCACTTCTGTTGGGCCAAACAGAACGTGATAATCGACATCGACCGCATTGGTCACAGAGAAGAGATTCTTCCTCATACCAGGCACGTGATAAACACTCTTCAACGTGAGTGGACCCATATCACTGCTCAGGGAGACAACACCTTCTTGTTCGACAGCATGAACAGAATTATCAGCCGTAATGATAGCATCGTTACCTGAGTAAGGCGCCAAAGAAAAGAACTTTGATTCATCCCCGGTGAGATGATGTCCACACCCTGAATCAACAATCCAATCCTCTTCGAAGTTGATGACAGCCAAGGCCTTAACGGGCATCGCCGTCATATTGGCCGCAAAATCTCCTCCCCATCCAGCTTCATCAGACTTTGGCTTCTCCTTCTCTGCTACATGTCCCGACTGAAGATTAACCCGGCAATCCTTCTTGAAGTGGCCGGTTTTATTGCACCTGAAGCACCTTGGTCCATCTCCCTTCTTCTTCCCATCAGACTTAGGAGCATAACCCCTATCTTGCTGACCTGAAGTAGAGGGTCCATCAAAACCCAGCTTCTTCTTGTCTCACTTCTTCTTCTTCTTCCCAGAGAACAACACATCACTATCTCCCCCAGAGTTAGAAGTCCCCGCCATCTGTCTTGCCAAACTTTCTTGCGAAGCAAGTAAGTTCTCCAGCTCCAACAGAGATGGTTGATTTGCCCAACCTTGAACTGAAGTCACAAAGGAAAGATACTCCTTCCGCAACCCGCGGATGATATGCTTCTTCAGTTTTGCCTCCGAGA
Organism: Dactylorhiza incarnata; assembly: GCA_033032865.1. Lineage (NCBI taxonomy): Eukaryota > Viridiplantae > Streptophyta > Magnoliopsida > Asparagales > Orchidaceae > Dactylorhiza > Dactylorhiza incarnata. The sequence goes on along the minus strand of JAWHQI010000205.1, from coordinate 1,839,067 downwards.
TGGGCTCATCAGGGTCCAATGCAGAAATCTCTGCTGTGAGGTTCTTCATCTTGAGAAAGAAGGTAGAAATAGAAAGATCGCCTTGAGAGGCCTTCGCCAACTCATTTTCAAGAAACTGTAGCCGAGCTACATTCTTCTTATTGAACAACCCGTCCAAAGACGTCCAAATTTCAGCAGTAGATTTACATCCGATGATGTGATCAAACAGCTCCGGTGAGATAGCCCTCTTGAGAGTGAACTCTGCCTTAGCATTCGTCCTCCTCCAAAGTCTCACCTCTGCCATATTATCTCCTGCTAGAAGCACCTCTTGTGTGTCTTCTCCTCCAACTATCTCCCAAAGATCTTCGCCAAGTAAATAGCTCTCCATACATGACCTCCATTTCTTGTAGTTTGTCGATGTAAGGAGTTCAATACCAAGCCCTCTTGCGAATCCGCCTTCCATGGCAATTGATGCCACAAATCCTGCACACCGCTATAGGCGGTAGCGAGACTGCGATCCGAACGACAGTGAACCGGTCGTTGTCAAGTAATAATATGAGGGAGTAAATCCCCAAGTATCGAATCTCTCAAGGAACACAGTAAGGTGGAGTTAGGTTTCGAGGAAGGACTTGCGATCGAAGTCCTTGGTCGGGGTTACAATGGATGGTTGATTTGGTTTGCGAATAGTAAAATAAAATATTACGACTACTCCTATGCAATGCCTCTATGCAATGCTTCGCTTGGTGGAATGGAGACTAGGCAGGCCTTGAGCGCGCTGCGTCGCAAGGGAGGATGGACGAGTAGGTAAGCGGAGTTGAACTGTGCAGGCCTTGAGCGCGCTGCTTCGTTAGGCGGGATGGAATACACGGGCCGCTATGCCACGCTTCGGTAGGCGGAAAGAGGGTCGCGAGCACCTCATCAATAAGCACGCCACTAGCGATTGCTAGTGCGGCACCGAACACGATGACGAAATAGAAGTTAAATGGGGGCGCACCTCATTAAGCACAAATGAACAATACAATCTCAAATAAATGAAATAAGCATTACATAACAAGAATCATTGTGCACATCATCAATAATGTAGAGGAGACTAACCTAAACAATCATCAACATAGAGAAAGAAAAAGAGAGTAAAGTAGTTGACCAAATCCGAAGCCTTGCCGAAGATTCACGGTTGGAATCGCTGGGTTGTCAATCCGCGTCCAGACTCGGTCTTCAACTGCGTCCGAGGTAGAGGAGGGCTGTCACTTCCTCTCAATGGCTCGTCTTCTTCGTGTCACGATCCGATCTACTCCGATACACGATCTCCTTGCTCGACGTGGGCGATCTTTGGGCTAGAAACCTCTCATTGGGGCTCACGGATGATGGAGGAGGCCTAGGGGGGTGAAAAACCAGTGGAAAGGGCGAAAACGGCGGACTGGACGGAGTTGCAAAGCGTGATCCCGCCCTAATTCGCGAACAGGCCATTTTATAGGCGCTGGAATAAACAGTGCGCACGGTCGTTGGCGCACGACCACTGGTCGTGCGCACTAGAATCCTGTGATCGTGCGCCTGACTGGAAGGAGCCTGCAAGGGAAGAAAATTATAAAATACAAAGTTCGCACGATCAGTAGCGCACGACCAGTGGTCGTGCGCACTGTCGTAAGTGGTCGTGCGATAAGCCAGACAGAAGTCATGAAATGGGCGTTAAGTGTGCACGAGCAGAGGCGCACGACCAGTGGTCGTGCGCGTAAGAGCCAGTGATCGTGCGCAGTGTTCCTGTACAGAATTGTACCGGGAACACCTGCACGACTCCTGTTCCAGCATACGACACTAGTCTGGCCACTGAAGGTGGCACTTAACACAGCATGATAACTTGTAATAAAGACGAACAAGGAAATAACACCCAAACGGGCCAAGACGTGCACGTAACATGGAATGTCAAATATGCATGAAAACATGCCTAAAGTGTAGTGCAAAGACTAGAAAATCGGCCCAAATGAGTCCGAAAATATGTATATAATTGGGACTCATCACACCCCCAGACTTACCTGTTTGCGCGTCCCGAGCAAACATATCCGACGGAGTAGGAAAAGCATAGCTAACCAAAAAAAATTGCAAACATGGAATAGAATGCGAAGTTTCCTACTAGTGTGCATAGAAGTTCATTAGAAGAAGTTTTTACATATGCTAGCTACTTTATAAAAGTGTAAATGCGTAAAAAGGAATTTATTTTTACTCAAAAATGGAATGTTGGTGAATCTCGTGGTCTCGCGTAGTACGAAAGTAAGCTAGACGCGCAGGTGAATGTTACCCAAGACCGGAACTCGGAATTATCTCCGTTGAAATCCATCAACGTCGAGAACCATATGCTCGCCCGGTCACACTCTCTCCACGGCGCTAGTGAACTCACAAGACGAATCGATAGGACTTTAGGTATACATGAGGCTTGGGTTACGGTTTGGAATGCAAAGATAAGCGTGAAGGCTAATCGCAACCCAAATGAGCACACAAAAGTGCTAAATAATAGCAGCCCCAATAATACACGTGTAACACACCCCCAGACATGACTTTGAAACCGGGTGTGCACACGGCCTACAACAATCAATACCAAAATATGCTTCAATTAAAGCGCTAGGGATAAATATATATATATATATTTCTTTTTCTTTTCTTTTTATCCCCAAATTAATTAGCACAATTCTCAGCACGAAGACATTTTTTTTTTTAAAACTTCCACATCAACACTGAAGTTACGCATCACCGCACCGCATTGAAAAATTACAATTCATAAATGCTCTTAGCTTAATTTTTGGTTGCGATAATAGGATTAGCTTTTAGGCCTTGGTGAAGTATGGTGGGGCTGAATCAAAAGATCGGGTAGGCACAAAATAGGCTAGCAACGGTTAGTGTATAGGAGTGGTAGAACAAAGCTCAAGCTTGCCAAATAGATGGCCTATGTCACGCTCAACTTGCAAGTCATTCGCACCCATGCTTCCAGAGTCGCTTGGGGCAAGTTCTTAACCCCCGAGAAAGGTAATCCTTCCTCCCGACTCGAGCAACAAGAACCTCACATTCGCCTACACACAATACCACGCTACCGCAAGATTCAACCACATTCACCATTTTGAGTAAAATAAATTAAAATCTACGCAAATCTACACATTATAAATTAGAAGCATAAACAAAAACTAATTCTACTCAAATCCCTATGCAAACAAGAGTATTCAACTAGAGCACTACAAGAGTCAACATTCCACTCCATCTTGCAATTCTTTTGGCTAATACAGCACTTCCTACATCACATCCAAGAATTGAATATACGGAAGCATACAAACAAGCGAGTGCGCGCTAAAGTGGGTGCAGTGGTGTACAGTGAAGATGAACAATACTAAATAACTGAAATTAAAATACTTCTAGTATGCAAATGAGATGTGCACGTGCAGTGGGTAACATATAACGGCTCTCCCCCAGACTTAATCTAAAAAATACAACATAATAATATGACAGTGAAAATCAAAATCGAAAGCTAGGGAAGAAGTTACCCAATGCTCAGCAAGTGAGCATACCAGAAGGTGCGTGGAAATCTGAAGCAAACCCGCCATTCAGAATTTGCAATGAGTACCTGCAGGGGTGAGCTCCACAAAAACAAAAGAAAAAGACAAACTAAAATAAACTACAGCTAACTAAACATGATTAGAAGAAATAAAAATGCAGGAAAAGTAAGATAACTACTGGGGTTATTGTCATCCCAGCACGACTTATTCAAAAACATGAAGGTTCTAGCTAATGGGCCTATGAAAAAGGAAATGGACAGGTAACTGTTCTAATACACGTGTCGGTAGCGGGTACCGATACGGCGATAGAACAATCACGCCTCTACCTAAATAATAATACCTACTTAACACAGGTAGAGGCAACAGAAAATAAGAAGAGAAGGGGATATCCTTACTCAACTCACCAAACACATCCTTGCCTAGCAAGGTGTCATCAACAGGGAGGCAGCAGGAGGCGAAGGCAATGAGTGGAGCTTCCTCTACGGAGGGAGAACCAACCTCCTCACATAAGAGGATGCTCTCATCATTGACTTGAGCAGAAAGCTCCAAGTCCTCCTGAAGTACCTGTGAAGATTCAACCTGCACAGACTCAGATGAAGGAAGGGGATCAAGAAATAAAGAAGACGAAGAACATAAATAAACATCAATCGGGGGAGTGATCCCGGACTCACTCCCATCAGGCTGGGGAAGTAAAATAATGTTTGCATTATCATCAATGCTACAAAATTCGGCGGGATCAACGGTGGCCGAGCTTAGGATTTGGACTTCCTCCACCGGTGCTGAGGAAAACTCCTCTTCACCTGGAAGGTTGTCCTCCTCCATAGGAACAGGCATAACACTAAGATCAACGGCCTTCTCTTGTGACATATCATCGACAATGTCGTCAGAGACGAATGTAGTATGCACAACAGTGGGAAGAGTGGTGCTCGGATAAAAGTCGAGCACCGATTCCTCACAAAGAATCGAATCCACAAGAGGTGGTGGATGCACCGGGAGAATAGGCTCAGCAATGTCGGTGCCCAGATCAGCCACACATCTGGTGACTGTGTCAACGCCATACCCTTCAAGATGTGAAGGTGGCAAAGACACATAACCGGATGTTGAAGGTGTGCCGCCAGAGTTAGGAGTTGGGACGATCCGGATATCCGGCTCATCATCCTCGTCCAATTGGCGAAAATACTCGGCACAGTCCTTCAAGACATGATCAGTGCTCTGACAAAACCGGCACTGCCTTGCGGGCTTCTTTGGCACAGTGGGGGCTGAAGCCGAAAAGAAGTATGACGGTAAAGGTTCAGCAGAGTAGCCATAAGACTTACGCGCACCATATGGAGTACCAGACGAAGTCGGTGCTACATATGCTGGGCTATAAGAATTATGCCTACTATTCTCCGTAGGGCATTCATCACTAGAGTGGGAGGTAGCTCCACACCAACGGCAATGGATATTTAGATGTGCCCACATAGTGCGAAGATAAAACGATTCAAAAATACAAATGCTATTGTGCAAAATACTACACCTAACAAAAATTACTAAAGCAACCTAATTAAAACAGGAAAAAGGAATAAAAAAGAAATAAGACAAAGAAATGCAATTTACAAATGGAAGGGCTTCTCTCTCAGGTTCTCCCTCTCCAGAAAACTCACACGACTGTATTCCCCGGCAACGGCGCCAAAAACATGATGCCACAAATCCTGCACACAGCTATAGGCGGTAGCGAGACTGCGATCCGAACGGCAGTGAACCGGTCGTTGTCAAGTAATAATATGAGGGAGTAAATCCCCAAGTATCGAATCTCTCAAGGAACACAGTAAGGTGGAGTTAGGTTTCGAGGAAGGACTTGCGATCGAAGTCCTTGGTCGGGGTTACAATGGATGGTTGATTTGGTTTGCGAATAGTAAAATAAAATATTACGACTACTCCTATGCAATGCCGCTATGCAATGCTTCGCTTGGTGGAATGGAGACTAGGCAGGCCTTGAGCGCGCTGCGTCGCAAGGGCGGATGGACGAGTAGGTAAGCGGAGTCGAACTGTGCAGGCCTTGAGCGCGCTGCTTCGTTAGGCGGGATGGAATACACGGGCCGCTATGCCACGCTTCGGTAGGCGGAAAGAGGGTCGCGAGCACCTCATCAACAAGCACGCCACTAGCGATTGCTAGTGCGGCACCGAACACGATGACGAAATAGAAGTTAAATGGGGGCGCACCTCATTAAGTACAAATGAACAATACAATCTCAAATAAATGAAATAAGCATTACATAACAAGAATCATTGTGCACATCATCAATAATGTAGAGGAGACTAACCTAAACAATCATCAACATAGAGAAAGAAAAAGAGAGTAAAGTAGTTGACCAAATCCGAAGCCTTGCCGAAGATTCACGGTTGGAATCGCTGGGTTGTCAATCCGCGTCCAGACTCGGTCTTCAACTGCGTCCGAGGTAGAGGAGGGCTGTCACTTCCTCCCAATGGCTCGTCTTCTTCGTGTCACGATCCGATCTACTCCGATACACGATCTCCTTGCTCGACGTGGGCGATCTTTGGGCTAGAAACCTCTCCTTGGGGCTCACGGATGATGGAGGAGGCCTAGGGGGGGTGAAAAACCAGTGGAAAGGGCGAAAACGGCGGACTGGACGGAGTTGCAAAGCGTGATCCAGCCCTAATTCGCGAACAGGGCATTTTATAGGCGCTGGAATAAACAGTGCGCACGGTCGTTGGCGCACGACCACTGGTCGTGCGCACTAGAATCCTGTGATCGTGCGCCTGACTGGAAGGAGCCTGCAAGGGAAGAAAATTATAAAATACAAAGTTCGTACGATCAGTAGCGCACGACCAGTGGTCGTGCGCACTGTCGTAAGTGGTCGTGCGATAAGCCAGACAGAACTCATGAAATGGGCGTTAAGTGCGCACGAGCAGAGGCGCACGACCAGTGGTCGTGCGCGTAGGAGCCAGTGATCGTGCGCAGTGTTCCTGTACAGAATTGTACCGGGAACACCTGCATGACTCCTGTTCCAGCAGACGACACTAGTCTGGCCACTGAAGGTGGCACTTAACACAGCATGATAACTTGTAATAAAGACGAACAAGGAAATAACACCGAAACGGGCCAAGACGTGCACATAACATGGAATGTTAAATATGCATGAAAACATGCCTAAGTGTAGTGCAAAGACTAGAAAATCGGCTCAAATGAGTCCGAAAATATGTATATAATTGGGACTCATCAGCAATCTAAGTGGTCTCTTTTTCACAAAGACGAAGGCAACTCAAGTTGAACACTGCTTATCCACTCCAACAACCTCCCTCTGATACCATGTTAAATTGTTTGAAATTGGACCGTTTAGGAGTAAGGAGGAGTTGCATCAACTGAGTAAAAGCCAAACAACCACAATGACACACAGCAACACAAGAAACTTTATTGAAAACAATCTTTATTTACATTGCGAGGCATACATGGCTAGACATGATTCATCAGAATCACGGAGATGAGAAGAACAAAACACACCAAAACAAATCTGGCGGCTAGACAAGCGGAGACCGCACAGACCGCTCGACTCCAGAAGTCGCTCGGCTTGACCTAAGATCGCACAAACAGAAACCGGTCATACTGCCAGCACTGCAAGACCGCACCTCAGACCGCACGAACTGGAGCTTTATTGGAACGAAGAATTGAAGCTGTTGCCAGGCCGCAACTCAGATCGCCTAACCGCTGAAGGTCGCCTAATCGCTGAGCTCGCTGCGAACAGCACAAGAACAGACATAAACCAGTTCGCAGATAGACCCTTGCCGAACTGTTTATTCAAGCCGCTAGGAATCACCAAGGAAGAAGACCGCAACCTGCTGATCGCAAACCTGCGAACACAACAAACAGTCAGCTCGCTTCCGAGACCGCCCGACCTCAAAGTGAGACCGCACGAATTAATCCAGGCTCAGTTCTTACAGTTCTCGTTAGGAATGATGGGCCCTGCACCTCTATTTATAAGGGGGTAGACGGATGTCGTCACCGCACAGGAGAGATACAATCACCACCCGTCAGATCGCCAGCGGTCACATAAAATAGTCCGCGCGGTCAGACCTCTTGGACGATCATCCGACCAAGACGCAGATCAGCAGACAAGATCGCGCACAGGTCGGGCGAACACGAGACCGCGCACAAGTCGCGTGATCACAAAGGTACTCCTTCCTTAGACCACCAGGAGCAACCAGGAACCATCTGGCCGACTTAGAACAAGTGGCCAGATCGCCAAGCACAAACCGCCCGGACAGGCGGTCACACACAGGAACAGACCGCCCGGTCTTCCAACAAGGAAGACAAATCAACCAGCACACCAGCTCGGAAATAGACCGCAGCTACAAAGAACAAACCGGAACAATCAGCAGGCCGCCAGAACTAACCGGCAGAGCCAGACCGGCAGATAATATGCACAAGCCGCGCGGTCTCCGCGGTCTCCCAAATCAGACCGCCCGGTCTCCTCCGCTTCACTTCAAAAATTCAACAGCGACGATGCAACACGGCGAGGAGGAGGAAGGCTAGCAGGAATCCCCTTTGTCGGGAATTCCTCCTAGGGTTGGTGACACGACCGAGATTCTTCGCGCGGCGGGATGGCTGGCCGAAGGTGAACCGTCGGCGACGAAGAAGAAGAAGCGAAAGGAGGTCGCCCGGCGCGTGGCGGCGGAGCGGGCACACGAGGAGGAGGACAGAGTCCCTGAGAACCATCCCAACTTCGGGTAGGGTTCGCTGAATAGGGGATTGGATGGCGAGCCGCTGATCGTCTGGAGCAGGGAGCGCAGCGAGGTGTCCCTGAGCACTCGCCTGACTTCGTGGAGCGAGGATGAGGTCCCAAACGACGATGCTTTCAGCGTATTGTTCGGACTTTATGGTCGCGATGAATCGAAGATATTTCACGAGGCTTTTCCTCGCTTTCTTGCCGACCAGGGATCGCGAGCAATGTTGCGCGCCTCAGAGATGTTCCATCAGACCGCACGAAACCTTCTCGGCTCTGAAGAGGAGCTCGCACTCCATCGGAAGCTTACGATGGATGCCGAGAAGCTTGAGGATGAGGGCTTAAAGCGTGCCAAGGCCGCCGAGGATAAAGCCGAATCTAGCCGGGGCTTCGAGGTGATCTTGGTACTTCACGCGAGCTAGGATTAAGACCCACTCTCTTTCCTCTACATCTTCTAACCTGTCCTTCTCGCACCTGCAGGAAGAGCAGTTGGTGGCGGCGGAGACGATCTCCAAGCTCGAGTGTAATCTGTGGGCGAGCCAGGTCTTGCTGGAGGCGGCGCAGTTTTGTAATGACAAGTTGGAATCGAGGATGGCCGCCCTTGCCTTCTCGGAGGTCAGACCTTCCCGTCGACTTGCAGGATCGTTCATGACTTCGCAGGAGATTTCGTCTCTTCGGCGAGAGATTGCCCTAGCCGTTGGGGACTTGGTCTTTGCGAAGCTTTCGGTAGATGGCTTGCTGGTTCCGGGAGCGGAGAGCTTGACGACGGAGGGGCTCTTGTCCGATATCCTGAATGCAAGCGAGGAGGAGTAGGACGACAAGGAAGAGAATGAATCGGATTTAGCCAACTATGCTCCCAAGTGAAATTTTGTAATTAACAATTTTGATGCTTCTCGCGGCTCTGCGAGCATATTTTTTGGTAGATAACATTTCTTTTGATAGTGATATTTACTTCCTTTGTGAATCTTTCTTGTACTGTTGTGATGTCGCTAGGCTCATAGGCTCGCCGCGTTTACTTATCTTTCTCGTCAGGGCGACTTAGGATGAGATCGGGGTTTGCCGACTATGTCACCCTACTCGCTTCTTCGACCCGCTTGTTCATATCCTGGATCCTCGCCCAGAGGGCTACTTGCACTTAACCCTGCGAGTTGGTTTCCTACTCGCACCCCGACGGCTGAAAAGGATGTTAGATAGGAAAGGACGGCCGGGGCTTCTAAGGGGACTCACATTCCTGATAGTTTCCATTCTGGTGCGATGCTGGTGCTATTGAAGAGAACGACCGAGTAGGGAATGACTGTCGGGGAGGTTCCAAAGGAATGCTTTCCAAGGGAACACAACATCCCAAGGTCTCCATCCTGCTGTTGAAGGGGTCGACACAGTAGGGAATGACTGTCGGGGAGGTTCCACGGGAGCACCTTCCAAGGGAACACAACATCCCAAGGTCTCCATCCTGATGCTCTTGTTGATGCTGTTGAAGGCGTAGACACAGTGGGGAATGACTGTCGGGGAGGTTCCGAAGGTGCACCTTCCAAGGTAACACAACATCCCAAGGTCTCTATCCCACTTGGACGCTGAATGCCGACCCAACTCGTTTCCTGTTGCTCAACAATTCAAAGGGGAGTTAAGCACACTTAAGCACATTAACTCACACGATCGGAAGAAATAATCAGAAATGAATTACTCTATTACGGGCTCTTAACCCTCGAGGATACACAACACCTTTATTCAAGGGTCCCCTGATCGGCTTAAGTCGATCATCTCTTCGTGGGATTGAGAGGTCGGCGTCCAGACTTTTTCCTGATAATCTCTCCAGTCGGATGAGAAATGCAATCGGTTGGAACCGCGGACAACGTGCAAGGGGGGAGCTGATCTCGCCCGTCATTGCAGAGGCTTGGACTTAAGGGAATGCACAACCGAGGCATTGTCCCATCATCCATTCTGGGTTTTATAAGAATCAAGTCGGAGGCCAGTTTCCTAACCTGATTAGGAGGTCGGCTTTTTCTATTTTCCTTTGTAAAGACTTGCTATCATGAGAAATTCTTCCCTTCCCATGTTTCACGGGGCTTTATTTATAAGCAATCAATTTACAGGAGAGAAGGGTATACGTCCTTGCTTAGGGATAAAACCTTTTTAGGTAATTGCCGCTCCATGTATTCCCCAGTAGCTCCCCTTCCTGATTCTGTGAGCGATACCCTCCTATTGCAAGTGCTTCGTGGATGATGAAAGGTCCCTCCCAATTAGGGTTGAGCTTTCCAACGGCTGCCGATCTCCCAGCTGCGTCCACTTTCTTCAGGACTAGGTCACCTGCTTGGAAGTGCTTGAGACGAACGTGCTTGTCGAAGTGTCTCGCCATGCGACGCTTGATCTCCTCTTGCCGAGCCGAGGCTAGATCTCGGAGCTCTTCGATGTAGTCGAGGGACAGCTTCTGGTCTTCCTCATTCTCCAGTCGCCATTCTTCATCTCCGTCTTCTACTGCAATCACCCTAGGACTTCTGACCTCGAACTCTACAGGAATGAGAGCTTCGGACCCGTGAGAAAGTTTGAACGGGGTTTCCCCCGTGGCTGAGCTAGGAGTGGTTCTCAAAGCCCACAACACCGAGGGGAGCTGGTTCACCCAATTACCTCTTAGGTTCTCAACTTTCTTCTTTAGTAGGTTGATGATTAACTTGTTGGTGGCCTCCACCTGTCCATTGCTCCTGGGATGATGTACTGACGCGAACCGGAGATCAGTTCAGAGCTGTCTGCAAAAATCCTCCAGCTCTAAACTGGCGAACTGAGGATCGTTGTCGGTGACGATGGCGAGGGGAATCCCGAATCTGCAGACTATTTCTCCCCAGATGAAGTTCTTCACGACTTGAGAGGTGGTCTTGGCCAGAGCCTTGGCCTCGATCCACTTGGAAAAATAGTCGATCATGACGAGAACGAACTTCCTCTGGCCGCTAGCTGAAGGAAATGGGCCTATCAAATCCATTCCCCAGATAGCGAACGGCCACGGGGCGGTGATCGAACGAAGATGCTGGGCCGGCTGTAAATGAAGGGGGGCGAACAGCTGACACTTCTGGCACTTTTTTGAGAAGGCCTACGCATCCTTGCGGATAGTGGGCCAGAAGTAGCCATGTCTCAAGATCCTTTGCTCCAAAGTGCGAGTCCCAGAATGGCTTCCGCACTCTCCCGAGTGGATTTCCTCCAACACTCGAGGTACTTCGTCTTTAGAGACACATCTAGCCAGAGGGCCCGAGATGGTCTTACGATACAACTCCCTATCTTGCAATAAGTAGTACGCCGCCTTGTATCGGAACTTCCTTTGACCCCCCTCCTCCGTAGGAAGTTGCCCGGAACTCAGGAAGGAAATGAACGGATCTATCCATGAAGGACGCCGATCGATCTCCATCATCTCTCCTTCCTCAATGGATGGTCGAAATAACTCCGTGATGGTCCCTCCTGCTCTTGGCCCGTATTTGGCCAGACGATCCGCTGCCGAGTTGTAACACCCTCCCTGTTACAGAGCATATAACAGTAGGTCCAGCCGGGACCCCACGCCATATGAAATGAACAGAAGAGCGCGGTACTAAAATTAGCATTTAACAGTTAAATATATAACTATCTCAGCACCAGAGTCGCATAACGGAAGCATATAATTTCATTTATAAACCAGTGTATAGCATTGTCCACATAAGCTACTAGGAATGAAATACATAAAAGGTTTTTTAGAATATTTGTTTACATAATATAGGTGGCTTCCAGACATCGGCACGCAGGCCGGCCACACATGAACAAAAGTAAACAAAAGCTTTGGCCTTCGAGGGCCATCACAGAACAACAGCAAGGGTCTTCAGCCCGCTATTTCCCGCTAGTCTCGTCGGGACCTGTACAAACAAATCCACCAAACGGTGGTAAAACAGGTAACCGGTCAGCTTTAGCTGACCAAGATTTATAATGACCCCACCCCACACTCGGGGCGGCGGTGCTCCTTCCCTGAAGTAAGAGTCAGCAACATATAAATTTATATCCGCAAACAACACCAACGGGGGCATACCAAGCCACCCGCTTCGTGCTCTCAAGGCACACTTTGGCATACTCCCTGAGTTACGCCCTCACGCTAAGTCTTATTTCAACTTAGACAAGCAATTTGAGCTAGGCCGTACACACGAAGTTCCGGCACTCTTCCATATCCCGGTGCACCGAGAGGCGACCTCTTCACCACCACTATGGGTGGGTTCGAATCAGCTAAGCCCGTGCTCAATCATCGCGCTTCAACTTTGCACGATGCAAGTAAGCTTCACCTAATACCCGACACTTAAAGCTGGGCTTTGCAAATTCCACAGCTTCTCCGACTACGTATCCAGTCCCCAGGACTTTAGGTAGCACGGAATCACACAATCTGTGTGTTGGGCGCTACCGCCGGTGCTAATGCTAGCGCCCGGCGCTAGCAAAAGAACTTAGTTCTGTTCGGCAATGGTAACAGAACTCAGTTCTGATACCTCTGGGAACACACCTCCAGAAATCAACACTAGTAGCTCACCTGGAGCTACCGCCGGCGCTAACGCTAGCGCCCGGCGCTAGTAATAGAACTCAGTTCTGCTACCAAACTTCGGGTATAGCTTGGGAAACACCTCCAGGATATTTTTCTGTACAAAACAGTACAGAAGACTCGAACCACAGCATATACATGGAGTCTTCTCCACGCGATAAACATCACCAATCTGGCTCGAACTGTCCAGATGGGCTTCACACAGCATGCCTATGCCCGTACTTCCATTCCGGACACTATATGCAATTTATGGGGAAATCACTTCAACCCACTGGAAAATCCGATCTACTAATTAGTAGAAGTCTTCCAAAACATGGAAATCAAAGGACACACATGTCCAAAGGCTAGGGAGGAGATTCGTTACCCTAGTTGGTCGTTTCGGTGCCATAGAACTAAGAGGGGATTGGCTGGAATCCGCGATGGTACACGCACGCAGATGCTTCTTCACTAATCTCCCTCCTGGCACGACGAAGGTTCACCTCCAACTGATCTCCTTCCCAGCTCTCAGCCCACTGCTCTCAGATGCAGAGGTTTACAGAGAAAATGAGAAGAAGAGTCGGGATTTGGGGGTATATCTGATTTTCCCGCTACCGCCGGCGCTAGTGACTAGCTCTGGCGCTAGCTACAGAGTCGGTACCGCTTTGGGACCACTACCACCGGCGCTAGCACTAGCGCCTGGCGCTAGCTCCCTGACGTAAAATCCTTTTTATTTTTTGTTGTTTTTGTGCACATGAAAATTGGGGTCTTACAATTCTTCCCCACTTAAAAGAATTTCGTCCCGAAATTCTAACAGTGCAAATAATCAAAAAGATACAAAATATGACTTGTACCTCAACAGAATAGCTCGGGGAACTCCTCACGCATAATTTGCTCGCGCTCCCATGTAAGTTCCTCACGGCCGCAGTTGTTCCAGCGGACTTTGACCATCTTGATCAATTTATTCTGCAGCTGTTTGACATCAGTGTCTTCGATGCAAATAGGCGCGATCAGCGTCTTCAGCCCATTATCGACCGTCACCTGACTAGTCACAAGCACTTGGCTAGGCTCTGGTACAGCTTTCCTCAATACCGATATGTGGAACACATCGTGCAGACCACTCAACTCTGTCGAAAGAGCGAGCCGATAGGCAGCTTCGCCAACACGTTCCAGTATCTCAAACGGTCCAAGGTATCTTGGACTCAGCTTTTTCAAGCGTCGAATCCTGGACACACCCTTGAAAGGTTTGATCTTTAAATAAACCCAGTCGCCCACGGCGAACTCGACGTTTCTGTGCTTGGCATTGTAGTACTTTGCCTGCCTATCTTGTGCAATCAACAATCTATCCCGAATTGTTTGAATCGCCGCATTTGCCTCTTCGACTTCCTTTCGCTTAAACAAATTCGTTTCACCTGTCTCCGCCCAAGATAAGGGAGTGAGGCAAGCTCGACCATAGAGGGCCTCGAAGGGTGCCATCTTTATACTTGCCTGATAGCTGTTATTATAAGCGAATTCGTTCATGTAGAGATGATCTTCCCACTTTTTACCGAAATCCAGGACGCACATTCGGAGCATATCCTCCAGAGTTCTGTTTGTACGTTCAGTTTGTCCATACATCTGAGGGTGGAAGGCAGTGATAAACTTCAGCTTTGTACCTAACAACTGGTGGATTAGTCTCCAATCCTTCGCAGTAAAGCGCCTATCTCGGTCACTGACGATGCTACGGGGCACACCGTGCAATCGTACAATGCTATCCACATAAATTTTTGTCAACTGTTCAACTGAATCGTCCCTCCGGTTTGGAAGAAAGTGGGCTACCTTCGTTAATCGATCCACGATCACCCATACAACATCATTCTCATTCTGTGATCTCGGCAAACCATGCACGAAATCCATCGAAATGTCATCAAATTTCCATTCCGGTACAGGCAACGACTTCAGGAAACCTCCAGGTTTCTGACATTCCGCCTTCACCAGTGCGCAAGTTTTGCATTTTGCCACATATAAGGCGATGTCTTTCTTCAATCCTGGCCACCAAAACAGCATTTTCATGTCTTGGTACATCTTTGTGCTCCCTGGGTGAATTGAGTACTTGGTAAAGTGCGCTTCGTACATCAATTCCTCCCGTAACTTACCAATATTTGGGACGCACATCCGACCGTCTTTCCAAATCAGACCATCGTCTAATACAAACTCTGCAGCAGTCCCATCCCCAGACTCTGCTAAATAGCGTTGCATTCTCGAATCAAGCTCCAAGGCCTGCCGTATTCTGTCTGCGAGGTCATACTGCACCTCCATCCAGTTCAAGCACGCACGCGCACTAGAACTCCTCTCCACACAGGAGATCTCCAAGGCTTCCAAGTCCCTGATCAGACGTGGATCATACATCTGAATCCAGTTGGCCTGTGCATAAGCCCTCCTGCTCAAAGCATCTGCGGCGACATTTCCCTTTCCGGGAGTATAATGTATATCAAAAGTGTAGTCCCCCAGGAACTCCATCCACCTTCGTTGTCGCATATTGAGCTCCTTCTGATGTAACAGATACTTAAGGCTCTTATGGTCTGTAAAGATGCCAACCTTCACACCATATAAGTAGTGCCGCCACAACTTTAGAGCAAAGATCAGGCCGCCAATTCCAAGTCGTGGACCGGATAATTCCGCTCATGCACTTTCAACTAACGAGAGCCATAAGCGATCACTTGACCATGCTGAAGAAGTACGCAACCTAAGCCGCTCCCTGACGCATCACTATAAATTTCATAACCCTCTGCACCAGATGGCAAACACAGAATTGGTGCTGTGGTCAGACGCCTCTTCAGTTCCTCAAAAGCCCGTGCACACTCCGGTGACCAAACGAACTTCTGATCCTTCCTCGTCAAGGAGGTGAGAGGTAGAGTGATCTGCAAAAAGTTCTCCACGAAGCGCTGATAGTAGCCGGCAAGTCCAAGGAAACTCCTGACTTCCGCTACTGTCTCCAAAATGGGCCACTTCTGGATTGCATCAATCTTTGCCGGATCCACTGCGATACCCTCGCCACTAACAATAAGACCAAGGAACGCCACTGAGGTTAGCCAGAACTCGCACTTAGAGAACTTGACATATAGTTGACTATGTCGTAGGGTTTCCAAAACTTCACGCAAATGAATCGCGTTCTCTTCTTCAGACTGAGAGTACACCAAGATATCGTCAGTGAAGACAATGACAAACCGATCAAGGGACTCTTGAAAGGTCCATAAATACTGACGGCGCATTTATCAATCCAAACGGCATCACTGTAAACTCGTAGTGTCCGTAGCGAGTACTGAATGCTATCTTAGGGATATCACAATCCCGAATTCGTAACTGGTAATAGCCGGACTTGAGATCCAACTTTGAATACACAGTTGACCCCACTAGCTGATCAAATAAGTCATCGATTCGAGGAATCAGATACTTGTTCTTCTCGGTCAGCTTGTTCAATTCACGGTAGTCGATGCACAGACGCAGGCTTCCGTCCTTCTTCTTCACAAAAAGGATCGGAGCACCCCAAGGGGATGTACTTGGGCGTATGTAACATTGCTCTAGCAACTCCTATAATTGAACTTTCAACTCTGCCATCTCCTTTGGCGCAATACGGTACGGAGAGCGTGACACAGGCTTGGCACCTGGTACCAGCTCTATAATGAAGTCAATTTTGTCACTGAGGTGGCGCCCCAGAAAGATCTTTTGGAAACACATCTGGATACTCTGAAATCACAGGAACATCACTCAAACTGGGTTGAGGCTTTGCATCCCCCACTAGCACGACACATAACTCTGCGCCTTGCCGAACTGCCTTGACCACTTGGACAACAGACATCAGTGTCTTGCTCGATCCACGCAAATCGGCAAATGTAGTCGCACGTTCGGTATTCCGCCCCAGCGTGACCTCCTTCGAAGTGCAATCAATGTAGGCCTGCTGCGCTGACAGCCAGTCCATACCAAAGATTACATCGAACTCCGAAAGTGGGAGTATCAGTGCTTCTAAATCAATGTCTTGACTTCCTATTCGTACCTTTACCACACAACCTCAATACGCACGCATAGAACATCCATTGGGTAGCAACACACTTAGCCGTTCCTCTCTAAATGATGAAGGCACTCCAAGTTGCTGTCTGAAGGGCTCCGATAGAAAGGAATGTGAAGCACCCGTACCAAACAGTGCTCTTGCCGGATAATTGAAGATCATGACAAAGCCTAGTACATTAATGGTGAACAAGCAATGCATAAGGTATGAAGTATAAAAAGCAATAAAAGCTATATACTATCGCATACCTGTCACCACATCGCTCTGTTTGATGGCCTCCTGTTGGCCAAGGTTGTATACTCTAGGCTGGGCTGGAGCAGCGTGGGATGCGGTTGACTCTGCCGCCTTCCCTTTCTCTGCCGCATAGGTCGCAACTATCTTCTTCCCACTATGACAGACACGAGCATAGTGCCCCGGTCTGCCGCAGTTGTAACAGATGAGTGGGCCTCGCCCAGTCACTCCCGATGCTGAAGATTGAGCTGACCCAGACGGTCGCGTTCCTTTCTTCCATTTGTCTCATCCCGACTTTGCCGAGCTCGCTACTTTTAATTCTGGCTTGACTACTGCTAGCTCCTTCCTGCATTGGGACCGTTTCATATCTTTCTCTAAAGAACGAGCCATGTTGACCAGGGTCATAAACCCCTGCATCATTGGCCCCGACAGAAGGAACCGCAACTCTTCTCGCAAGCCTTCGTAAAACCAATTTGTCTTACGAGCTTCATCCGCAAACGTCACGCCTGCATAGCGCCCCAACCGTGTAAACTCATGTAGATAGTCGTCGATCATTCTATCACCATGAGTCAGACGGTTGAACTGATTTTCCATCTCTATCTGTTGGGCCGGTGGAAGATACCGCACGAAGAACAGTCTGGAAAACTCATCAAAGGAGATATCTGTCAGCTGCCTTCCCGTTAGCTGATGTAACTCCATCTCGTCCCACCACAGCTGCGCCTCCCCATCCAATAGGAAGGTTGCTAATGTAACTTTTTTCTCTTCCTCTGTATCTGTGGCCTTCAAGGTTTTGCGCACCCTTGACAGCCAATCCTCCGCTTGCGTCGGGGTTCCTGCCCCCGTGAACGTGGGAGGGTGGAAACTCAAAAAGTATTGCAGCTGTTGATCTGGAGCTCTTCGTGCCCTCAACGGCACTGGCCTTTCCACCGCAGGTTCGGCTGCTGGAGCCTGCACTGGAGCCGCTCCCGGAATAGGAGGCTGTCCAGGGACATGCCCTCCTGGTTGCGCCGTGAACATCGCAAATACTGCCTCAGCGATCATCCTTACAATTTCAGCCGAAGGAGGAGTCGGCACCGGAGTTGGTGCACTACTTGCAGTCGAACGAGGGGGTCGAGAAGGCCCCGCTCCACTCCCAGCCGCCTAAACATGTGAACAAAACACAATTAGCGACTAGGAGAAGGCATGAATCAACAAAGGAACACAAAAGTTCCATCAGAATGCTACACATATACATGTAATTCATTCCTAAAGTGGACAATTACTAGTTATTTACATGAGTTAAAGGCTACGCACACACGTGCTCACCACCCCTTAAAAGAATTCGACCACGAATTCGAACGGAAAGGGAGCGAAACCCGTAGCTGATACCAATTTGTAAGACCCTCCCTGTTACAGAGCATATAACAGTAGGTCCGGTCGGGACACCATGCCATATGAAATGAACAGAAGAGCGTGGTACTAAAATTAGCATTTAACAGTTAAATATATAACTATCTCAGCACCAGAGTCGCATAACAGAAGCATATAATTTCATTTATAAACCAGTGTATAGCATTGTCCACATAAGCTACTAGGAATGAAATACATAAAAGGTTATTTACAATGTTTGTTTACATAATATAGGTGGCTTCCAGACATCGGCACGCAGGCCGGCCACACATGAACAAAAGTAAACAAAAGCTTTGGCCTTCGAGGGCCAGCACAGAATAGCAGCATGGGACTTCAGCCCGCTATTTCCCGCTAGTCTCGCCGGGACCTGTACAAACAAATCCACCAAACGGTGGTAAAACAGGTAACCGGCCAGCTTTAGCTGACCAAGATTTATAACGACCCCACCCCACACTCGGGGCGGCGGTGCTCCTTCCCTGCAAGTAAGAGTCAGCAGCATATAAATTTATATCCGTAAACAACACCAACGGGGGCATACCAAGCCACCCGTTCCGTGCTCTCAAGGCACGCTTTGGCATACTCCCTGAGTTACGCCCTCACGGTAAGTCTTATTTCAACTTAGACAAGCAATTTGAGCTAGGTCGTACACACGAAGTTCCAGCACTCTTCCATAGCCCGGTGCACCGAGGGGCAACCTCTTCACCACCACTATGGGCGGGTTCGGATCAGCTAAGCCCGTGCTCAATCATCGCGCTTCAACTTTGCACGATGCGGGTAAGCTTCACCTAATACCCGACACTTAAAGCTGGGCTTTGCAAATTCCACAGCTTCTCCTACTACGTATCCAGTCCCCAGGACTTTAGGTAGCACGGAATCACACAATCTGTGTGCTGGGCGCTACCGCCCGACGCTAGCAACAGAACTTAGTTCTGTTCGGCAATGGTAACAGAACTCAGTTCTGATACCTCTGGGAAAACACCTCCAGAAATCAACACTAGTAGCTCACCTGGAGCTACCGTTGGCGCTAACGCTAGCGCCCGGCGCTAGTAACTGAACTCAGTTCTGCTACCAAACTTCGGGTATTGCCTGGGAAACACCTCCAGGATATTTTTCTGTACAAAATAGTACAGAAGACCCGAACCACAACATATACATGGAGTCTTCTCCACGCGATAAACATCACCAATCCGGCTCGAACTGTCCAGATGGGCTTCACACAACATGCCTATGCCCGTACTTCCATTACGGACTCTATATGCAATTTACGGGGGAATCACTTCAACCCACCGGAAGATCCGATCTACTAATTAGTAGAAGTCTTCCAAAACATGGAAATCAAAGGACACATATGTCCAAAGGCTAGGGAGGAGATTCGTTACCCTAGTTGGTCATTTCGGTGCCATAGAACTGAGAGGGGATTGGCTGGAATCCGCGATGGTACACGCACGCAGATGCTTCTTCACTAATCTCCCTCCTGGCACGACGAAGGTTCACCTCCAACTGATCTCCTTCCCAGCTCTCAGCCCACTGCTCTCAGATGTAGAGGTTTGCAGAGAAAATGAGAAGAAGAGTCGGGATTTGGGGGTATATCTGATTTTCCCGCTACCGCCAGCGCTAGTGACTAGCGCTGGCGCTAGCTACAGAGTCGGTACCGCTTAGGGACCACTACCGTTGGCGCTAGCACTAGCGCCTGACGCTAGCTCCCTGACATAAAATCCTTTTTATTTTTTGTTGTTTTTGTGCACATGAAAATTGGGGTCTTACACGAGTTCTCCTCTCTCGGTACGTGCTCGACGAAGAAGGATTGGAAGCCCCCAATCAATCCTTTCACCTTTACGAGGTACTTTTGTAGAATGGTGTCGCGCACTTCGAACTCTCCCCGAATCTGAGATGCGACCACCATTGAATCGGTGAAAGCCATGACGTCTTGGATGCCCAGATCCTTTGAGAGGCGCAAGCCTGCTATGATGGCTTCGTATTCGTCTTGATTGTTCGTGACGGGGAAGAGGATCTCGACTGCTTGCTCGATCCTAGTTCCCTGTGGGCTGACTAGAATGATGCCCACCCCCACAGAGCTCTTGCGTGAGGCTTCGTCCACGAACATCTTCCAAGGGATAGGAGTAGAAGCCTCCTCTCCCGGCTCTGCCTCTACCGAGAAGTCGGCTAAGAAATCTGCTACCGCCTACGCTTTGATCGCCACCCGAGGCAAGAAGGAAATGTCGAACTCACTGAGTTCTCCCGACCATTTCGCCAGCCTCCCTGAATTCTCCACCCCCTCCAAGATATTTCGGAGAGGATGGTTAGTCACGACCCGGATGGAGTGAGCTTGGAAATAAGGCCGGAGCTTTCGCGCCAACACAACCAAGGCGAAGGCGAGCTTCTCCAAGATTGGATACTTCAACTCCGCCTTCTTGAGCACCTGGCTAACATAATAAATGAGGAGCTGCTCCTTTCCTTCTTCTCGGACCAGCACGGAACTTACTGCTTCCACCCCTACTCCCAAGTAGATGAGTAGGTCTTCGCCTTCTTTCGGGCTCTGAAGGAGAGGTGTCTGAGTCAACTGCTCCTTCAGCCTACCGATCGCCTTTTCGCACTCGTCGGACCATGCGAAGTTCTCGCTCTTGCGGAGCGTCTTGAAAAAGGGAGAGCACTTCTCTCCGGCTTTGGACAGAAAGCGGCTGAGACCCGCCAACCTTCCTGTCAGCCTTTGGACTTCTTTCATGGTCTTCGGCGAGGCCATCTCCAGGATTGCCTTAACCTTGTCAGGGTTTGGCTCTACTCCTCCCGGGGTGATGAGGTGCCCTAGAAACTTTCCCCTTCCAGCTCCGAACACGCATTTCACCGGATTGAGCCTCATTTTGAACTTCCTTAGCGTTGCAAAGGTCTCCACCAGATCCGCTATATGCTCTCGGACGCTCTTGCTCTTGATCAAGAGGTCGTCCACATATACCTCCAGGTTCCTCCCCTTCTGCTCTTTGAAGACAAGGTCCATCATCCGCTGGTAGGTTTCTCCTGCATTTTTTAGCCCAAAGGGCATCATTTTATAGCTATAGCAGCTGTCTCCAGTGATGAAGGAAACATCACGGCAATCGGGGGGATACATCCGGATCTGGTGGTATCCCGAAAACGCATCAAGAAAACTCATCACAGGGAAACCGACGGCTGAATCAACCAGCGCGTCGATTCTAGGAAAGGGATAACAATCCTTGCGGCAGCTTTTATTTAATAAAGAGAAGTCCACACACATCCTCCAGCTTCCTATAGCCTTCTTTACCATTACAACATTGGAGACCCAGCCTGGGTATTGGATCTCCGACACAAAACCTGCATCCAGCAGCTTCTTCACCTCTTCCCGGATAGGTCTGGCCAACACGGTGGCACTTGAACTCTTCTTCTGGAAGACGGGCCTCACCGCGGGGTCGAGATTGAGGTGGTGGCAGGCAACCTCTGGGTCGATCCTGGGCATCTCAGCAGCACTCCAGGCGAAGATGTCGACGTTCTCCTGTAGGCACGTCACCATCTCCACCTTCTCGGTGACCTTCAGCGATCCACCGATCTTCAGCAACCCAGATACTCCCTCTGCGGAGAGTACCTCGATTTCTTCCACCTCCTCGGATGCCTCCAGCCGGGTCGTGCCTCCTGTTACCCTCTCGAACTCCTCCGCATCAGCCATCCAGCTGATGGTGCTAACCGAGCTGAGGTAGCACTCGCGGGAGGATCTTGGATCGCTCCTGATCCTCACCTGGACGTCCCCTTGGCAATACTTGAGGCACTGATGGTAGGAGGATGGGACGGCCTTGAAGGTGTTGAGAATTGGCCTCCCGAAGATGGCCTTGTAGTAGCTTGGGGCGTCAACGATGATGAAACGGCACTGGAGAGGGGTGCCACCGAGTGTTACAAGGAGATCTACGCCTCCCTCCACCTCTTTCTTCTCTCCTGAGAAGCCAAAGAGGGGACCATCCGGCGCCCGGACCCTTCCTGCGCCGACGCCTAGCCCGTCAAACGTCTCCTTGAAGATGACGTTTACGGAACTACTGTTATCAATCAGAATTCGATCAACGGTAAAGTCTTCTACGGCGGATTGGATCACGAGGACGTCATGAAAGGGATTCTCATTCCCCAGCATGTCTTCTTCGGAGAAGGTGATCTCCTCCAACGGGGGCGGTGCCTGCGAGGTCGAAGCGACGCTCCTTCGATAGATCTGATGGAGACTTCCCTTGCGGGAAGCTCCTATCCCCGCTCCCCCATGGATCACACCAACTCCTCTGCCTCCTTGGGCCACATCTCCTCGACCTCCTTGGTCGACTAGATCCTCATTCCTCCTTCGACCGACGGCTTGAACTGCGGGCGGCTCGACTGGGGCTTCTATCCTCCGCTGCTCTCCTTCCACATCTCCTGCTGCCAGCCTTCTCCTGGCTTCCCAAAAGTCTGGGCAGGCCATCGTGCCATGCCCTTCCACCTGGTGGAGGTCACAGTAGAGGGGAACCTCCTCTACCTGCGGCCTCCTCTGCTTCCTATTCTTCCGGCCTTGCCGATTGCTGTGCCTGGCAACCGCCATTGCTTCCTCCCTTCTTCTCTCCTGACGCCCCTCCGGCCCGTCCAAGCGTCTTCGCTCCGGGGATCTCCTTCCCCGCTCCTGACGCTGAGGTCCCCTGGCCGGCTTCTACGGTGGCCGGTTAGCGGGGACTTGGTAGTGTCTCTCTTCCTCCCGATGCTCTAGAGCCACGATGAGCCTCCTCTCATCGTTCCTTCTCGGATCCTCCCTCCTTGGTTCTCTTTCTCTTCTTTCGTCCCTGCCTCTTCCCTCCGGCTTCCGCTTTTCCTCCCTCATGGGCTCTTCCTTCTTCCTCTTCTTGGGGGTCTTCTCCTCTTCCTCCTCCTCATCTTCCTTGGTCACTCGGGTGAGCCTGGCTAGGAAGTCGTGGTTGGAAGCCTCACCCTGGACGAACTGGTTGGCCCTTTCGATGAGATTGTCGTTGGAGTATGGAGGGATCCTACTGACCTCCAACTTAAAGAGGCCTTCACGAAGGCCGAAGGTCAGGGCCAGCTGCAATGTGCGACATCCACCTCCTGGATGTGTAGAATCTCCTCCTGGAAGCGGTCGATGTAGTCCCCCAACGTCTCCTTGGCCCCTTGCGTCAGGTGGAAGAGGGTTGTTGCCTCCTTTTTTAGCTTCTTGGTCGTGGCGAACCGCATGTTCAGCCCCTGACACAAGTCTTTGAAGCAGTAGATGGAACCCTCCAGCAACTGGTGGAACCAGTCCCTTGCCTTCCCTCGGAGGGAGATCGCGAACAACCTACATTTGAAGGCGTCAGACATGGTCCGGATGGAGGCGACATCCTCGAACCATTGGATATGTCAGATAGGATCCTACCTCCCCGAGTAGTAATTCATCGAGGGATCCCTGAACCCCTCTGGTACTGGTGCGACGACGATCTCCTCGCAGAAGGGGCTCCTCCCCCCAATTTGGCGACGACCTTCATCTTGCTGAGTATCTCCTCCATACTCGCAAGCCTGGCGAGTATTATAGTATCTCGCCTGCTCTTCCTCCTCGCGGAACCGAGTTCTGCCAGCTCCTTGCGACACCTGCAGACCAAACTGCAACCTCCTTGTCGCTCGAACTCCTCGACGTGCTCCTTCCCTGCTCTCTTAGGGTGAGCGCCTTCCTCGGACGGACCCGGGCGATAAGGCGAGGTCGTCGTTCCTTCCATGCGAGGTAGAAGAGCTGCTCGCATGGAGCCTTCTATCCTCCGCGCGAATTCCTCGAAAACAGCCAAGGATATGAACTCGCCACCCCGGGCCGGGTTTCCCACCACATCCTCATGGTCGCTAACTGTAACCATCTTGCCTTTTCTACCAGACTTTCTTCCTCTGGCCACGATCCATGCTCACCACACCAAAGTGTTGAAGCCTGGAAAATCCCGGCTCCAAAATTCAGATCAATGCAGCCGGAGGCTACTTGCCCAGCAGTTCAACGAGAAGACTTGGTTAGCCACAACGAGCGAAACGGAGAGATAAAAGACACAACCCCAGGTGCTACGGCAGGGAGGTCCCACCACGTACCCAGAAGCTCAAAAGAGTCTTCTCCTCCAAAACCATGAATGGCCGAGCTTAGTACTAGGAAGGCACTTGTTAAGGAAGATTCTCCTCTGTAAAGGGGGGGGGGGGGGGTGCAGCTCTGATTTTTTGACAAGTCCTATTCCTGGTACCCCTGGGGGTCTATTTATAGAAAAATCCTAGGGGGGGGGGGGGAAGCAGGCGACTATCCTTGACCCCCTAGAGTTGGTTTTTAGACAAGGCAATAGGTTGGCGAGTAGGTAAGGACCTCGGCCTAAACTGGTGAGTTGGTTGACTAAGTCGCCTATAGGCGAGCAGGTCCGAACCTACGACCTTCTCGCTCGGCCGGGTAGGTCTTTCCTCCTCGTCATGGGGCGAGCAAGTACCTGCTCGAACAACCAAGTCTCTTGATCTCTCTTCGTTTGACGAACTCCGAAAGCCTGCGTTCAACGAACTCTGAAGAACTGCGTTCGACGAAATCTGTAGGACTTCTGTGTTGACCTTGACTCCTACCTACGTGGCCTTTAGACGGGCCCACCCTCGGAGAATGAGGGTTGTACACTACAGGTCACAATAAATTCTGATAAAATTACAGTAATATGATACTGACCTAAAAACAGCAATGCCTAAGTTTCATAATTTTACAAGTAATATTTATCCATAATATTCATTTAATATAAGTGGTGTGCCAATAAGGGTTTACACTACAACCACCACCTACAGGTCTCAATAAAATCTGATAAAATTACAGAAGTATAATATTGACCTAAAAACAGCAATGCCTAAGTTTCATAATTTTACAAGTAATATTTATCCATAATATTCATTTAATACAAGTGGTGTGCCAATAAGGGTTTACACTACAACCACCACCTATTGGTCTCAATACAATCTGATAAAATTACAGAAGTATAATATTGACCTAAAAACAGCAATGCCTAAGTTTCATAATTTTACAAGTAATATTTATCCATAATATTCATTTAATACAAGTGGTGTGCCAATAAAGGTTTACACTACAACCACCACCTACATGTCTCAATAAAATCTGATAAAATTACAGAAGTATAATATTGACCTAAAAACAACAATGCCTAAGTTTCATAATTTTACAAGTAATATTTATCCATAATATTTATTTAATGCCAGTGGTGTGCCAATAAGGGTTTACACTACAACCACCACCTACAGATCTCAATAAAATCTGATAAAATTACAGAAGTATAATATTGACCTAAAAATATCAATGCCTAAGTTTCATAATTTTACAAGTAATATTTATCCATAATATTCATTTAATACAAGTGGTGTGCCAATAAGGGTTTACACTACAACCACCACCTACAGGTCTCAATAAAATCTGATAAAATTACAGAAGTATAATATTGACCTAAAAACAGCAATGCCTAAGTTTCATAATTTTACAAGTAATATTTATCCATAATATTCATTTAATACAAATGGTGTGTCAATAAGGGTTTACACTACAACCACCACCTACAGGTCTCAATAAAATCTGATAAAATTACAGAAGTATAATATTGACCTAAAAAAACAGCAATGCCTAAGTTTCATAATTTTACAAGTAATATTTATCAATAATATTCATTTAATACAAGTGTGACAATTTAAATTAATTAGATAAACCTAATGTATTTAGCTCTAAAGGCCTCCAATCTCTAGAGTTTGGATTGTTATGTCACTCCACTTGCATGACCAAGGTTTTGGTGACATGTAAGGTGATTTTCACCCTCAATCCCAACAAAACCTCAAAAGCCCAAAATAACTATTAGCACCCCAATTTCCTTCTTAAGACCCAAACTTCAATTTGAAGCTCAGTATAATCCACCCATGCACATGAGTTGAGATTTTAACCAGAGCCTTCATAAGCTATAAGGAGTCCATCACCCCAATTTTGGGGTGATTTGGATTATTTAAGTCACATAATTTAATCATTTGGCAAAAGGCATGTTTTGCTAAAATCCATGGAACATGTGCTCCAATCCATCTAGATTTTTGGCAGTGCCATGGTGGGAGCATGAAATCATCATGCCCCAAATTTCAGAGCACTTGGATGTATATAGCAACCTAAGTAATTTTTCTAAGATCCAAGCTACAATAATACACCCATTATCCCAAAATAGACTCAAGGAGTTACAAAGCTCAAAATGGCCCAAACTAAATTTCCTGAGTTGAGTGAGGCCTAGTCACACATGTTTCATGTTGATGGCCTTTCCAAAAACTTAATAAGCTTTTTTATAGAAATTTCAACAACTTGCATGCAATAGGAGTATTCATGGTCTACAATAGAAAAATCATAAAATGAGTTGTAGAACTCCAATTCAAGCAAGATCAATTTCTATGGACTCCTTGGGTTCTTATCTACAACATTCATGTTGGACAGTACCCCTGATTCAAGGCCTATGATTTTTCCAGATTTATTTTAGGGTCCCAGCCCAATTTTAGTCTAACACTTATAACTCACAAGAAAATTCATACAGGCTACTATGATGCTCCAAAAATCACAAAAATTTTACTGGAGATACTTGGAAACATAGGCTACAAGTTTGGTATTGAAGTTTTCTCCGAATCCTAGCCAATTATTTTATAGAATTTTTACAAGCACTGCTGGTATAACTTAGAATTATAAAAGAATATAAATCTAAAATCATTTAATTAAAATTAAACGACGACTGTGATTTCGTCTTCCTCACGGAGCGGGCGGCTGAGATTTGCGGCGCCTGGGCCATTTTGCGGGCTGTTTTCCGGTGAGCTCCGGCCATCTACTGCAAAACGGCCAAGCCACCACCTCCATGCGACCTAAGGCTATCGTTTGGCGGTGAGCACGCGGCCGGAGGTGGCCGGAAATGGCCTGCGGCATGTTGCATTTTTGCGGTCGGGAACATAGAATTTTCAGAGATGAAATCGCCATTTCACGGCTTAAATCAACAAAGGAAGATATAGAAGCCTAGCACAGATGGAGAGGGTGAGGAAAATTGCCTGTGGGCGAGCTTGGCGGCGGGTGTTACGGCGGAGGAAGATCGGATTCCTGTTCCCGGCGTCCATGGATTCTCCTGTGTGACTGAGCTCGAAAATGCTGTCTGAAGGGGGGAATCGAGTGCTTGGGAGCTCCTGAAGGTGATAGTGGAGAGAAAAATGAGGGAGGAGAGGAGTATATGGGCTGGTGCCATTAAGGTGGCTTTCGGCCAACCTTGCCGCCCATGGCAGCCAGTCAGGGCTCACCTCCCACTGCCCCGATTTGAAGGGAATTAACTCCCCTGCTCAGGGCTGAGCTTGGGAAAAGGACATGGGATGCCATTTGGCACTCATCCCCTAATCTCCTCCTCTTTCCCTCTCTTGTCTTCTTCCTCCTTTCTCACACTTGTACAAGGCATTTATTTCCCTATATTTCAAAATTCAGATGGGCATGGGGGCTGATAAACATGTGGGCTGCCTTATTGGGCTATGGAGTTGGGTTAAGCCCACTTAGCTTAGGTTTGGGGCTCACTTGACCCAATTAGGCTAAAATGAGGATTTAGGTTTGGGGCATGACTCAAACCCACCACGTTCAATGCGACTGGGCCATATTGATGCCTTAGACCCCATGGGTCTATTCCAGGAGAGATTGATCCAAGGTGGGGTCAAATGGGGCTTGATTGCACTTGTTTGCCTATAGGGGCAATTTGGGTATTTTGTTGATTTTGCCCTAATTCTCCAAGGCTGAATGCACACCATGGTCCATTTAGGTCTCATATACTCCCCTTAGGTTTAAGGAGGGTTGTGCTTGGTCAATTTGGTCATCTAAAGCTTACTTGACCTTATTTTGGGAGGTTTGACTTAGGATAGCTCAAAGTTGACTTTTTGGTCAATTTGACCAATTTGGTTGACCCCAAGGGTCCCTAGTGGCCTACTTACCTCCTTGGATGGTCATAGGGATCATTGTGAGGTTATGTTGGCTTATTGGAGTCTTTTGGTCACCCCTAGGCTAGGACATCAAGATTTGCTAAATGCACACCAATGTGCATTCCTTCTTAACTTGTGGAGTTCATGGGGCCTCCTTGGCCCATTTTGTGTACTTGATTCATCCTAGGGAAATATCCATGGCAATGTGTGATGCATAAGATGTTTTAGCCTCTTTTTAGTTCACTTTTCATTAGGGTGGTCCATGGTGGTTGAGTGCACACCATGTGTTTTTTACTTCTTTCACTGTCATTCTAGGGCACTATGTCACTTATCCTATTTTTGTCATGACTTGTCATGACAAAAATTCTCTAGGGGCCTAATAGTTTGGTGGATGTTACAAATCCCAATACAAAACAAAACAATTTCGTCCCCGAAATTAAGATCGGGTGTACGGGTTTCAGATCAAGTCAAAATAAATCAAGTATATTCTAGCAATCGAGTGTTACCTGATTCAAATAGTTCCAAGTAGCGCTGCTGCATTAGGTCCAGTGGCTCCTAAGTATGCTCCTCCTGTCCGTGGTTAGACCAAAGAACCTTCACTAGCGGTACCTTCTTCCGTCGTAGAATCCGGATGCTAGAGTCGTTAATCCGTATACTCCAAGCGGACTGACTGATCTGTTGCTACTGGGCCCGTGGTGCGGGAAATCTGTTGTTCTGGCCTAAGTAAGGCCCTCCTGAGAGAAGAGACGTGGAAGACGTCATGCAGGTTTTCTAGTTCTGGTAGTAGCTCCAGTCGGTTAGCCAGGGGGGCGATCCGCTCCAGGTTCCTATAAGGCCCCATATACCTAGAACTGAGCTTCTTTAACCTCCGCACCCGTGTGACGCCATGCACCGGACGTATCTTTAGAAAACCTTGTCTCCCACTGATGAGTAATTTATTTACTTATCTTTTAGTTTAGGATTATTATGTTTTTCATATAAAATTATGTTATTTTATGGAAGTTTATCATATAAATCCTTCCATTGTTATTTCATAAGCTAACTTAAGTTTATTTTGTGTTTTCAGGTTTTCTGGGCTGTTTCGAGCAAGAAGTTAAAATTACACGCCCCAGGTCACGGGCGTGACCATGGGCGTGTAACCTACGAAATACTCCAGACCTGCTTCTGCCACTCCGGGGACGCTCCGTGAAGATTTCGCCAAGTACACGCCCCAGGTCACGGGCGTGACCAAGTGCGTGACCCAATGTCACGGCCACGACCCGCCACAAGCATCAGGAGCACGCTGCCACGTCAATTAAAATTACACGCCCCAGGTCACGGGCGTGACCAAGGGCGTGACATCAGGTCACGGGCGTGACTCGCCCCGCGCTTCTTCCCGCCAGAGTTTCCCGCCAGCAGCCAGATTTCAAGATTACACGCCCCAGGTCATGGGCGTGACCTAAGGCGTGACACAGCCAAAACGCTCGCAATTACTCCAGAAGGCGCCCTCTCCGCTGCTGCTTCGATCACGCCCATTACACGCCCTTGGTCACGGGCGTGACCGAGGGCGTGTACCCAGAATTCTTCAGCAATAAAAGGGCAGCTCCTCCAGATTATTTTACACTTTGTTTTTGGAGTCCAAGCCTCCATTTTCTGCGTTATTCCTCCTTTGTTTGAGTAATCTAGCTTTACTTTTTTTTGCTTTTGTAAGTCCTCTTCCAATAGTTGTAATCTCTTTTTCATGAAGTAATAAAATTTGTTGTTTTTATTCATCCCTTCTTCTAGTTGTTCTTCTCTCTTTTTTTATTAGCTATAATCTTTTAGACCGAATCAAAAGTTTTATTCGATAGAACAATAGAGATTGTCTTGAGTAAAAATAATCAACACGCCCGGATTTTCATACGACCTTGGTTTTTATAGCCTATACTACATTCGATACAGTACACTTGCCGTTATCGTTTGCAAGCATAGTTTTGCTCATCAAGTTTTTGGCGCCGTTGCCGGGGATCTGAGTTGATATTTCGAAAGAGAATATCTATTGGTTTTATCGCTTCATTTCTTCTCTTTTTTTTTATTTTTTTTTCTATCATTCAAGGTGTAACTATATTCCTGGAAAGGATGCTTTGGGCTTGAATTCCCATCATAGCCTCTAGTACCTTGCAAGCCCTTCACCGGGTAGATCTTGGGAAGTCCAGGACTAATTTTAAATCACCTGATAAAAAAAAATTAAAATTTTTTTTTATATACAATGAATATATTTATCTAAATTTTTGCTTTGTTCTTCTCTCTCACCTCTTCCTCTCTTTTCTTTCCTTCTTGGTTTATGACCCGACACAACTCTCCAGCTAATTTTGAATTTGGATTTGATCCGGAAATCGAGCGCACGTTACGGCGGCGTCTCCGATTTAGTGATCTGCCTATAATTCGCGAAGAGTCGGTCGGAGAAACTAACGAGGAAATAATGGGTGATCCCATCCATAATGAGGCTCCGCTACGGACCATGTCCTATTATGCGAGACCGAATTGGGAGGGTACACAATCTAGTATTATTCGCCCAGCTGGGGCGAATAATAATTTTGAAATTAAAACGAGCATCATTCAGATGGTACAACAAACCGTCATTTTCGATGGTTTACCAGATGAAGATCTTAATTTACATTTACTTAATTTTTTGGAAATTTGCGATACATTTAAGATAAATGGTGTCACCGATGATGCCATCCGTTTACGCTTATTTCCTTTTTCTTTGCGGACTAAGGCTAAGCAGTGGTTGGGATCTCTTCCTAGAGGTTCCATCACTACATGGGCCGAAATGACGGAGAAATTTTTAACAAAATATTTTCCTCCGGCAAAATCCGCCAAATTACGTACGGACATTCTCTCTTTTACGCAAGTAAACTCGGAGTCTCTCTACGACACATGGGAGCGCTTCAAGGAATTATTGCGGAGATGTCCTCATCATGCCCTTCCTTTGTGGCAACAAATTCAAACTTTCTACAATGGTTTAAATCTCCAAACGAGGCAGATGATTGATGCGGCCGCAGGGGGAACTCTTAATAATAAAACCCCCGAAGCTGCTCAAGAGCTTTTTGAGGAGATGGCCATGAATGCCTATCAGTGGAATGCGCCACGGTCGCGCCTTAATAAGCCGACCGGACTTTTTGAAGTCGAGGCCACCCCTAACTTAGCGCAACAAGTAGAAATGCTCACAAAACATTATGTGGCGGAGATGACTGCTTCCTCTGCCACAAATTGGGCTAACAATAATAATTTTAATAATTTTAATAATAATTTTATTCCTGAGCAAGTTGATTATATGGGGAACTCTTATCGCCCTCCTTATAACCCGAATAATAATCTTCCGTTTAACAATAGTTATAACCCGGGTTTAAGGAACCACCCAAATTTTTCATGGAGCAACCCCAATAATGCTCAACGCCCCCCACAAGTAAATCCCCCCGGATTTGCTCCACCGCCACCACCACACAAGCCCTCTCTGCTTGAAGAGGTCTTCACAAAGTACATTGCCTCCAATGAGTCTAATATCCGGAATCTCACCGGGTCGGTCAAAATTTAGAAAATCAAATTGGACAGCTCGCAAAAATGTTCTCCGAACGCCAGCAAGGAACACTTCCAGGCAACACTGAGCCCAATCCGCGGGAGAGCGCTAACGCGATCACACTCCGCAACGCAAAGGAGGTAACTTCTTCGAAATTGGTCGAGCCCGAGGTAAATGTTTCATCTTCTCCCCCGCAAGTTATTTCTTCACCTGCTTTACCGTCTGCTGCTTTAGCTCCGCGCATATTTAAAAATCCCTCTATTCCTTATCCTTCGAAATTAAAAGATGAGCGCAATGAGGAGCAATATAAAAAATTTATTGACATTTGAAAACAAATCCAAATAAATGTACCATTCTGCGAAGCAATTGCTCAAATGCCAAAGTACGCAAAATTTTTAAAAGAATTACTTTCAAATAAAAAGAAACTAGAAAATTTTTCGCGTATTTCTTTAAACGCAGAGTGTTCGGCGGCTTTATTAAAAAAATTACCACAAAAATTGAGCGACCCGGGACGGTTCTCCATCCCGTGTATGTTTGGTAATTTATCAATCAAGCACGCCTTGGCCGATTTAGGAGCTAGTATAAATTTAATGCCTTTTGCGTTATTTCAAAAACTTGGTTTGGGAAACCCAAGCCCAACTAATATAAGCATCCAACTAGCGGATCGATCAGTTAAATACCCACTAGGGTCATTGAAGATGTGCTAGTAAAGGTTGATAAGTTTATCTTCCCGGTAGACTTTGTCATCCTCGATATTGAAGAAGACGCCGAAGTACCTCTAATACTTGGCCGACCTTTCCTAGCCACCGCTCGAGCTATAATAGATGTAAGTAACGGAAAACTTCTCCTGCGAGTTGGAGAGGAAGAAGTTATTTTCAATGTTAATCAATCAATGAGAAATGCATTCACTAACGATGATTCTTGTTTTATTTTAGAATCAAATTTTGAAGAAGACTTATCAACTTTTGCGGAAATAAATTCCCTTTTTTATAAAAACCCGGAGTTACAAACTTTATTATGTTTTAAAGAAACAACCCGGCAGGAAAATTTTGAACAAACAAATTTAAATATTTTTAAAATCAAAACATCTTATGAAGAGCCGCCGAGTCTAGAATTAAAACAACTACCGGATCATCTAAAATATGTATTTTTAGAAGAAAATTCAAAATTACCCGTAATTATTTCTTCTGCGCTTAATGATTCGAAAATTTCCGAATTAATTAAAATTTTAAATAACCACCGTCACGCAATTGCGTGGCAAATCTCTGATATAAAGGGTATAAATCCTTCATTCTGCACGCATAAAATAAATCTTGAAAATAATTCTCGTGGCACTATTCAGCCTCAACGACGCTTGAATCCTAATATGAAGGACGTCGTTAAGGCCGAAATTATAAAATTATTAGACGCGGGAATTATTTACCCAATTTCTGATAGCACTTGGGTTAGCCCGGTGCAAGTCGTGCCTAAGAAGGGCGGAATCACAGTAGTTGAAAATGAAAATAACGAGTTAATCCCAACCCGTACTGTTACGGGTTGGCGGGTATGCATCGATTATAGTAAATTAAATGATGCGGGTCGCAAGGATGATTTTCCGTTACCCTTTATTGACCAAATTTTAGAACGTTTATCCGGTCACTCGCACTATTGTTTTCTTGATGGTCTTTCGGGATATTTCCAAATCCCAATTGCGCCCGAAGACCAAGAGAAAACGACCTTCACTTGTCCGTTCGGCACCTTCGCATACCGAAGAATGCCGTTTGGGCTTTGCAACGCGCCAGCTACATTTCAAAGATGTATGCTGGCAATTTTTAATGAATTAGCTGAGAACGTCATGGAAGTTTTCATGGACGATTTTTCAGTTTATGGCGATTCCTTTAAAAACTGTCTAAAAAATCTTGATCGTGTTCTTCAACGCTGCGAAGACACGAATCTGGCACTCAACTGGGAGAAGTGCCATTTTATGGTCCGTGAGGGATTAGTCCTCGGACATAAGGTTTCTAGTAAGGGTATCGAGGTCGATAGGGCCAAGATCGAAGTTATAGAAAAACTCCCTCCGCCTACTAATATTAAATCTATTAGGAGTTTTTTAGGACATGCGGGTTTCTATAGACGGTTTATTAAAGATTTTTCAAAAATTACAAAACCGTTAACACATCTTTTAGAAAAAGAAACCACGTTTATCTTTGATGAAGAATGTTCTAAGGCGTTCATAAAAATTAAAAACGAACTTATCAAATCGCCTATTTTAATTTCACCAGATTGGTCTCTTCCGTTCGAAATCATGTGCGATGCAAGCAATTTTGTCGTAGGTGCGGTCTTGGGCCAAAGGGTGAATAAATACTTTCACCCAATTTATTACGCAAGCAAAACACTTACATCCGCCCAAGCTAATTATACTACGATGGAAAAAGAACTTCTAGCAATCGTTTTTGCTTTTGATAAATTTCGTTCGTACATAACGCTATCAAAAATTATTGTTTTTACAGATCACTCTGCACTCCGGTACTTGCTAGATAAAGGGGATGCCAAGCCCCGACTATTGAGATGGATCCTACTCTTGCAAGAATTCGATTTGGAGATCCGAGACAAGAAAGGAGCGGAGAATTTGGCGGCCGACCACCTCTCAAGACTGGAGAATCCGGCAGGAGGAGCTCTAGTAGAGGCCGAGATAGATGATAAATTCCCTGAAGAGCGCCTCCTCGCCATCGAAAAGGTAACGACTTCTTCCACCCCTTGGTATGCGGATTTGGCCAACTATTTAGTGGCCCGGGTCCTACCAAAAGATTTTTCAAGTCAGCAAAAGAAGAAATTCTTTTCAGATTTGAAAAATTATTTTTGGGAGGACCCCTTTTTATTTCGTGTCTGCGCGGACCAAGTGGTAAGAAGGTGTATTTCAGGCGAGGAAGGCGTCCAAATATTACGGCACTGCCACGAAGGACCAGCCGACGGACACTACCAGGCAAACCGGACCGCAAGAAAAGCGCTAGAGGCGGGCTTCTATTGGCCCACCTTATACAAAGACGCTCATCATTTTGTGAGTAATTGTGATCGGTGCCAACGGTCAGGTAACATTTCTAACCGCGACGAAATGCCCCAAAATATTTTTATAGAATGCGAAATTTTTGATCTTTGGGGAATAGATTTCGTAGGTCCTTTACCCTCTTCCTTAAAAAATAAATATATTCTTGTTGCGGTCGATTACGTGTCAAGGTGGGCGGAAGCACAAGCTTTCCCCACTAACGACGCGAGAGTCGTCGTAAATTTTTTAAAAAAATTATTTTCACGATTTGGCACACCCCGAGCACTAATTAGTGATCGGGGCACACATTTCTGTAACAACCAACTTGCTAAAATTTTAGCAAAGTATGGAGTTACCCACAAGCTATCTACCGCCTACCACCCACAAGCAAATGGCCAAGTGGAGGTGGTGAATCGCGAACTAAAAAGAATTTTAGAAAAACTGTCTCCGTTAATAGGAAGGACTGGTCGTTAAAATTAGACGACGCACTATGGGCCTATCGGACAGCGTACAAAACCGCCATCGGATGTACACCGTACCGATTGGTCTATGGAAAAGCGTGCCATCTACCAGTGGAATTAGAACATCGCGCATTCTGGGCGCTAAAATTTTTAAACTTAGATTTGAACTTAGCCTCCGATCAACGAAAATTTCAACTTAATGAATTAGACGAATGGCGTGCAAACGCCTATGAAAATAATAAACTTTCCAAGGAGCGCACTAAGTTTTACCATGACAAAAAAAATAAAATTTCCAAAATCTTTTTCACCGGGAGACTTAGTCCTTTTATATAATTCTAGATTAAAACTTTTTCCGGGCAAATTAAAATCCCGATGGTCCGGCCCTTTTGTTGTAAAAGAGATTTGGCCATATGGGACCGTGCTAATAGAGCACCCGGATCAAGGTCTTTTGAAAGTTAACGGACACCGATTGAAATTATATCATTCTGGCGACCCAGCGCCCAGCAAAATTGAAACGCTAAACCTCACAAACTTGTAGAACGCCACTTAGTCAAGCTACGCGACGGTAAACAAAGCGCTCTTGGGAGGCAACCCAATGTTAACCTCTTTATTTTTTGTCTTTCTTTTCTTGTTTGTTTTTCTAATTTATCTCTGCAGGTGTTTGACCGGCAACCCCGACTACCATCCAGGGAAGCCCTCTTTTCACTTTAGTAATTTATCTTGTTTTTTCTTTAATGTCATTTTTTTAAGTTTTATCTTTCATACTTAGTTTTCAACATTGGGGACAATGTTTAATTTTAAGTATGGGGGTGTAGCATAGCTTTCTTTGTAGTTTTACTTGAAATATAAAACCCCAAAAAAAAATTTATAAAAAAATTGAAATTAAATTTCTTGGAAAGGACGCTTTGGGCTTGAATTCCCATCACAGCCTCTAGTACCTTGCAAACCCTTCACCGGGCAGATCTTGGGAAGTCCAAGAACAAAAAAATCTATTAGAGAATGTTCTTTTTATTCATCAAAACGCCCACTTGCTAAATTGTAAGTTCTAAGTAGACTGTTTTTCATATGGACTAAAAATAATTTTGTGCTAAAATAGTTTTTGAAACTTTTTAGTAAAATTGTTGACTCATGTAGTGCTCCTAGTCTTATGCTTGTCTTGAGTAGTTTTGATGTAAAATTAAATTCTTGGCATAGATCTAAAATTATGTTTTATTAATTTGCGTAGTAATAATTTATTTTACTTTTAAATTCGAATCCGGTCTTATCCAAAAGTAGTTTTGGTGAGTGTGTAGAAGATTGTTAGAAAGCTATTACTCGAATTGAACAAAAGGGTGTCCTTTCTCGATGTCTAGAACTTGCCCCAAGCTATTTTCAAAACATATGCACTTTAGACAAATTAACTTTACGGAAATGATTTAGGCCTTTCTTTGGATAGTTTGAGCCTTTGCACCCAACCTAGATTTACCACCATTGTTCACACAAAATTGAGCCTTACACCTTTATTTGATCCACCCTCATCATTTCGGCACCAAAGCTAAAAAACCCAAAACCCAAATAAACACTTTGAGATTTTGAGCTAAAATGATAAATTTTTGGGTACGATTCTATGGAAAAAAAACAATTATGGGTATCAATTCAAAAAAAAAATGTCTAAATCACAAAAAGTAATAATCTCATAATGATATGTGGCCTAGGTATGCACATGCATACTTGGAATGATCCCAATTATGAAGATTCATGATTTAAAAAAAAAGAGTATGAGAGTGTTTCCCCTTTGAAAAATGCAAGTATGGGGGTAAAGCTTCATTATTTTATGGTGGCAATCATTTTCTTTTAGCTCAAAAACTTTGTTTAAAGTGGAATGCGCCTTCATGTTTATCATTGTTACCTCACCCTTAAACCCAAGCCTTAAAATGTACCCTACTTAAGTCCTAAAGATCCATAGAGTCGATTTAGTTCGAAGTGTAGTGGAGAAAGTGCAAACTGGCAAGCCTATGGCCATCGACATTGATGGATTTCTTTGGAGGCCACCCCGAACGTTTACATCTAGTAATTTAAATCTCAGCAATCACGCTATTTTCTCCCTTCACATAACTTTTTGATTGACCGTCGACTCATTTTTAAAGTAATGATAAATAATTATAACGCATTTTTGAAGTATTTCATAAATTAGCATTTATGCCAAGAACATCTTTTTACTAAAATATCTACACATGCCAGCATAATACTTCGCATTTTACTCTCTAGTCTTCACATTCTATCTTGCATTAATTTTTCTCGCCCTCGTGAAAAATGGATTGCTCGGGACGAGCAATGAGCAAGTATGGGGGTATTTGATGAGTAATTTATTTACTCATCTTTTAGTTTAGGATTATTATGTTTTTCATATAAAATTATGTTATTTTATGGAAGTTTATCATATAAATCCTTCCATTGTTATTTCATAAGCTAACTTAAGTTTATTTTGTGTTTTCAGGTTTTCTGGGCTGTTTCGAGCAAGAAGTTAAAATTACACGCCCCAGGTCACGGGCGTGACCATGGCATGTAACCTACGAAATACTCCAGACCTGCTTCTGCCACTCCGGGGACGCTCCGTGAAGATTTCGCCAAGTACACGCCCCAGGTCACGGGCGTGACCAAGGGCGTGACCCAATGTCACGACCACGACCCACCACAAGCATCAGGAGCACGCTGCCACGTCAATTAAAATTACACGCCCCAGGTCACGGGCATGACCAAGGGCGTGACATCAGGTCACGGGCGTGACTCGCCCCGCGCTTCTTCCCGCCAGAGTTTCCCGCCAGCAGCCGGATTTCAAGATTACACGCCCCAGGTCACGGGCGTGACCTAAGGCGTGACACGGCCAAAACGCTCGCAATTACTCCAGAAGGCGCCCTCTCCGCTGCTGCTTCGATCACGCCCCTTACACGCCCTTGGTCACGGGCGTGACCGAGGGCGTGTACCCAGAATTCTTCAGCTATAAAAGGGCAGCTCCTCCAGATTATTTTACACTTTGTTTTTGGAGTCCAAGCCTCCATTTTCTGCGTTATTCCTCCTTTGTTTGAGTAATCTAGCTTTACTTTTTTTTGCTTTTGTAAGTCCTCTTCCAATAGTTGTAATCTCTTTTTCAGGAAGTAATAAAATTTGTTGTTTTTATTCATCCCTTCTTCGAGTTGTTCTTCTCTCTTTTTTTATTAGCTATAATCTTTTAGACCGAATCAAAAGTTTTATTCGATAGAACAATAGAGATTGTCTTGAGTAAAAATAATCAACACGCCCGGATTTCCATACGACCTTGGTTTTTATAGCCTATACTACATTCGATACGGTACACTTGCCGTTATCGTTTGCAAGCATAGTTTTGCTCATCACCCACCTGGAACTCTACTTTACGATGCCGCGCATCGTAATATTTGGCCTGTTGACTCTGGCTTCTAGCATTCACTCCCGAATCAGTCGCACTAGAGTGTTTGCGTCTTCTTCAAACTTTGATCCTGGCACCTTTGGATATTCATCCTGGACCCATGATAGTGGTGTTCTGCATTTCCGACCATACAACGCTTCGTAGGGGTCCATGCCGATGCTGGATCGATGGCTATTATAGTAAGAAAATTTGGCGAGCAGCAGCAATCTCTCCCAAGGTTCCCTGCGATCCAGGATGCAAAGGCGTAGTAGGTC